>QANW01013241.1:1873-66978 GCA_003254865.1 Dryas drummondii | reverse complement strand
TTTTTTTTTTTTTTTTTTCTGTTTAGGAAGGGTGTGCAAAAAGAAAAATGGATGAGGTATAAAGTCTTTTACCTTGAGTTTTTTTTTTTTTTTAATAAATGGTGTGCAAAAAGAAAAAAAGTGTGTGCAAATAGCAGCTCTTTTTAAAAATATGTTATTAATTTTTAAGGTTGTATTGAATGTAAGTGTTTAGAGGTTTCAAATATAACTATTGTCATGAATTTAAGCGTTAAAGTTGAATTTAACCGTTCAAAAGATTCGAATCTAAATAATAGTTGTCTAGTTTGAATTTAATTATTGCCTTGAATCTTTGTTAAAAAGATTCGAATCTAATAGTTATTTGGTTTTGAATCTAATTGTTGTCTTGAATTCAACCGTTTCGAATTTAAAAGTTATCTTGAATCTAATCATTTCAAATTTTGTTGGTTAGTGAGAAATTCGTCTTTAAAATATTAATAGGGGTTTTGAGTAAGTAAAAAAGTCATAATTTTAAATTTATAAGATAAGTATAAAAAGTAGTAAGTAGATAGATGAGTGAATGTGAGCATGCAAATAAAAGTAATTAAATCCTAACTTAGTAACTTGTGGTTAAGTGGTAAAGCTTAAGAAGAAGCTTACGTAGTTGTTTCTAATGAATTGTAGTTTTTTTTTTTTTTTTGGCCAGGAAATGAAAGATTTCATTGAAACAGCCACACAGGCTCAAAAGAAACAATACAAACAGACTAAAAACCAAACTAACAAGCAGAAACCAAAAGCTAAGGTGATTAACTGCAACAACTAAACCATAAAACAATAGCTCTAAAAAGCAACAAGCAAAAAGTAACACCTAAGAAAGAAACTACAACAAAATAAAATCAGAAAGTTGTTCAAAACATAAGAGAACACTAGTCCAGAGGTAAGCCATCAGCCACCAACACACCAAGCGAGGAAGAAGGGGGTGATACCACCCAATCCTCTGGACACTTCTTCCCTCTAGCTAGCAAGGCAACTGCATTTGCAGCCCCATTTGCTTTCCTAGGAATCCAAGACCACTTGACAGAAGAAAAGGAAGAAGACAGCTGCCAAATGTCATGGATCACAAGTTCAAGCTGCCAAACCATATGCTTCTTAGAACGATCCAAAGCTTGAATTACTGTTAGTGAGTCAGATTCCACTTCAATATTAGAGAAACCACCATTCTTAGCACAGAGTAAACCCTCTTTTACTGCCCTAGCTTCTCCTAAGACAGAAGATTCAGCAAAATAGTGTTTAGCAGAGCCACCAACAACCTCACACCTACTATTCCTCATCACTACCCCAATACCTACCTCATGAGATTCTTTAATCCAAGAGCCATCAGTGTTAACTTTGATACTTAAATCACAAGGAGGACGCCATAACAATTGAGAAGAAGATGAGAGGACAGAAGATGAAACCATAGAAGGAGAGGGAATCAAGAAATTCCAAGCAAGCTCTCTGTGCAGAGAGGCAAACCAACAAAGGATCAGGCACCACATATTGAAAAACAGCCTTGCATCTGGCTTTCCATATAGACCATGTGATAAAGCAAATCCATGTTAGAAGAAATGATGAAGTATCCTTCCAAGCATCTAAAACACCAAGAAGCCAAACATCAAAAGATGTAACAGATGCCTTGTTCACCTGATAGCCTAAACAATTAAACCACACAGGCTCAACCCAACTGCAAAGTAGCAACATGTGCTCCACTGTCTCAGGAGAAATCTTACAAAGAGGACAAAGAGGGCTAGAGATGATCTTTTTCTGAAAAAGATTACATTTAGTAGCAATAGCATTCTTCAAAACTCTCCATAAGAAATGTTGGATCTTAGGAAATGTCTTAGCATTCCAAAGAAACTTCCACAGTCTAGGATTAGATTGATGAGACGAGTGGAAATGTACCAAGTTAGGAATTCTCCTCAGAGAATGCTTCCGTATATACCCTGACCTGATAGTGTAAGAACCTTTAGAAGTCAAAGGCCAGATAAGTCTATCCCCAAACCTTCGAGGACCAGGGTCAATAGATTCAATCTTCTGCTGCATCTCCAGATCAAGATAAAACTCAACCTTACTAAAGTTCCATGTCCAAGTATCAGTGTCAATAAGAGAAGAAACTCTACTAGGGATATCAGAAACACCAGCCACATCAGATTGAAAAAGAGAAGAAGAGTAACCTGGTATCCAATTGTCTAGCCATAAGTGTACAGAAGAACCATAAGAAATCTTCCATTTAATTAGAACCAGAGGCAAGTAAATCTCTACCCTCAAGCAAACTAAACCAAGCCCACGTTGATTTCCCACCCTTCTTAGCATGCCAGAAATCAGTATGAGGGAAATAAATTCCTTTCAACACTCGAGCCCACAAAGAATCTGGATCATGAATCAATCTCCATGCTTGCTTTGCTAACAGAGCCAAATTGAAATCTTCAAAATTCATGAAGCCTAAACCTCCATCCTTTTTTGGTAACCCCAATCTATCCCAACTCACCCAATGTATTTTCCTATCATCATCCTTTTGCCCCCACCAAAAGTTGGACAATAAAGAGTTAAGATCATTACTAACTGCTTGGGAAAATTTAAAAATCGCCATGGGATAGGCAGGAACAGCACTAGCAACTGCCTTGATTAAGGTTTCTCTACCTGCGCATGATAAGAAGGCTTGCTTCCAATTCTTAACCTTTTTTGCCACCGAATCTTTAACAAAAGCTAAAGCATCTTTTTTCGATTTTCCCCAAATTGTTGGTAAACCCAAATATTTCCCAGGGTTTGTGGCAGCAGGCATATTCAAAACAGAGCAGATATCAGCAATCACATCATCACCAGTATTTGGGCTAAAGAAAAGGGAAGACTTAGCAAAATTGACTCTTTGACCAGAGGCAATCCCATAATCTTCCAAAAGTTGCTTCATCACCATGCAGTTATTTTTAGTAGCTTTGAGAAAGAATAGGGAATCATCTGCAAAAAACAGATGAGAGAGAATAGGGTCATGTCTACTAAGTCTGATGCCATCGAGAGCCCCATTAGCAATTGCATCTTGAACCATGTAAGATAGAACATCTCCAATAAAAAGAAAAAGATAAGGGGAAAGTGGATCTCCTTGTCTTAATCCTCTAGAGGGAGAAAAAAGAAAACATGGCTTACCATTAATATTAATCGAAAGAGAAACAGACTGAACACAAGCCATGATTAAGTGAACCCAAGCAGCATCAAACCCCATCTTAAGCATAGTAGCCTCCAAAAAATCTCATTTCACTCTGTCATAAGCCTTGTTCATATCCACTTTTAGACCCAACTTCCCAACAACACCAGATTTTTTAAGCTTTACGTGATGAAAGGCTTCATTTGCAATTAAAATATTATCTTGAATTTGCCTGTGAGCAACAAAAGCACCTTGAAAAAGAGAAATAAGGTCTGGTAAAAACCCTTTTAATCTGTTAGCAAGGATTTTTGAAAGAATCTTGTAAGAGAAGTTGCAGCAGCCAATTGGCCTGAACTGTGAAAATTCCTCCGGAGTTGAGACTTTAGGTATTACCACCACTCTTGTATGATTTAGGTGGCCAAGAATAGAGCCAGTAGCAGCTTTATTAATAACCTCATGCATAATCTCCCAATGTTTCTGGTAGAAGATGCCAGAGAAGCCATCAGGACCAGGAGCTTTATAAGTTCCTAAGTCAAAAACAGCAGTCTTGACCTCTTCAAGAGACACGGGGGCCATAAGAGACTGATTCATGTCATCAGTAACAACTGGTCTCACACTGGCAATAGCTCTAGACCAATCCTTAGGCCCATCAGAAGTAAAAAGTTTCTTAAAATACCTCAGAAAACCCTTGTGAATATCATCATCTTTCTCCAGCCAAGAGCCATTCTCATCCTTGATACACAAGACCTTATTAAATTGTCTTCTCTAAATTGTAGAAAGATGAAAGAATTTGGTATTCTTATTACCATGTTTGAGCCAGTCAATCCTAGACCTTTGCTTCCAAAAAAGCTCCTCACCCTCCCATAACTGTTTAATTTGCTTCGTAAGATCCACAATCCTTGCCTTATCCATATCATCACAGGGCTTATTTTGCTCATCATATAAGCAATTCATCAACTTAGCAATCATTTTACTATTATTATCGTATTCTTTGCTACTCCAAGCTGTTAAGTTCTTGGCACAAGCTTTAAGATTTTGAACCCATCTCTCAGCTCCAGGTTCAATATCAGCAGATTTCCAAGAGTCTTTCACAATTCTTTTGCATTCCTCTTTTGCTAACCATTTGCCTGATCATTCACCACTTTTGCTCAACACTGATTACAAGGAAATAATGAATTGTAGTTAAGTGGTTCCAAACTTCCAGTCTTTGAGATAGTGTATATTGAGCGTTGACCAGTTTGTAGTCTGCGAGGAGGCAAAGGCTGAAGGCCCAGTCAAAGTAGGGCTGAGAAAGAGAAGGATTTAATTATACTTACATTTTCTTAAATTTATTATTTTTTATATATATTTATGAAGTTTTAATAATTACATATATATTCTATGAGATTTTAAAACTGTTACATATTATCCCCTATAATGAGACAACAAATGATGAAAAATTAGGCAAAAATACATGTTAAGGGATAAAATGGCCTAATAAGATTACTTAAGGTGTAAGGTCTAACCTTAATACAAATATTTTCTTTTTTGTTTATTTATTTTTTTTCTCTTGTAAGAGATTATATATAATAGTTTTGAAATTTCAGGAGGTGTGTGTAATTATTGAAATTTTAGAGATGTGTGTAATTATTGAAATTTTAGGATGCGTATGTAATTATTGAAAGGTTAGAGAATATAAAAAGATGATAAAGTTTAAGAGATATAAATGTAATTAACTCGAAAGATAAGAGAAGTAGTGGCCCCACAATGCGCGAAAATCCAAACGGGCCAATGAGAATGACAATCGAATGTATAAATAGGCGAGAATCGTGGGCAGCCTGAACCCCGAGAAGTTCTCTCCACTGTCGTCTCCGCCCCTCACAGGGCTCTCAGTCTGTCCCTCTCACTCTCCACTTTTCCCCCTAAACCCAGAGAGCCCTTATCTGACGGCGTTAAAATGGCCCAAGGCGAATCCCAAGTGTCGGATTCTCTATCAGATCCATCTCTGTCCCGAAACGTTTCGTTTAGCCGGCTCAACGCCCGGGCCCCCGAGTTCGTCCCCAACAATCGCAGCGGCAGCGCACCCGCATCCGCATCCGCACCCGCACCCGCACCCGCACCCGCTTCCACACCCGCACCGCCTCCTTTGGCACAGGTCCACGTCTACTCTCCGCCTCCGCCTCCGCCCCCTTTCCATGTTCCGATCCAGGTCGTCCCTCCTCCTCACGTGGTGCCGGTCCATCATCATCACTTGCCGGTTCAGTACCATCATCATCATCATCAGTATTACGGTGGATTTGGAGACCAAGAGGTGACCGTGCAGCAGCAGCATCCTCAGAGTGAGCAAGCTCAGGTCGATCATGCTGCTTCCTCCAAGACTCACAAGCTTTCCGATGAAGCTACTTCCAAGATTTTGAATCAGGTTCCCATTTTGCTCTTTACTCCTTCCTTCACAGTCTCTCTTGTTCTTAGTCTTCTCCAATTATTCCATTTTCACCAAAACAGTTTTGGATATTATATTTTTTTGAATTTTGGAGGATCACTTTTTCTGTATAATTCGTATTTTCATGTTGTCGTCAGTCCATGACTTCAGATCCCAATATTAGTACACCTCGCACCATAAACACTTGTCTGATTCTGTAAGATGAAAATTTGTTTTAGGATATGATCATATGAGTGATTTCGATGTAAATCTGGAAGTTGAGTATTAAAAAGAATAAAAAATTAGAAGAGCAGCCTGTCCTTTACAATTGAAACTCCAAGGCTCCTTGTGATCTGAAAGACAACATGCGCATAAGTACCACCTGTGCATTCTCAAAACATATATTGTTCCAAACTCCCACGGTACTCTATAACACTCCAGCACCATAACAAGTGACAAATTGAAATTTGAGGTAATCTTAAACCATTGGACCCCGGAAAAGGCAAGGAAAGAAGACCATTGCTCTGTACTCTTTGGCCACCTACAAGTGTAACAGAAAGTGGTCAACTGATTCTTTGGCTTTTTTGCATTTACAACACCAATTAACAAAAAAAATGATCCTCCTCCTTAAGTTGCAAGGGTGAGAATTCTTTACCCCAGGTTGAAGATCAAGCAAAGAAGACCATCTTAAGTAGTGCTTTGGTTTTTCAAGATATACAATAGATAAAAGGGATTTTGAGATCTCAGTGACCGGAAAAGCAGAAGATGGAACAACAGACCTTGACCAAACCTCAGTGAGAAAATTTTTAAGATCTACAATAAATAAGGAGGAACAGTAGGTGAAGCTTCTGGAGTGGTATTGGTAACGGTGATGGACCATGGGTGAATGGAGTGTTGGTGGTTATCATAGCTTCAGCCAAATTGACATAATTGAAGAATTGAAGGATATATTGAATATTCTGTGGGGCCCCGACTTAAGTTAGAGAAGGCTAGGGCTTTGTTTTTTTGGTGGGAGGTGGGTTGGTCAGGTTGGATTCAGATCAGACCTTGAGGTAATACAAGTACAATAGATGTGGGGTACAAAAATGCAATACAAGTATAGGATTTTACAACTCTACTTTAACCTTTCCTAATTTTATCTCCCCCAACCTTCCAACCCAAACCATATAACTGTTGGGCAAGAAGGTAAAATAAAAAAAAATTATTATCAAAACCTTTTATCCCATCTGTATTCTTTTTTCAAACCTTGCTGACAGGAGAGGAAGAGATGTAGTGAAGAAAACTTGAGTCATGGCCTTTATTTGGTTCTGTTAGTGTAAGTAATGTATGTTGGCTTTTATGACGATGTGGAGGCTCACTTCACTCATCAAATGCAGTTTTTTGTTTCCCTTTCATATCTCTGATAAGTCAAATTTGGTTTAGAAAATTGACTTGATTCAATGAAATCTATTTGGTGGTAACATTTCAATTTCCTATATCGTCCATGTGTCATCTAATTAAATAGTTGTTATATTGACTTTCCCAATAATTTTAATTTTTCCTTTCAAATTGAACTTTGCCTCATATTCTTTTTGTTGGCCTAACATCTTGTAGGTGGAGTATTATTTCAGCGATCTAAACTTGGCTACTACTGATCATCTTATGAGGTTCATTGGCAAAGACCCTGAAGGATTTGGTAAGTTATCTTCCTTTTACTTCTACTTTTCCTTAAAAAAAAAAAAAAAATTCTTATGTTTTTAAATGTGTCATGGAGTCAGATTCAGTATTTGTGGACCTGAAATATACTTGGCCTGGTTACCTTTCAAGTTAAAAGGGCAACATAGCATACTCTTAGACAGACGTGTGTGCCTGCAGAAACACATCTTTTGTTTGTGCCTTTGTGGGTGTTGCAAATTAGTAATTTAAGTGAAGTTTCTATAGTAATTGTTGTGTTGGAAGTCAGTTGATTGAATTTTATCATCACTAACTGTTTAATATTTCTGATATAGTGCCAATATCTATTGTTGCATCTTTCAAGAAGATTAAAGCCCTCATAAATAGTCATTCCCAACTTGCAACTGTTTTGCGGAACTCGTCAAAGCTTGTGAGTTCATATTTTTGTGCTCTTTTTAATATGCTATTTTGTCCTTAAAGAATCCTCTTGTTGACTCTTTTTTTTTTTTTTTAACAACAAAGTAAACCTTTTTTTTTCTATTCACCTTTGTATATATATATATTTTTTTTCCATTTCAATCTTCGTTTTCAATGTTTAATGATGCTGTATTCTGCAGGTGGTTCATGAAGATGGAAAGAAAGTTAGACGCCAGCATCCCCTGACTCAATCAGATATGGAAGAGTTGCAAGTAGGTTTTACTTGTATTCACTCCCATTTACTTGTTTTCAAAATAAATGCTTTGGTGCCTTGTCTATAAGGCTATTTTGTTTCTTTATGTCAATAATTTTAACAAAATTGAAAAATTGCATTTTAAGCATAACAGGTCGAAAGTGTTTCTCTTTAATGCTGTAGTAAGGGCTCCTTTTGTATCCTTGTTTACTTATAATTCCTGAAAACTGAATTCTTGTCTGATCTTTCGTTCTGATCTGTAGTCTCGCATAGTTGTTGCTGAAAATTTGCCTGAAGATCATTGCCACCAAAACCTCATGAAGGTTTTCTCTGCTGCTGGGAGGTAACAAGATCACTTTTTTCCTAAATTTTTTTTAAAGTCTAATGCTTTATTTGCTGAGGAAAATCCATTGTTATCAGTCCTAGAAGTCTATATAATGTCGAGATTTTTGACAGCGTGAAGACAATCCGTACCTGCCAGCCACAAACCTCCAATAGTGGTGCTAACTCAGCCTCCAGATCAGCAAAAGCAGATAGCATGCTTTTCAGCAACAAGGTATACATACAAACATATGCACTGGCTTGGAGCAGTTTATGTGTTGTTGACTTGTTGTGTTCTTTGGACTTTAATTGTTTTTGGAAACTATGGCCAATTTCTTTGTGTAAAGTGATGTTTGGTTATGGCTTTTGTTGCATTCTGTATTTCCCAATTGGTCATTCTACATTTTGTCAAGTATAAAAGTATAATTGTGTATGCCTCCTCAAGAAATGGTTCCTGACTTAATTTTTTATTAGGTTTTTACTCTATTTTCTAATATGAAGGGGCAAACCTTTTGAGCTAATGAGCTGTTGTCTCACAGAAAGATGCTTTTGCATAGTGATGCTTCAATTCTGTTAGGCTCACCAAAGCATCTTGGCCTGATGCAATCATCCTTGGCTTTGGTGTGGCCTACGAAGGAGCTTCTTTGCATCAGTTTTTTTGCTAGCACTAATGTTGCAGTGGCTTTAATTCCTGCACTGAACAAATAGTTCTAAAGGTTTCGGACATAGATTATTATGTTGGATTTTAAGAAGACACTCAGTGAAATATATCAAGATTAATGCAAATTGTTACTCATGTTTATATTGTATAGTTTTTAAATTCATATAAATATCTGATATCTGAAATCCATTTCTGTAGTTGCATGCATTTGTGGAATATGAATCCCCTGAACTGGCAGAGAAAGCTGTAAATATTCCTCCTCCCTATGATTTGACATTAATATGGCTTTTTCCATGTTCATTAAAGAAAATATATGTGCTTTTCTTTCATGCAGGTTGCAGAGCTTACTGATGAGGGGAACTGGAGGAGTGGCCTTAAAGTCCGTTTAATGCTCAGACGCACGGTATATGGCCAAAATTATGGTTCTCTGTTATGTTGTTCAATTCAGTTCCTGAAATTATAATTTTGGTCAAAATTAACAGGAACTGTAGGCTTGTTGGTCAAATTTAAGAAAAACGTGGTTTATTGGTCAAAATTCATAAGGCCAATTTAATGGTCAAAATTTTCAATTTTTGCATATGAAATTATATTTCGAAATGTAGGCTTGAAAAGTATCTTTCCCAAATATTTGAATGATCTATTTATAGAATAAATGTAGACTTTTATTAATAGCTTGTTATTCTAGTTAAGTGTGTATGTGTACTTGTGGGTGTACGTGATTGGTCCTATACTACCTGACTGGATGATCTTTCAGCATATTAACCGAGTTGGAACAATCCATTGATGCAATGATGTGTTTTGTTTGTTCCATTCTCAGTCAAAACCTGCTCAAGTGCGGGGGAAAAAAGGGCAGGATGGGGAAGTGCAATTAGAGGAAGAGGATACTTCTACACCTGAACAGCAGGCCAATGAGAAACAATCAGAAGATTCTTCCCAACAGTTGGATGCCCATTCACATGAACGTGTAAGTGCAAACAGTCATTGAAATGTATTTGTCATTTGTTTTGTAAAATTACATTTCCAATGATTATTATTTACAGATGCTAATTGAACGAACTTTTTTCTTAAACTTAAATGGTATGTGTGATATTGAAATGGGGCCTTACATTTCCTTTACATTAGGAATAAAAAACCTTTTTCACTGATGTCAAGCAACAAGTTCTTTGTGTCATACGTGGACTCATTCCTTGCTTGTTTTTAATTGTATAATTTTTATTGGTATCAGCTCTAATATCGTAATCATTTCATCCAGCATGAATTGACCTTAGTATAGAAGTCCTAGCTATTGTACCCTTCAACAGAATTGAAAATTAACAAAAAAGTTAGGGTATCTTATTAGTAAAGTGTGTGCATCATCAGATCTCATCACTCTTTTTAAGAATTACACTGTCATAAAACAAGCATCAATTTAAGACTTTTAGAGGGAGGGAGTAATTTTAAGTCATTCTGTCCTGAAGTAGGTATGTTCTACTCTTTGTATAAATAACTTTTGTTTTTTTGTTTTTTGTTTTCCAGGGAGAGGAGCATGGCAATGACAAGGAGGGTGGGCAGAGGAAAGGGCGTAATCGAGGCCGTGGCATTAAGGGGCGTGGGCGAGGTCAATACCATCATCACAATAATCGTGGAAATCATGTGGGGCCTCCTAACAATTCAGTTGGTAGTATTGAGCAGCCAGGTGTGGCCAAACAGCCTCCTGGGCCCCGTATGCCGGATGGCACAAGAGGATTTGCAATGGGACGGGGGAAGCCAGTTGCTGTTAATATTGCATAAGGACTGGGCATTCGATAGAGGGGTTTTTTTTTTTTTTGTATCAGTGGCTGCAACTCTGCAAGTATATGTTGGGGGTGGGGAAATATGTCTTCTCGTGTGGTGTTTGATGGCAAGATTTTACAAGGGCTGTCAATCCAATGTAGTTTTAAGGACCGACTTTCAGTTATGTTGATCATTTTTTTTATTATTATTGTGATTTGTATTCAGGTAATATGATGCAGGAACAGATGTGGTTTTGCCTTTCTTTTCATTGATGTAGGATGGGAAAAGTGAGGAACCATAAATACCTATAGATAAATGTGAGTGAAGAAAGAATATTGGAATAGAGCTGTTCATTACATTTATCTCTCTCTTTTTCTGTTGGGATGCCACACGTACTTAGTCAGGCACTCAGGCCAAAAGGGCATGTCTTTTTTTTGAGAACGCTTAGTTCAATTGTTGCGAACGGATTGGTTTGGATTGGACTACAATAATATACAGACTAGTACTTTCACAGAGGAATATGCAAAGTAACTCTTCAATTATATTAACCAAGATAAAAAAGAAAAAAATGTCTGTTGGCTACTTGTTCCATATAATATATATTTTTGGGTTAATTACAATTTGTCCACCCCAAACTATTGCGGGATTCTTACTTTTCTCTATAAACTAATACTTTTGACATTTAACCTCCTATACTATATTTTGTCAAACATAAGACCTCCAATCCTTAAAATATATATATATTTTCCGTTAGTGTTGCATACATGACGCTTAAAGAGAAGGTCACGTGTGCAAAATTAATGATTAATTTGAATTTTTTTAACAGAATGGGGATATGTGTTCAACGAAACATAATATGGGGGCAAAATGTCAAAAAATTAATCTAGGTGATAAAGTGCGAATCCCCCAATAATTTGGAGGGATAAATGTGATTAACCCTATATTTTTATTTTTATTTTTTAAATCTCTTTGAGGAAGCTTTCCATCCTAGATGGTTCTAGGAGAAAACTCGAATAGAAAACTATTAGGTAATCTCATGTAATTTTGAATTTTTGAAGATATTTTGTGATATTAAACCTCATGTATTAGGTGATCTCAATTGTGAAACTTTATGTTTGTTGTATGATTAAGATAAATTTAAGTTGACCAATATAGATGATTTTATAGTTAAATTTTTTCTAAAAAAATTATCTTTACTATTATAAAGTTAGAAGATACTTTTGGTGTTCCATGCTTCATAAAAAATGACATTACTTAAATTACCCTTTATTTAACGAACAGTTCATCAAAACAAACTAATAAATAAGAGCATAGTTACATTCATAAAATTCACCAAATTCTTTACTTGGTTTAATTTGCATGATGCATAGAATGATAGAAGTCAAATAAATAAATTAATAAATAAGCAAAGAAAAGACAATTACAAACACAATGAATCACTGGATTCCCATCTACATTTCCGCCTAAAACCACACAAACGCACTCTCTCTCTGTCTGTCTGTCTCTCTCACACAGAGCCTAATGGCAGAGTTAGCAGCACCCACCGTTCCAAACCCTAATCACTTGGTCCCAACAAGGCCAGCAGTTGAAGCTCCTCCACCACCCCCGACACCTACCACTCCCATATTCAGCTTCCCGAAAAGGCCTTCAATTAGACTCACTTCCGAGTTCGACAGCGACTCCTCCATTTTCTTCCACAAGGTCTCTTGCAAGCTCTTCGACAGCCTCGCAAAACTCAAGCTCTCCTTCCAGAACAACCACAAGGGCGAGCTCTCTCCGCCCCAGTTGGATTTTGTTTCCCAGCACCTCTCCATTCACTACGACTTTGAAGATCAAAATACCCTCCTCAAGGGCTCCTTCGATGTTGGTCCTCGTTTGCAATTCCGTGCTGCCCATGATCTCAAGGTCTCTCTCTATTTTCTCTTACCCTTTTCCCATTTTTGCATTTTTTTATTTTCTGAATGTCATACCGATTTTAGGTGCAACAAGGAGAGGCGTCCATGGTTGCCAAGCTTGCTGACCCTGGCTATGCACTGGAACTCTATTCTCCTGTTCCTTCGGTTGGTTTGGTGAGTATATTGAGGTGTATCATGCTTTCAGCTCTCATCTGCCATTCCAATTTTATATGATTTTTGTGTAAAATCTTAGCATGTAACTCCTCTAACAAGACACAATCAACACATTTCTATGGAGTTACACTCCTGTGAGGAATCAGTAATGTTGCAAGCTTATTTCTGTTTTTGCGCGTTGATCTGTTGGAACATACATCAGTATTCATGACTTGGATTGCTGAGTTGTGATAAGTAATAGCATACCTCAAGATTTCTGAGTTGGTTTATTTGTTCTTTGATGTCATTGCACTGCATTGCATTGCAAGTAGTGCCAGTATGCTAATATTACCAAATAGACAAATAGCCACTTATTAGTAATCTATTATCTTCCTGTTTCTGCTGCCAGAATTCATCTTTTATTTTTCCCCTTGTTGATTTTTTTTTACTGGGAAAGAATAATGAGGACGTTTTCCCACCATATTACATGAAATGGTTCTGCTTACATCACCAAACAAAATCTTAGTTTTATCTCCTTAGTTACTTTCCTGTGGCTGCAGCCAAAAGCTACCCTTAAGTTCCCCATTGGTGAAGTTTCTTTGGAGGAGAAAGAAGAGGAGGAGACAAAGAGAATGTTGTCAGTTAATGGCATTGCGAAAGGCCAATTTTTGAATGGGGTCTGCACTGCTCATTATGTGGATGAAGATTTGAAGTTACGATACTCATACAAGGTAAGCATTGTATTACTCTGGTTTTGATTTTTGGGTGTTATTAATAGGGGCTTTCTTGGTGTTTTTTAATGGGAAAAATTTTCAAACAGAACACCTATTTTGGGGTCAATCTTAGTTTAGGACACCAGTTTGGGTTTGTCTTAGTGTAGGACACATATTTAGGGTTTGTGTTAATTTGGGACAATCCGTCAACTCCGTTAACTTTTCCGTCCAAAAAGGGATAATTTGGTCATTTTATATTTTTAAAACAAATAAAAACTGAAAAAAAACAAAAAAATTANCTATTTTAATTTTAAACTTTTTAATGATTTTTTTAGTTTTTTTTCTTTTTTCTTTAATTTTTATTTGTTTTAAAAATATAAAATAATCAAATTATCTCTTTTTTGACGGAAAAGTTAACGGAGTTGACGGATTGTCCTAAACTAACACAAACCCTAAATATATGTCCTACACTAAGACAAACTCAAACTGGTGTCCTAAACTAAGATTGACCCTAAAATAGGTGTCCTGTTTGAAAATTTATCCCTTTTTTAATTGTACAAGATGGATGACTTGGTTGTGTTAATGTGCAGTCCAGTTTTCCATATATGTGAATATATTTCTGAGAGGTTTGAATTTATCACAGGATGAGGAGATGTCTTTTATCCCAACCTTTTCTCTGCCTTCGAATGCATTGTCATTTGCTTTTAAGCGTCGGTTTGGTCCTTCAGACAAGTTGAGGTCAGAAATATTTTCCTCTTTTTTCTTTCCATTTTGATTTATCCTTCAAAATTTTTTTGATTTTTTGTTTTGTTTTGTCTCTTGGATTCATAATTCACTGGCTTGGTGACAGATGTATTTCATTTCTTTTTTGAGGATAATGGAACTCTAAAATGTTATGTGAAACAAATGAGGTGCTTGGTTTGTGCTTATGAAGTCCATTCAGGTTGAGTTGGACAATTACTATAACATGTTTCATAGTGTGAACGATTATGTTTTCTGCTCAATACATCAATTCATGCATTTGAATTGTGAAGTAAACCTTGCCTCCAATAAATAATTGTTCTAGCTTGAATTTTTCTTGAAAAGTGTTCCTCTCAAGCATTTGAGAATAATGAAGTGGAAAATGGATAATTTTCACCTATGGTCAAGTTGCACTGCAGATTAGTTCAGAAAAATTTGACCATGAGAGTATTTTGTTGTATATTCATGTAGTTTATTTAAGATTGTTCAACAAAAGCTGTTATGTATTTGTACATTTTTTTTCTTCCAGTGATCTATGTCCAGACTGTTGGAAAAGTTTTCATACTATATTTTGATGATTTTATCTCCAGCTACTGGTACAATTTTGATTCCAACTACTGGAGTGCAGTATACAAGCACACATATGGCAAGGACTTAAAACTTAAAGCTGGTTACGATTCAGAGGCGCGCCTTGGCTGGGCATCTCTTTGGGTAAGTACTTATACAACAGAAGAACCATATGGATCTGTTACCCAATAATACTGGTAAAGGAATCTTATGAATAATCAAGATACCACAGTAGACTATTGCAGGACAGCAAGCTAGAGTTCTATTGGTTTTCTTCTTTGAGAAGGCTTGAAAATTTTACCACTTGGTACAAAAGAGGCATTCCTGCACTGCTTGAAAGAAAATTTGGAGGAAAAATCTTAGGATATATTTGGTGTCAGACAGGTCTTTCTCACACACGCGCACACACACACTAGTAATGTCGTAGTGCACACACACACTAGTAATGTTGTAGTGCGATAGTTAAGTTGTAAGGCAAATGAGGTTTATGAAATTTTATGTCATTGAAAATTTTAATTTTTATCATATACTAAAAATTGTCAGAATTTAGGTTGTACAAAATAAGTGCCTTGCAAGTTCAGTGAACATAGTCTTTTAAATAAGTGCCTCCCAACTTCATTGAACATGGTACTTTAAATAACTTCTCCTTTAGTCTTTTAAATACTAATAATGACAAGTGCGATAGTCAAGTTAAATGTACAAAAAATTGAGGTCTAAGAAACTGTCATTATAAGATTTTGTAATTCTTGTCCGCCTGAAATGTGACAAATGAAGAAAAAAGAGCAGAACTATTTCCATTGTAGAAACAAAGGATAAGTTGTCAAACTATTTGATCTTTAAGAGAATTGGGAGCTTACTGTACCATGTTATTCATGACATGGTATACTAATGGTAATCCTGTGTCAGGTTGGGGATGAAGTTGGCAAAGCGAAGACGGCCCCAATGAAGATGAAGGTTCAATTCATGCTCCAAGTGCCACAAGATGACATTAGATCATCAGCCTTGATGTTCCGGGTTAAAAAGAGATGGGACATATAGTTTGGTTGTGGTTGTGGGATGATGGGTCCTTTTATACACATTCAACTCTGGTTCTAAATGATAGTATAGTTTTGATACATGATGTGCTATTCTAAATGATGCTTGCTGCTGAACAATGTCATCAATTGTTTTATTTTTGCCCGTTAAAATAATATTTTAATAGTCAGCAGGTGACAGGCAGACCCAATGAAAAGCTAAACCACAAAAGGTTTGCTGTATATTAAGCCATTGCTCTGAGACAAATTCTAAAGAAGGAAATCTCAGCACAGCCACCATAAGGAGGCGACTGTTCGCAATTCACAAAAGGTGGTGTGCTTTATTTGGCTGGCAGCTTGTTATATAGTGATATCAAGCTCCTTGCCCATCTTGTAGCTTGTGGGAGCCAAGGGTTGAATGAACAAGGCAAATTTGTTTTACAGCGTTATTCTTTTTCACAAAATGTAGCTTCTTGTATGATTTCAAGCTCCTTAGCCCTTGGGCGTTTGCCAGATTCACTTTCCCTCCGTTTATTCCTAAACAACCCCCATGCCCCATGACCTGATTTAGGTTTTCGAATTTCAGAATCAAGAGTGAAATAAGTGTTGTTACTTGGCATTCTAGTGATTATTTTCTTTTTTGAATTTTATATTGTTAGAGTTCCTTTTCTTACTGCTTTTTGTTACCCAGAGCAAGAGGGAACTTCAGACCAAAAGTAAAGAGCCAAAATACTAAAAAAGTAGATCTCATTTTTTTTTTTTTTTTTTCAGATTAGCCTTTGTAACACTAATTGCACTGCTCCTTGGCCCCAAATTACTTGATTGTAGACTTGTAGCTACTAATAATTCCAACAAAAAAATGACTTTGGTTCAGTCTCCATTCACGTGCGAATAAATTTGAGAGGTGAGGTTCTTGCTGGATCAGATACTAAAGAAAAGAACAAAAGGCTGTGAGAGGGGTGGGTTGAAAGCAAGTGGCTCTATATTTTTGTCATACAAATACAATGCATGTGGTCCTTATCCTTATTTGTCTGTTGTACGGTTGTACCAGCTGATATACAATAATACAAGAGATCCAATGGAAATTCACAGCACACATCCATTAAATCCTTTTATTATTTTTTCTCACGAAAAGGAGAAAGAAGAAAATCCTTTAATTATTAATTTAATAATTTATAGTGAACAAGATTTGGGTTGGACACTTGGACTGCATTGCATATTTGTATTGCTAGAGCCTAGAAGAATATTGTCCCTTTAGACCCCGAAATGGAATTGTAATTGTGAAAGTAGTACGATGATGTAAGGGTAAATGTTGAATTGGAGAGCATTGTACCGTGTGCCAACTGCCATGGTTGGTTTTGTTTTCTGAATAGCCTTAATTGCAAGATGTCATCTAAATTTTGAGTTTTACGCGCAAATGTTATTTAATTTTTCAATTATGATACTTTGTTATTCAATCTTTTAAATTGTGCAAATTTGTTATCTACCGTCAATTTCATTCATTTACCGTAAAGTTAAAGATATTTTCATTAATTCATCTAAAAAAATATTTAATAAAAATATAATATAATATAATTTTTTTTTAGCAAAAATGAAAATATAATATTATTTTTGTTAATTCACCTAAATTTATTCAAAGTTTATAAAATATTAATTTTGGGTTTTTTTTTGTATTTTTTAATTTTATTTTAAAATTATATTTAAATAAAAAAATTATTTAAAATGTTGATTTAACAAAATATTTTAATTTAACCGAAAATATGATAGCATATGACAAATTTATACAATTTTAAAAAATTGGATGGCAAATTGTCGCAATAAAACCTTTAAAATACTCAGAACATGCTTTTACCGGTTCAGTTGAGGCTTGAGCTGTGTGGAGGTCAAAATATGAACAAAAATAAAATAAGATAAATATAGAAAATAATAAAGAGGAGGAGGAGGCTAGAAGAGAGCAATTAAAAAGCCAAAAAGCGAATGAAAAGAGAAAAGGGCTTTTCACAAAATTCCATTCCATTTCGCGATTCCAATTCCTTGTATATCTAAAAATAAACATATCGTCTGCTGCTCTTAATCTTATTAAATTCTCCTAATCCTAGACAGATTTTCTTCTTTTCCAATTGGAGGATACAGGATACGAAAAGAGAAGAGAAACTCAAAAAAGAGCATAGAAAGAAAGAAACAAGGAAAAGCTCTCAAAAGCCAGGATAGGAGGAATGACAACACCCTTACCTTTGAGGCTTTTTTTGCCTATAACCACCATTACTGCCTATTCTTCTTCTTCAGACTTTCCCTCCAACTCCCTCAAATCCTTTCACCCTGCAAGCCCTAATTTCAACATTTCCTACTCTTCCTCTCTCTCATCTCACCGCCACACATGCACTGCAAACAGGACACCCTCTCTCTCCAAACGGAAGGTATCTCTCTCTCTTTCTGTATGTATGTACGTATCTATATCTTCAACTTTTCTTAATTCCAAGAATTGGGTCTTGTTTGTTGAGTTTTTTGGATGGGAAAAATAGTATTTTTGAGCTTGGAAATCCTTGTCCTTAGTTTCTGGAATGAGCTGGCTATATAAGGGGACGCAGTTCCTTCATCTGGTAATTGAGGTTCTCCTTCAAAATTGGGTTTTGTATGTTTAAGTGCTTTTATTTGTTATCTGAAGGGGCTACAATGGGGTTTTGCGCTTTGTGTGTGGAGGTATAGTTAAAAAAAAAAAAAAAAAAAAAGGGTTTAATTTATATTTTCAAATATTTCATTGGTTTTAAACCCGTTTAATTTCTTGTAAAAGTCATGTGCCTTCCGTGATCAGAATTGTACTTTAGTTTCATGCTTGCTGGAAAACATAAAAAATCATTTCTTGTTCAGTTATTGAACCAATGGAGATGCATATAAGGCTTATGAATTAATATTCAAAATGTTAGTATTTTGTGAATTTCTGCCAAATCTGTTCATAGAAATGCTTCTTCGGCCTGCAGGAGTACAAAAGGTAACTGCTTTGACATTGTCGAGCCATGGTCTTTAGTGTATCTGCATGTGTAGCATTTTTATGAATTTCATCTTAAACTGTGAGCGCCTAAAATTTTTTGGATCACACATGTAGTCAATGCAAGTGGTCATGATGTAAGGTTTTGCAGAGTTTAGTTGATGTCACATGTATCACTATTTAGTATCACTTATTGGGAGTGATCAAACAGCATCGAGCTCTCTTTAACCATTTTGGGCATCAAAACAATTGTTTTTTTTTTTTAATCATGGAAAGGCTACAGATAACAATTATTGAGTATTGACACATATTAAAACCCATGTGAGCTTGAACTTGTGATCACCACTCTTTGTGGGCAGTTGGTTTTCACTAATGATTTACTACCAGGGGCTCTGTTTTTCTGTACTGGTATAGTTGCTTTGTGGACATATGAGAAGAGATCAACACATAAATATTCAATCATATGAAGACAAGAATGGAGTTCACATGTTTGGTTCCGATGAAGAAGTAGGCACCCAAATCCCAACTCAAGCTCAATCTGTCGTTGAAGGATCAGGGGCAGTTATGGTATCAGAGTTTAGACCTGTGGCCGATGTGGATTATCTACAGGTGTGTGATTATTCTTCAGTTTGGCTTTTTTTTTGTTTTTTTTCTAATCCTTTCTCTTTCTTTTAGTTTTCTTTTCTTTTATTTTCTTTTTTTCTTTTGGGTTGTTTTTGGAGAGAGAGAGAGGGGTGATGGCACCCATGATTGCCCCTATTACCAAAACTTTTTACCATTGTCAATTTTGGTTGCTGATGTCAATTTTAACTTCACCTTGGCAAAGATTAATCTATACTAAACCTTTTAAGAACCCTAGTGTGTAATGTCTCCTTGCAAACCAAAAGTTTGGGACCTAAGGATATCACTTAAGATAAATCTGCAGTAAAAATTTGGGTGATTAGTTATCTTTTGATAATCTTTTGCAAATAAGTTTTCTTTCTAAGTTCAACAGTCACAGTTCATCTCATGGTAATGATGATAGGCAGCAACTCCTTGCATGCTTTGTCTTAAGTGTTATTTGTCCCGTCTTTCAATTCTAATTTTAATTGCAATACATTGTGCTACTTTTACAGATATTTTGATTTTCTTTTGCTCAACATTATATGCAGGAGTTGTTAGCCATTCAGCAACAAGGGCCCAGAGCAATTGGCTTTTTTGGGACCCGAAATATGGGATTCATGCATCAAGAACTTATTGAGATTCTTAGCTATGCCATGGTTATCACTGTAAGAGCTGCAACTTCATGATATTTTGTATCTGGTATTATGAGTACTGATTGAGCCTATCAGATGTTCTACAATACTGGGCCTTATCAGTTTATGTTGAATTCTGAATGGATTAGTGCCCTTTACTTGTATGTTCATAAACTTCTGTTTGCAGAAAAATCACATATATACATCAGGGGCATCTGGCACTAATGCAGCTGTTATCAGGGGTGCTTTAAGAGCAGAGAAACCAGAGCTGCTTACTGTAATCTTGCCTCAAAGCTTGAAGAAGCAACCACCTGAGAGCCAGGAATTATTGTCAAAAGTAAGAATTTCTTAAAATAACTTCCCTTAAGTTTCTACTTCATCTATTGCAAACTTGTAACTTTACTATTATTTGCTTGGGTAGGTCTTGTTTCTATCATGATATATATGAGAACACTCGGGATTTACGAATCTAGCTTCAAGCATCTAGTATATAGCTTATCATGATATAGTATGATTATGAAGAGCTGCCCACTAGATGGCCCTTGCTCTTGTAGAATACCTTGACAGTTAAGTGTTAGGATGAACTTAGGTGACCTTAATTTTCTTTTCCTGCTAGTTTAGAATGTTCTTCTTTTAGAATTACCTTTCCCACAATCTATTACTGTAGAGAGAGAGAGAGAGAGAGAGAGAGAGAGAGAGAGAGCANGAGAGAGAGAGAGAGAGAGAGAGAGAGAGAGAGAGAGAGAGAGAGAGAGAGAGAGCAAGACTAGGTCTGCAGTTAGAATGCTTCAGAAAATGAATTTGAATTGGGGGCTGTAGATTATTTGCGAATTTGACTGGTTGCATTTAGGCTTGAACTGAATTTTAATGGGTTCAGGTGCAGAAGAATCTTTTTGGTCATTATATCCGTAACTTGTAGTTGGTAATGCTGCACTTGTTCCCACCACCTGAAAAGGAAAAAAGCAATATTTTTCTGATAATTGATAATTTTCTGGGATTTGCAGGTCAAGCATGTAATAGAGAAGCCTCACAATGATCATCTACCGCTGATAGAAGCCAGCAGGTTGATAGTAGCTCTACTTTTATATGTTTGTTCAATTTTTAGAATTTCAGTTACCCTGTTTTCTTCCAGTACTATATAGCTAATCATTATCAATTTATGATGCTTACTGGAACTTTCCTTAGTTGAGAAGTGTATAAGATATCAATTTAGGGAAGGCAGTTGATATTAAACATCTCCACTCCTGGGAACAAAGGCCTTAGTTGCTTTTCTGGCACCTAATAGACTCAGGCCTAAGGGGAAACTGTCTTTGTACTAGGGAAGTGGGATGCCCCTTAAACTGTCTAGACAAAAACTGAGAGCCAATTTAAATAATACTGGTCATTACTCTATTTACCATGATCAAGCTTGTAGGTTCCCACCCAATCTCTGTCAAGACTATTGAGTTGGAATTTTTTCTAAGGTTTGACCAAGCAATAAAAATCATCTTAAACGCCTGCTTGAATTTCTCATGAGTAAAATTGCTTAAACAAGGTTCTACTAGAATCTGGAAAAGAAAAACTTACTCTTGAAGTCTTTGATGATGCATTATCCTGCAATACATGAGCTATCTCACCTCCTAAGCATAGTCTCTGCCATTCCTTGTTTTGGCCTTGGCAAATGGTGTTGTGCTAATCTAGAAGACCCACATTTTGTGAGTTTAATGTAAGAGGACTACACTTGAAAATGCAGGAGTCAGATCCACTTGTCCTGTGTAGGCTAGAATATAACCTACTTTTAAGCTGAGAACTTTTCAGCCATGGTTTATATTGATAGTCAAGCTCCCATCATTGGTAGATAGTGGAGCTTGGAATTGTAGTAGCACAGACATACATCATTTCTCTAAGTCTGCTATTACGATTTTTTTTTTTTTTTTCACGACTTTCATGTTGAAACTGCAGGTTGTGCAATATGGACATCATTTCCCATGTACAACAAGTAATATGCTTTGCGTTTCATGATAGTAAATTGCTCATGGAAACTTGTCAAGAAGCCAAAAATCTCCGGAAAATTGTGACTCTCTTCTACCTGGATTAAAATAATTGTTCATGCTGTCCATACATTTTTAGAGAGAGAGAGAGAGAGAGAGAGCTTATTTTTGTTTGTAAAAAATTAGATGGAATGGAACAGATCACATGACTTTGTAGAGTGTAATAGTGAGGAAGAGGCCAATTTGCTCCTCTTTCTGTAATTGGAAAGAGAAGATATAATTTGTTGGTATATTTGAAGGAAATTTTTGAAATAATTGTATGTGCATGTTACAAATTTCCCAGGTGGCCAAGTCCCAGACTACTGCGGCACATTAAATTAATATCAAGTCCCTCGCAACAAATATCCATATGTAAATGAATGAAATTGGTGGCTTATGGCCGGGCAAATGAAGACTTTCTTTCATATTTTATAAAACTAATCTTTTCGGAAAAAAAAAAAAAAAAAAAAAAAGCTACTCTTTAACTTTAAGAAAAATCTGTATACCCACATCTCAACCTAAAGCTGTGTAAAATGGTATAGTGATCTTTCTTCATGCAAAAAGGTTCATTTTTCTTCTTTATTTTTTTGGCCGTGAAAAAAAAGGTTAATTTTTCAAATCCCAAAGAAAAATGAGTTATTTTTGCACTGATTTCCTATAAATATCTCTTTTAATTAAAGATAAACATAAGCTGCTTCGTGTTTAGGGTACTGCAAAGTCAATACAATTTGAGAGTTAACCAGCTAACTCAATGGATTCAAATTGTGAAGGGTAAATTAGGAATTGTAAAAATTGCAAAGTCAATCATGACAATTACAGAAGATTCTTTTGGACTTAAAATGTGAAGGGTAAATTAGGAATTATAAAATACAGGTGTAATGTGAATAGATAGGGAATAGTGCAAACAAGAAAGGTATAAATTCAATTTAGACATATAACTATATAAACTATTTCAACGGGGTCCATGAATTTTAAAATATTTCAAATATACACCCGATCTATTATCTAAATTGAAAAATAAATTTATGTTCATTGATTCGTTGAGAGATCAGTTAAATGACAGTTTGGCTTTTGCTGACCGAGATTACTTGGCGATGTGGCGTTATCTCAGCAAACATTTCCTGTCAAATGAGCAACACTGGCCCACAATTTAATAATAATAATAGAGAGAGAGAGAGTTTGTGGGCCCGTGTTTGGGGTTAAGTGGACCTGTGTCGCTCATTTCCCGCCAAATGAGCGACACAGGTCCACCTAACCCCTAACACGGGTTCACAAACTCATCATCTCTTTCTCGCTCATTAAACACAAGTGAGAGATTTATATTCGAATTTGAGGGAAAACGTGATGTTTTTTGAAAACTAAATGATCAGGAGAGCGTTCGACGAGCGAGAAAGAGGTGATGGATGTGTGAGCTCATGTCAAGTAGACATGTGTTGCTCATTTGGCGGGAAATGTATGCTGAGTTGGTACCACGTCGCCAATTAATTCCCTTTAATAAAAGCCAAGCTAACATTTAACTAATCTCTTAATAAATTGATGTACGAAATTTCATTTTTCAATTTACATAATAAATCAGGTATATATTTAAAATATTTGAAAGTTCGTGGATTTCATTAAAATAGCATATATAGTTATGTGTCTAAATTGAATTTATGCCAACAAAAAAATAAATGGTAACTTTTCTTTGCCTGCAGTTGCGGTTGTTGAGTAATCCAATTGAAAAAATTGTAAATTTACTTACAATGCATCCAAATTCAATCCCTCCTCTTTCTAACTAAAAAAAAAAAATTATCTAGTGATATTTCTCACCACAATATTTTAAATTTAAATTCTCTTTTTCTTATATTGAAACAAAAAAATAAATTAGTAACTGTTAAATCAATAAACTTTTTTCTTTTAGTGTTGGTCAAGAAAGTAACATAATAATACTGCAAAACATAAATAAAGAAAATTCACATAATTGTTACCCAAAGTTAATTTACATTCAACCAATTATAAGTTCCAAGGCAAGGCGTTCTCATCAAAGTGCTGCAGCAATGAAAGTGCCTTGCTCTAGCGCACGTAGATGTAGATGGTCCATCTGCCCCTCAGCCGCCACAGCTTTAGAAAAATGTAAAATCAAATAGCTGTTGGAATTCAGTATTAAAACCCACACCATAACAAGTCATAAACAACTGACAACATTAAGCATAACTGCATAAACAAGGATGCTTATACATGAATTCTTGTAAATTTTTGCTTGTCAACTCCTCCTCTTTTTATACCTTTTGGATTTCATTTTAAGGCTTCACTTTAGTTTCGCTTTGTTAGCACTTCATACTTGGGCTGTACCTCCTTCGCCTTTTTCTTATAAATCAGAACTAAACAAACCTATAGTTATTAGGGGGTTACTAAACAAATATACTTTTTTTGTTATAGGATTACTATACAAATATGTCACAGAATGAAATGCAAAATATCCCTTATATTTGGAGAGTTTAAAGAAGCAATCAGAAGATAGTTATATTACAGCACACAATTTTACTTGTGGATTGTACTGCCCAAATAAATCAAATACCTCAATACCGACTATTTTCAAGAACTGGCTGTATAAGCATTGTAGTATTCATTCAACCCAACAAAAAAAAAAAACATTGTAGTTTTTGCAGTAAAGATATATTTCACAATGGCCAAAAATTGGAGAATGCATGAAAATTTAGTACGAGAAACAAAACGGGGATAAAACAAACCTTTGATTTTAGCGCTCATTTTCATCAGAGGAGTTGTCATCACCATCTTCCTCATAAATCTGGTATTCTTCATCACTAGTATATGCATCTTGCATTCTATCGGCCCCTGCTTCAGGCGGTGGAAAACTACCAAAAAGCTCCTGCAAATGGGCTCTTGAGATGTTCTCCATGTTAAGATCTAAGAAATATATAGGAAATCCAGTAGAATTTGCAGAGCTTTGAACAATTCTTGAACGGTAAGCATTAATTTGGCCCAAAACTCTCTCTTGACAATACTGAGCAATTTTATTTGGCTACACTTTCCTTCTACACCAAAATAAGGGAACATCATTCCCAAAAAAAAGGTCGTATGAATGCAATTTATTGCAACTGATGTCCATTGCTGATTTTCTGTATTGCTAAAAAGGATGGAAAGAGAAGTCCCAGAAACAATTTCACATTTTATTTCAAATCATGCCAAATTGTCAGTTATTATATTAAAGACACTCAAAAATGAAAAAAAAAAAAAAAAAAAAAAAAAACACTGAATTGTTATGGTGCAAGGATACATGAATGTGACTTCAGAAAAATTTCACCATCCTCAGCCTACACGCAAGTAAACATGATACAAGTCAACAAAAGGAGGCACACTAAAAATTAAGATGCAATTAATTATCTAACAGATAATCTATTGAAGTAAATAAATATCAAGAAATAGAACATAGAGAAAACAATGATCTAATAGATATCCATTTGAAGAAAAGACAGTTAACAACAGAACATAGAGAAAATAATTAATTACCCGATCAAATCCATCATATGTATCTAATGCCTCTTCACCATTATCAACCTCAATGTCATCTTCCTCATCATCTTCAACATTGTTGGGTTCCTCAAGATCTTCATCGTCTATAAGTTCTTGGTAAACATATGCGATAAGTACCTCCCAAATTAGTTTCGAATAATCAAGATAAAAGAATATATTATCACAAAAAAGAAGTGTTATTTAAGTTTCCAGTAAAAAAGTGTTGCAAATTTCTGACCAAATATGAATACAAAAATAAGTAATCGAATCCTACTTGAGAAAGTTAGAATCATTTGGAATATACCATGTAAAACCTAAATACAGATCAGAGAACTAGTCTTTTGAAAAGCAAGATATTTTGAATAATCAAAGAAAAGAATGTTATTAGTAGTCCAGACCCAAAAAATAATAGTAAGAAAACTGCACAGGATGCTAAGAGAAGCATATATTGTAAACATGGAAGTGAAGATGATTTTTCATTAAGTACAGCTCCATGTCTTTAAGGGTATTTTAGGAGAAGATAATTGTCAGTAAACCTTATAAGAAAATGGAAATTGGCTTGTTGTAATATGACACAAGATGTGAACCATACTCTTCTAAGATAGTAATTATGACAGAAACTAATAAAAGATCTGGAGTGTAGACAGGTGTAGTTTTCTTTTTGTACCTGGATTGGCTTGTTGGTGTACCACTTCATCATGCACTAAGTTGTCTTTACTGCACATCTTCTTTGACTTTTTAAAGCTTTCAGTAGCCACTTTTAGCAAGCGTTCAGCACCAGGTTCTGGGTATACAGATAGGAACCTCACCTTAACACGACGTTTCAAGTTCTCCAGCAAGTTAGATGAAAACCATCCTGTCTCAGACTGCATATATATAAGCTAAATATCACCAAGTAAAACCATAAAACAAGAAAACATTGAAGTAATGTCAAAGATTATTACCACTAATATAACACAATGTCAGAAAGTGTTTTTTTTTTTTTTTTTTTTCTTTTCCTCATAAGATTTTGGCAGTTCTCTGAAAAATTAATATTTGATATCTGATACTCTACAAAAGTCATAACCGTAAGAGTATTTATCCCGAAACACGTAGACATAAAGACATTGCAACAGGGAAAATTATTGCATTTTAAGTGAAAAGGTCTGAGAAGCAGCTTTTACAGCCTGCAAGCAAATAGAATCGCTTTGAATTTTTGCAACGATAGACTTCATAGGTCAAACTGCTAAATTATGTGATTCTGTGCATATCAGAGAATAAGTTTGTTTCATATTTCCTAGTAAATAGTAGGTTGTTTCATATTTGTAATATATGTGGAAAAGAAATCTTAACCAGACCTTCTCCTGACTTGGTTCTACTATTAACTTCATTAATGTATTTATTCCTGTCTCTACACTTGCCAACTATCCTCCTCAACATCTTCATTTCAGTGCTTGCACACTCAAGCATATGATACACGCTTACTTCTCTCTCACCATCAGTTCTTACTCAACTTCCTCAATTTAATAATGAGAAACTCATACATGCCATCTTTGAAAGATGGAATTCGATTGGCCAAAACAAAAGGAACAGTGAGTTACCATACATCACCTCTGACCACAATGAATTATGACAGGCTCATATGAATATAAGAGATACTAAGAAAACATCAATAAAACATTTGGAGATTATGTTTAATTGGTTTTCGTATTTTTCTTTTTCTTGTGCGTGTGTGTGTGTGTGTGTGTGTGTGGGGGGGGGGGGATTGCAGTAGATTTTATAGAATATGCACAAATAGATGAAGATGCATGAAAAGTATCAACATAGCTTGATTCGAGAAACTCACGGAGCAAGTTTTCTGAGCTGGAGACTTTCTTATCTGTTCTTGAATGTGATCATCATCAAGTTCAAATAGTTGCAATGTTGTATGGCACTTGTAAGGAAACACTCGAAATGCACATATATCCTCCCATCTATGCTTCAGTCTACATAAGACCCCCAAAAGAAAAAGGATAAAAATTACTATTTACATTAACAATGACCAAATGAGCACAAGTACATCTTCAAAGCTAGAATAAGGAGAGATAATTAGAACAAATCCAATTGCAAGATGACAAATATACTCCACATAATGCATGGAAAACAAATACATAAGTTTGAATATTGATATGAACTAAAAATATGATGATAATATAGAGACTAAGGCAAAAATAAGGTGGCCGATGTATAACAACAAAAAATTTCTGGACAATTCTGTCAGAATTGCTTTCTTTATAATCTCTTTAAAAAAAAAAACACCTTATAAGCTCAATTCAATGCAAAGTATATTCAAGGTCCTTTCACAATAATGAAATAAAATAAAATATATGAAGTACAACAGATAAAAAGGACAAGAAATTAGCATCTCTAGAAAGTATGCAATTGATTGTTACACTAAATTTTGAGTCTGAAGCAAAAATAAAGAGTACGAAAAGAAACTTACTGATTGGCTGAATTAGCATCACAATAACTTTGTAATGTTGAGGGTACTCGATAATCAATTTTCTGATATCTGCTAACGAAAATATTAATATGAGAAAAAACAAAGATAAGGTCCATAATCGCCTTAATTCAAATGTGCACTTGATAGTGTATGCGTATGCAGGTGTGCATGTTCCTTCAGCCCCATTTTTAAATCATATCATACAATGATGAGCATGCAAAATGTAAGTAGCTGAACTTTCAGATCCAATTGTCTCTTTTTAAAAGAAAAATAAACAATGTTTCCTAATTCAAATAAGTACTCAAACCCTATTAGGAAAAGAAAAAAGAACATGTTTCAGTTCAGTATCTCAAGTTTGTTTCAAATTTCAATTCAATACCCCATGTTTAAAATTTTGCAATGTCATACCTCATCTTTCCAATTTGTTGCAATGTCATACCTCCGTCAGTATGGCTCTCTTAAATGCTGATGTGGCACTTATATGACACTCCCACAATGATGACTGGATATCACGTGATCTGATAACAGGCCACGTCATGCCACATGACATAAAAATAATTAAAAATCTAAAAACATGGCACGTAATTATTAATTTTTTTTCTTTCAATTTTTAGATTTTAAATTATTTTTTTATGCCATGTGGCATAATGTATCATGTTGTCAGACCACGTGGTATCCAGTCAGAATTGTGGGAGTGCCACGTAAGTTCTACATCAGCATTGAAGAGATCTCTTAACAGTCATACTGACGGAGGTATGATATTGTAACAAATTGGAAAGATGAGGTATGACATTGCAAGATTTTAAACATGAGGTACTAAATTGAAATTTGAAGTAAACTTGAGGTACTGACATAAAATTAACCCTAATATTAATAACATGTGCTCGCATGTGTAACTGTCAATGTAAGGCTCATTCTTTGTCGAATTATCCTGCTTATTAGATGTTTCAACTCCCTTCCATTTTTCAATCAAATGACCAGCATACATGTTCTCATTTGCTTCAGGACCAACTTCTATATAATTTTCTCAATTTATTTTAATTTTTCTGATTTTCAAAACAGAAAAGTGGATTATATACCAGCTGTAGATGGTAACTTTGTGTGGGGGAATGTGAACGAGTGAATCTGGAGATGAAGATATTGTTAACTTCTTTGTGTTCCTTCCCCTAAAGTGGTTCACATCTATCAGGATAATGCCATAATCATTTCTCTGTTACTATTTGTCTCTCGATTCAATTTTTATTAAAATAAGAACCTCCCTCAATGGTTTTATACTTTTATTAGCGTCACACCACGAACCACCACAGATATAAAATCTATCCTAGCTATACTGTCTTAACGATATCAATCAAACTTCTATCTGAATTGCACTGAATCTATCAGCATGAGTTTTCACATTCTTCAGTCTCCACTAACCAAGAACCTGCCAGACACTGAACTCATCAAGCATTACTTTGCTAACATAAAGGTCATTGCCAAATTCAAAGTTTGACTGGCAGACTAGTACTGAACCTTCTCTCCTACCTTATAAAATTCATGAAATGCTTTCAAAAAAGAAAATAGTTTCAGCAGGGTTCCAATAAATTCTACAAAGTTTTGAAAAAAAAAAATAAATAAATAAACACATTTATAATAAAGAAAAGGTTTTGATTCTAAGCCTCAGTTTAGTCTCCTACTTTTCAAATGGAATAACATCACAATTGTTTCAGAGTTTGGAATCTTTGGATAAAGCATTCACTGATACATTTGAACACATTTAGTTCAAGTAGTTTATACTGATACTTTTTAATATATGCTCTCACTGTTATATTCAATAATTAATCTAACTCATCACTGTTAAAAGACAGGAAAGGCAAGAATTCCTTCCATTGATACTATGGCAACCTATTGGAATACTTTTTTTGCTCTAGGAAAACAGAACATTATATGCAAAAGACAAGAAGTGGACGAATATAAATACTATGTATGCTTAAGAACTTATTATAATATTACTCTCACATGCGAGAATCAGGATCTTTGCGAGGATCATATCCTTTTTTTATCCAGAACCTGAGAAATGGTCCACGTGAAAAGTAGTATGCAACTCTAGAAAGAAGCCTGCAAGACCAGAATGACCTCAACCAATAGAACAAAGACTAAGAATAGAAGGTAAAGGCTTATAAGCACACAACCTTCTGAGCATATGATCGGAAAAATTGAAGCCCTTATCAAGCAAGCGTTCAGTTAGTGAATCCTTTGGCCATACAGGCCGCTCATCAAACAGCCTAGACAATGCCATCTGTGACTCCCATGGATCTGAGCCTTGGGGTATATATTCCTCCCAATTTGTTCTCTTAGGAATCTGTAAGAATGCTAAGTACAACAGATACACAACTTCGCACGAACTTAACTGAGATTTCAGTCTTTATAATTTTCATGCCATTGGTAAGATAGTAACACTTTTCTGGCACTCCAAAGTTTTCATGAATAATAAAAACATGCATACAGACAAAATTTCAGAAAACTTTATGGCAATATCCTACATAAAGTATGGCAGCATAAACAACAAATGACATTTTCCAAAACATGAGGCAGTGAATTCCAAAGACTATTATGCAAGGCTAGATTAGTTTTGACAAATAGGGTCCATAAAGTTCACCATCGAATCTAGCCCAAACTTCAAAATTAATCTATTCCCATGTCTTGACCAACCATTAGTCCAAATACATTTAAACATTGGTATTGCGATCCAAGCAGCTAGAATAATCACAAGGGAGCTGCATTGGATATTGTATTCTTCCTTAATACTTTTTCTTGTGTAGAAAGAAAACAAAACGGTTGTATAATTAAAATAAATATGGGAAAAGGAAACATGGAAAATTTAAAATAAATCTCAGCAATAGGTAAGAACTAGCATTCTAAATAAAAAATTAGGATATCACTGATTCCAAAGTCAATTGCAAGAACTGGCTCCATATCCATCTGGACAAAACAATATAATAAATGTCAGTTTGAACACTACGCGCCTAGTTGAGATCTTACAAAATAAGCAGAAACGAGAAATAAACCTGAGTAAAATTTTGTACTCTCTATAATATGATTCAGGAATGCAACATAAAACAAGGTACTCACCCAAGAGAACAGTATGATCATGGCTCAAAATTATGATCTATGGAAGCATTATGATATACATTTTATAAATAAGAAAATTTCATCAAAATGAAAGAACTAATGGAAGTTACATATGATAACTAAAGTGCAAATGTGAGACACATGCCAGTTAACTTCAAGCTGAGTATGCATTTCCTAGAACACACAAGAAATGGAAACCAATTAGAGTAAAGGGATAAAAAAAAAAAATAGAACAAGGAAATTGAAGACAGTGTCTAGTATAACCCGCATCTACCCGATTTTAGCTTACCTCAAGCTTTAATCGAGAATAAGCAAAGATAGCAAATCTAATTTTCCAAGGGCCCAAGAGTATTAGAAGCTTAACCTTTGATGCCCATGCTTCAAACCCTAGAGTCTATAATTACATTTAAGAAAATGAAAAACCTATAAAACCTATCTCCCTATCAACCTTTGGTGGCTAATGATAATTCAGTGTGTTTGTTTTCATGGCCTTCAGATGCCATCGATTCAAAAAGTTTCTAATACACATATTATAACAATAAAATAAACAAATAAGTAACAATACCATAGCTTTAGCTGTAGTATGCGTATTCAAGAAAAAAAAGTGTAGATTTTAAGTCTGCAAAATAGTTAAGTAATTCAGTCAACAATAAGATTCACCTCCCATTGGTGTTGCACAGGTTCTTCTTGATTCTTTTTTGCACTCAATGTCGCTGATGATTTCAACCTAATAGATAATAACACTGAGTAATATTAGTGCCAAATAAAAATAAATCATTCACTGGAAGGCATCTAAGAAACATGGCACCAAATAACTTCAGAGTGCTTTTAAAGAAAAAAAAAAAAAAGCAAATAACTTCAGAGTTTTTGAAACAAAGATTTTTAAAAAGAGAAAAGGAGTACAAGAGAAGATGGACAAGAAGTCCATCTGAGCAAAGCCTAATAACAAAGCTTAACAAGATACAATCAACACATAGCTTCCACCCAATCCAACATAAAAATATAAAAAACCGTAGAGCATCTTACACTAAATTATCTGGCACATCCTTGGGTGCAAAAAGTGGGGGTAGTAAAATCATCACATCCTCCTGATCAATATCCATGAGACCACCCTTATCTACAAATAGATTGATAAATAATGTAAAATAGATAAACTAATTTTGTGAAGTAAAAGAAGTTCTGAATTCATCCAAATCAAAACAAAAAAAGTGAAAATTGTTGACTTTACCAAAGTGCGGCTCCTCTATTTCAATCCAATTTCTCTTTTTCTTCTGGGCAACATCAGCATGAACAGCAATGACATGCTGGTAGTCTACCATTCCTTTGAAATGTCAAGAGAGGAACAAAAGAACCACTGAAGATCAGTTTTAATATTGTAGGAAAAATTAATGAATTACATAATTCTATGAGACGTAACAGGTGGCAATGCAAGCAGGGCCACTCTAACCATCAAAGTGATAAGCCTCTGAGACACGAGCAACAATATCAGCACAATGGTTTACTTGATCATTTTCAGGTATCTGCACTTCAACTTCTTTGCTAGCGAGTAATTCACTTTCGGGTTGAGTTGATTGTATGCCGTTACCCAAGTTAGTTGCATCTTGCAAGGAACCTTTTAATGTCCTGTTGGAAACTTCATCACTTTGTCCACCACCAGACTTGGTTTTAGATATTTTAAGCAACAAATTGTTGCAGCGACGAAGGTCTCCAAATGCAGGATGTGAATATGGGTCATCAGGCCGGAAATGGAGCTCTAACCTGTCTGACTGTACAAGTAATACCAACTCATGAGTGATTGAATATGGCATTTGAATATGGAATGGAAACACAAGAATTTTGATTGCAACAAATCTTCTTTGTGGTGGAATTCAGATATTTATAAGCATACAAACTAAAATATGCTTAGTTTGTACAAATTGCAATCTTCACAGTATATAGGGTCTTGCTTTCATAGCTACCTTACAAAACAATAGATAATTCAATATGCAGTTAAGTTGAAATGGCAATTGCATGCACCCCTTATTCATCTGGTGATGTGAAATGCATCGTTTATTAAAACAGTTTTAGATTGCCAATTTTGCTTTGTCTTGCTGATCAAGTAGCATATGAGCCTCAAATATGCCTTCAGCCTCTAAATGCACACAGCAGTATACATTTTCCTTATGAGAAACGAAATGTTATTGAACCAATTAATGGTACAATCACAGTGGACAAGTGAGGATAGAGCAGAAAAAACACTTACTAAATGCGAACTACCATCTAGTATAGATGTAGTACAAACTGTACAAACATAAAAACAAAAGTGAAATTTAAAGAAACAATTTAGGTGAACCAAATTCTGGTTCGTCTTCATCAGGCTTTTAAGGTTCCTTCTAATTCCATTCTATTATTTAGTGTATAACTAGGAACATGCAAAACGACATAAAAGTTGTAGAACTAGACAGTTAATTAAGCTGGCAACTAGGCATACCTTCCGGATTCCTTCAGTCCCACCAAGTGTCTCAATGGCACGGGACATGGACGAAGGATAACCGGGAAAGTGGATGGCAAACACATCGTTGCTAGGGAGAAAACCGGAGACGGTGCCATCTTTTATGATCCCCATTGCACATTTGCAATGCTATTTCTGATTTTCTGTTGCAAGACAAACCAAACCAATGTAGTGCTATGAGTGCCTAACTTTTGTAACTAGTAGAAGAATGAAGCACACATGATTCGTGTGGAAGATGATAGGAGTTGGAGTAAAAAGAGTAGGTGGGTTATATGGGATGAGTGCAATGTTGCTTGGAACCAATTAGAAGTAGTACACTTACCAAGCAATACTTGGTTATTAAAAATTTTAAACTAAAACTAAAAGATGATGGGATGAGAACATCTTTGTTGGAACAAAGAAAACGGGAGTTAAGAACTAAAAATGGGACGTGAGATAATGCCTACAATCATCTGTTATTAAATGTAATACAAAAATTGCTTAAAAACTGCGGGAGTGCGATAGTCTGGTAGAGAAAGAGGGGACAGTTCAGTTGGGGAAGATGATGTCTCACCAGTAAAACTAGCTGACCCCCTGGGCCTTTAGCTGCCTCTGCCTTCAGAAAATAATTCCCAGATGATAAACTAGATTGAAAAAAAAAACTAATTAAATATAAAAGAGTAACTTATGGAACCCAAAGTAAATAATTCTGAGGTAAAAAGAAAATAAAATGAAATTCTGTAAACAAAATGTAAAAGCAATAAAAAAGAATCATTAGACTGAAAGTTTTAAGTTTAATTATGCAAAAAACATATGTGCAATAGTTGAACTCGTATGAACCGGAACAGAGACAGAGAGACGCTGCTCACCTTTGGACGATAACTTGAATTTGAAGACGACAAGACGACGGCAAGTGAGAACAAGCGTTGGGCCGGATATAAATTGTTTAATGGCGGGCCGAAGCCCAAACTTTCTATGGCGGTTTAGGCTTAATAGAAGAAGTGAATTTCAAAGAGTTTGGTGGGTCTAAGAAGGTCTTAGAACAATGGGCCAAGAAATGCACAAGTGAAGGTGAGGATGGGGTGGTCAATTACTCTGTATTAATATTAAGAATCTAAGATTATGGTCCCGCAACAGCTTAAATCCAGTCCAGTCACAGTCCAATCTGGCATACCCTCTGATCATGCATTCATCCATTAGGAATCTGAATCTGAATATCAAACTGCAGCCTTGGATTCCCACCAGAAGCCTCTTTGTTGGTGCGAACCAATCGAGGATGAGGAAGAGAGAAGAAGGACAAGACCCCGCAGAGAGTATCCAGACCCCTCCTGCTGTTGCCAAGATGCAACAACTCGTGCACAGCGACTCTACAGGTACGGTACCCATGAATTTGTGAATTTGTGAATTTGTGAATTTGTGAATTTGTGAATTTTTGAATTTGTGAATTTTTGAATTTTTGAATTTATGGTGTGAAATGAAGAACATGTACTGTTGATAAGGAAGGTGGTTGGGACAAGTGCTGGGAGCAAGGTTTGAGTCCTTGGGATTTAGGACAGCCAACGCCTGTTCTTGCTCATCTTCATCGTATAGGATCCCTTCCCAAAGGCAGGGCTCTCGTCCCTGGTTGTGGCACTGTATGTTCGATTATTCATTGAATTAGTCTTTTCCTAGCTGCTGCTACTTTCGCTATCATCGTATTCGTGTTTGTATTTGGCAGGGTTATGATGTTGTAACCATTGCATGCCCCCAACTCCATGTCACTGGATTGGACATTTCAGACAATGCCATTAAGAAAGCAGTGGAGGTAACGGATCTAAATAAAGGTTTCTAGTTCCTGTAAGAATTCACTTACTTTACTCTTCTGTTTGAAATGTCATGGCAGTTGTTTTCCTCACTACCCAAAGCAAGGTATTTTGCCTTCTTAAAGGCGGACTTTTTCACTTGGCATCCAACTGAACTGTTTGATCTCATTTTTGATTATACGTAAGTTGGCTTAAAATGTGGTGTAATAATTTCCCAATTAAGAGAAGGATCTCTTGATTGAGCACGTCCAATGGAACAGGTTTTTCTGTGCTGTTGAACCAGACATGAGATCAGCATGGGCACAAAAGATTGGGGATATCCTAAAACCAGATGGGGAGCTCATAACGCTAATGTTTCCTGTAATACTTTGTCTTCCTTAATATGCTACTCTAACTTTAACACTTTATAATTTTATTTTGTATTTTTCTATATAAAATTATTTAATGGCAGATCAGTGATCATATCGGTGGACCCCCTTACAAAGTGTCAGTTTCAGAGTATGTTTCTACTCCAGATCCTGTTCTAGTATTCTTTGAGTTGTCAACTTGTGTTGTTACTAATAGTGAAATTTTGATCATGTACAAATGATACTCATTATTCTTGATTCAAATTTGTGCAGTTATGAAGAGGTGTTGCATCCCATGGGCTTTAAGGCAATATCCATCTTAGATAATGAACTAGCTGTCCCACCTCGCAAGGTAATAGTTTCGATCATCAAGTTTCACTCCAATTTTTGGATGGACATAATCGAGAATACAATGAATATTTAGTTTTAAAAAGTATCTTCATTCTACTTTCAGGGAAGAGAGAAGCTAGGAAGGTGGAGGAGGTCTCTAAGCAAATCCTCCCTTTGACACTCCACAGGAAAAGTAAAGCATCATGTGGCATGCGACTGAAAATAGATTCATCTTAGATGGCCCTTGTAATTTGTAAATTGGTTAAGGTCTATGGATTGAATGTTTACATCCATGGTCCTTTATGAATTGTAAAGGTTCTTACGACAAATTACTGTTGTGAACTGATCGATCAATAATGTAACAGAAGAATTTGTGGTTGGTTCATTTAGAAACGCGCAATGAATCCTTGTCCAGAAGCCTAGTCGATCTGGGAGTCAATTTAACATTTGAACATAACATATTAACATGGGTGATGGGTTTACCGTTTACTCGAATGATGAATATATAGGTGTTAAATTTGAGGCCTCGTAAAAGGGAAGGCCTCTTAAAAGGGAAGGCCTCACAGGGGGACACGTGTATGGTTGAAAGGTAGGCCTGTAACTGTTGTGTGAATTTGCATGCTATTGCCTATTGGTATGCTCTGCCCCTAGCTCCCTCCTTAATCCATCCTTAATCCTCTTCTTCATTATCTCCGCTTAATTAGGATTCGCTCTCTCTTTTCCTTACAACGCAACCAACCAATTCATTAGGATTCCCATCCCTCCCCTCCCCTTGGTTTATGTTGCAAATTCAGTAATTAGCTTGGAATGGACGAGAGAAGTGAAGATGACGACAGGGAGGCATTGGCCGGGTTAAGCTCTGCCCCTCCGCCCCGGAAATCGCACTCATTGAGCCAGCAACTGCGTGGAACCACTGCTCAAAAACGGCACCACCAAATGCGCAAGCACAGCCTCGACGACGTCCACGTCCCCATCAACAACGTCGTCGACTCCTACTACGACTCTTCCGACGATGATTTCTTTCCCTACTCCTCGAACACCACCACGAGCAGCACTACTGCTGCTCCCAATTTGAATGCTGAGGACTATGTGGTCTCCCAGAGGCTGGACCAAATCCTGTGCATGGAGGGTGATCCTGACGATCCTGCCCGCGAATCGCAGGCATTGCCTGAGTTCATCGGCAGCGGCGGCGGCAGTGGAATATTCAGGTTTCCTACGCGCGCGGCCGTCCATCCGGGTCGGCCACCGTGTGTGGAGCTGAGACCCCACCCTCTCCGGGAGACCCAGGTGGGGAGGTTCCTGAGAAGCATTGCATGCACGGAGACGCAGCTGTGGGCTGGGCAGGAGGGCGGAGTGAGGGTCTGGAATTTGAAGGATGTACTGGAACCCGGGTGCGGCCTCGGCGGCAGAGTCCTCAGGGGAGATGAGGACGCCGCCCCTTACTATGAATCGGCCAACACGTCTCCGACCCTCCTCTTGATGGTTGACGTTGCCAACAGCTTGATTTGGACGGGCCATAAGGATGGCAAGATTCGCTCTTGGAAGACTACGGCCACTCACTCTCACTCTCCTTCTCCTCCTTTTAAGGAAGGCCTTTCATGGCAGGCCCACCGCGCTCCTGTTCTTGCCATGGTTATCACTTCTTACGGTCGGTCTCTTTATTCTTTATTAACGTCACTCTTCACTCTTCTTCTTTTTAAATTTTAATTAATATAATCTTGACCTCCTATCCATCATCCAGGTGATATGTGGTCAGGCTCTGAGGGTGGCCTCATTAAGATCTGGCCATGGGAATCCATTGAAAAATCTCTTTCACTAAAACCAGAGGAAAGACATATGGCAGCTTTACTGGTCGAGAGGTCCTGCATTGACCTTAGGACCCAAGTCACTGTCAATGGAGTCTGTAGTATATCTTCTCAAGATGTCAAGTGTTTGTTATCTGATAATTTTAGAGCTAAAGTTTGGTGTGCTAGCTCTCTCTCCTTCTCATTGTGGTTAGTTTTCAATTCCAGACCTTGTCTTAGTCAGGTTCAATCTTCATTTCCGTACTTTACATTTACAAGTATGATTTTTGGTTCGCTTAGTCTGCAGAGCTTTGGTCTTCATATATATTGTGTACAGGTAGTTAATGGCAATGTTTCAGAGTGTCTAATTGCTTAGGTTGAGATTCTAATATATAATTTCCTTTCAAATTATTCTTAAAGATGTTGATTTGGCAGGGATGCTCGTACAAGAGAGCTTCTGAAAGTCTTTAATATAGATGGTCAAATTGAGAATCGAGTAGACATGTCATCAGTGCAGCAAGATCAAGCCGCAGTAGAAGATGAGATGAAGGTAAAATTTGTTTCCACATCAAAAAAGGAGAAATCCGGCTTTTTGCAACGGTCACGTAATGCTATAATAGGAGCTGCAGATGCTGTTCGTCGAGTTGCAACCAGAGGGGCAGGGGCATTTGTAGAAGATGCCAAGAAAACAGAAGCGCTCGTGCTAACTACAGATGGCATGATATGGAGCGGATGTGCAAATGGTTTACTGGTGCAGTGGGATGGAAATGGAAACCGTCAGCAAGATTTTAATCACCATTCTTCTGCTGTCCAATGCTTTTGTACTTTTGGGACACGAATATATGTAGGCTATGCAAGTGGCCACATTCAGATATTGGATCTTGAGGGAAATCTGATTGCAGCATGGGTTGCACACAGTAGTCCTGTGATAAAATTGGCAGTTGGAACTGGTTGTGTTTATAGCTTGGCTACTCATGGTGGTATACGTGGATGGAGCTTCCTATCTCCAGGACCTATTGACGACGTATTACGTACAGAATTGGCTGCAAAGGAACAAATATATACCACAAGAGACAATGTTAGAATTTTAATCGGGACGTGGAATGTTGGTCAAGGAAGAGCATCTCATAATGCACTCATGTCATGGTTGGGTTCTGCAGTGCCAGATGTTGGTATTGTAGTTGTTGGATTGCAAGAAGTAGAAATGGGGGCAGGTTTTCTTGCAATGTCTGCAGCAAAAGAAACTGTAAGATTCTTTGACTTCTTTTGTTGATGCTGTGTACTGCGTGATTATGGTTACTCCAATGCTTCTCTCTCTCTCTCTCTCTCTCTCTCTCTCTCTCTCTCTCTCTCTCTCTCCATGGACTTATTCATTTACCGTTTCTTTTCTCTTTGTAGGTAGGGCTTGAAGGGAGTTCTGTTGGGCACTGGTGGCTGGATAATATAGGAAAGGCCTTAGAAGAAGGAAAAACTTTTGAACGTATGGGTTCTAGGCAATTGGCAGGCTTGCTCATATCTCTTTGGTAAGTGATTATCATGGAAATACATTTTAGGAATTTGCCTTTCACCAAATGTAATAAGCCTGCAGTTCATCTTTCTTCCCTTTTATCCTCAAATTACTTCATTTTTCTTAGCTTATTTATGAGCTGATGATTCTCATTTAGGGTAAGAAAGAATCTTAGAACACATGTCGGGGATATTGATGCTGGAGCAGTTCCATGCGGCTTTGGTCGTGCCATTGGTAATAAGGTTTGTACATCTCCATTCACAGTGCTCATTTGGCATGTCTTGAGGTTTGCAGTTGGTACCTTAATGTTTGCAGAATAAAATGATAGTGCAGTTAGACACTGACCAGGCTAATTATGTTCAATCAGGGAGGTGTAGGTTTGAGAATCAGAGTCTATGATCGGATAATGTGCTTTGTCAACTGTCACTTGGCTGCACATTTGGAAGCTGTCAATCGCCGTAATGCTGATTTTGATCACATTTATCGAAATATGGTCTTCAACCGGTCATCTCTACTTAACACAGCAGCTGGTATGATACCATACCTGTTTTTGTCTTGCTCTCTTGCCTTGTCTACATATTTATTTTGGCTGCTTTATTCTTCTGGCTTGCCATGGGTCCTCTCTCTTGCAGCTGGCGTCTCAACTGCTGTTAATGCGACTCGGACTACAAATGTATGTACTTGTTTTAATTCGTATTTCTGAAATCAATCCAGTCTCACATTAATTTTATTTTTACTAGCCAAGACTTAAAAACATTGGTGATTCAGGCTGTAGGCAGCAACTCTGAAGAAACAAGGCCTGAATTAGCTGAAGCGGATGTGGTTCTTTTTCTTGGTGATTTCAATTACCGACTTTTTGGTATATCTTATGATGAAGCAAGGGACTTTGTTTCACAAAGATGCTTTGATTGGCTCAGAGAAAAAGATCAGCTCAGAGCAGAGATGAAAGCTGGGAAAGTTTTCCAAGGGATGCGTGAAGCAATCATCAGATTCCCTCCAACATACAAGTTTGAAAGGCATCAACCAGGTTTAGCAGGTATTTCGTAACGACAGTTTCAGTTTCGCATTAGCTATTTGAGCTCGTGGCTTCTCAGATTATTAGTTTGTGTTCACATCCATGAAACCGAACTAGATAAACATTGTTCTTGAGTGTGTTAATTTAAAACTTTGGCTATGCATCCTTTTCAGGATATGATTCTGGTGAGAAGAAACGCATTCCTGCCTGGTGTGACAGAATAATATATCGTGACAATCGATCGGGTCCAGTGTCTGAGTGCAGTTTAGAGTGCCCTGTAGTCTCATCAATTTTACAGTATGTTTTTATATATTCGTTGTTGTTGTTGTGGAATTGTTACCTGTTGTCTCTTTTTCTTCTATTGATCTAAAAATTGGTCCAATTTTCAAATAGGTATGAGGCATGCATGGATGTGACTGACAGTGATCACAAACCTGTCCGGTGTAAATTAGCTTTGCAAATTGCCCATGTTGATAGATCAGTAAGGAGAAAGTTGTTTGGGGAAATTATAAGAAACAATGACAAAATCAGGTCTATGCTTGAAGAATTAAATGTTGTTCCAGAAACTGTTGTGAACACCAACAACATAATCCTTCAAAATCAGGACACATCCATTTTACGTATCACTAATAAATGTGTGAAGGATATAGCCATATTTAAAATCATTTGTGAAGGTCAGTCCACTGTCAAGGAGGATGGAGACGAGCCTGAATATCGCCCAAGAGGTGCTAATGGGTTTCCCCGATGGCTTGAGGTATCGTCATTTTCGGCTTATTGCTTCTCTTATGTCCTTTAAAAAAATTTAATTTTTGCTTTGTATAGAAAATACTGGTGTGTATTTGTGCCCTTATCATTCAGAGGTTAAGGGTTCAAGGTCACCTCACCTCATAACTCAGCCTACTTTGTATCGCTTACCTTTTTAGTACTCTAGACCTAGTATTGTGGCCATGCCACAATGCAGGCATACTCAGCACTTTCCTTTAGCATAACTCACCACCTCATCTCAAGTTTTATAGTGGTAATAACAATTCCCACAACCTAGTACCTATTCTTCTAATTTCTTTTTCTTTTGGGAAAAAAAAAATACATTAGGTGACACCAGCAGCTGGCATGATTAAACCTGAACAATCTGCGGAAGTGTCAGTTCATCATGAAGAGTTTCATACCTTGGAAGAATTTGTTGATGGCATCCCTCAAAATTGGTGGTGTGAAGACACCCGTGATAAGGAAGTGATTTTGGAGGTGAATGTCCAGGGTAGTTGCTCTACCCGAACATATAATCACCAAATTCGTGTGCGTCATTGCTTCTCAGCCAAGACAGCCCCACGCATGGACTCAAAATCCAACAGCTCTAGAAAAAGCCAAGGAAGTCCAGTTCACAAGCAACCTAACAACTCAACCGAAAGTAACTCGAAAAATCCTTGAGACGCTGGTATCAGATACTTACTGAGATAATATGAGGCTATTATAGATGCGTAGACGTGCGGACGTGGTAGGAGTGAAGACTGAAGAGGGATTTAATTAAATGCCAAGTCAAGTGCATCATCCTTTTCTTTACAAAAAGAAACTTGGTGTGTATACTCACTCGTGGAGGCAGCCGGTTTAGGACAGGTTTTATTTATATGTTTAGCATCATCATGTTCTCTCTTTGTTATCAGGTTAATTCTTTACCTCAAAGTTTTCTAGTCAAAGGCTGTAAAAATGGAAATGTAACAAAAAAGTAGTCGTCATCAACTCAACTGCTTGGCTTCTAACTGAAACAATGCTTACGAAGAATCTCTGTTGACTACTTTTATTTCTGACTAGGTGAGGTCATAAACTAGTAATAACTGAGAATTTCTTGTATTAGATTAACCAATTCCATATTACAGTATAGAAATTAAGTCAGAATGCTCTCTCTCTCTCTCTCTCTCTCTCTCTCTCTCTCTCTCTCTCTCTCTCAATTATACCCTGTTTTCCTTCAGCCTTGATAATTGAAATTTATCATGGAATTTATTCTTCATGAAAATTGCTTTTGACCCAGGCAGGGCTCCATGCGTTGGTCGCATGGTGGACAAACCAAAAGGTAATAAACTGATCAATATATACAAATTATAAAGGATACAATAACATCCGAGAAAAGCTATTGGATATTATTAACTTAATTATAAACATCAAGTGTTATCACAATATCACATTAATACTTGCACATAATACGGACCATCTGTAAGATCATAATCACATACTTGAATAATAGTAGTTGGCACATTCATTCAATATAGCCTCAAGGGTAAAGTAAACATTGGATCCTGACCTGATTTCATAGCAGTGCCATAACCACAGAATGCACAAAGAAAAACAAAGGCATTCCTTTCTAGGAAGCTTTCATGTAAAAGTAGAAAATCATCAAGAGATGACAAGATCAAGGACCATACATATAGCGTATATGTTCTCTNTCTCTCTCTCTCTCTCTCTCTCTCTCTCTCTCTCTCTCTCTCTCTCTCTCTCTCTCTCTCTCTCTCTCTCTCTCTCTTCATACTCCATATTTCTAGATTAAGAGATGCCTTTACATCAGTTGTTACCATTAATTTAATGGCATTAAAGAATCTGATTACTACGTTGAGCAGGAGCAGCATATGGTTCCTCCTAGTCCAAGTCTCGGACTCTCCTCTCCTAGGTACATACAGGATGGATTCATATATAGGTCACCCAACCCTAGTTTTCCAATCTCCCAAACTCAGTTGTCCTTCAACTTAAAGTGCATACATCCTCTTATACTCGCTGTTCAAAATCTCGTGTTCTGATGCCATAGAGACAGAGAAAGAACGAGACCTACTCTCAGCTCTCCTAATATTCCTCAATTTGGACTCCTCCATCCTATGTAAAATGACACAATAGCACATGGAGCCAATGGTAGTGAGCATGATTGTGCTGCCTATAACTGTTGCATACACAGCAAGCCACCTGGAGTGCAAACCCACCACCACATAAGTAAGAGAGATAAAAGCAATAGAAATGAAGAGGCAAGCCAGCCACATGAGCTTGTTTATCACAAAAACAAGCTGCTTTTTTGCCTTCTGCTCAATCACAACCACAGATGTCTGCACTACAACAACAGCCAGGGAGATGAATAGTGCGAGGCTGTCAAACACAAAGAAGATGATGAAAGCCGCGTTTTTTGCTATATGGGCTTGTCCAAGTGAAAACCCTGGTGTTTCCTGCTCCACATATTGGCCAGGAACAGTGAAGATGGCCGCAAAAGCAACGGTGGCGATCAGCACGGCGACAACAGTGGAAGAGTTGATAGCATTATTGAGGCCAGTAATGTGGAGCTTTTTCAACTTCTTTGCAATCTTCTGGACTCTGGCACCAGTTTGACGGGTCTGCTGGAGTTGGGACCGGACATCGTGCTTTATGTCACTCACAGTCTGCTTAAGCTGCTTCGCTGGATTTGCAGGTTTTCCTTGGTCATTACAATTGGTAGCCCCTGCTTCCTTTAACACGGACACAAGTTCAGGAGTTCCAAATTTTTCTGCAATGTCAAGCGGGGTCTCTCCAGCCTTGTTAATTGCATTGATGTTGGTACCCTCTTTAGTAATGGACAATAAACAACGTACATTCTGCAATCACATGGATTGGAGCCGCCAAATTTCAGTAAGATTGTAAACCACAAGAAGAAGCTATAAAATTTCATTATCCGCTAAGAGAAAGAGCTTGATTTGGTCAAAGTCCTATTCTACGTTATCCCCTTGAAAAACTTTAGTAGTAGTCCACAAATAGGACAGAGTTAAGATTTAAGACTCCTATGCCAAAAATATTCACAGTTTTGCACTTTTGTAAAACTCAAGTATCCATAATCACTTAGAACTCTATATACTCTATATATGGATTATGGGAACGATATGTAAAATCTTGGTCTACTTTTTGTGTGGTTAGACAGCCACTATACTGTACAAGTTTAAGCTGTTAGAAAACATGCCAACAATTTATTTGCAGCCTCATTCTACACATGGAGAGGCAGAGAAACAGAAACATATAGACACAGCTCCACCTTTGCAAATTAACAAATAATTGATGTAAATACATAACATGACCTAGCAAAACCTAGATAAATCGAATCCAGATCACAGACCTAGTTTAGAACTTTGGTTGTAAAATAATGGAAACTTAAATCATTGAAATAAGATGTAGCGTATTTCATTGGATTATTAAATAAAATGAAAAGTAAAGAAAGGAGGAATTAAGCACCTCTATTCGGCCCTTCCTTGTGGCAATATGCAATGCTGTGTTTCCCTTGTTATCCTCCACAGTCAAAACTGACGGGTCAGGTTTTAGCAACTCCAGTACAATCTCCTCATTATTCCCTTTGACAGCCATGTGCAGTGCAGTTTGGCCTTTAAGATCAGTTCTAAAAGCAGCGGTTGGATCCTTGCTTAGTAGAGATTTGACTACTTCCAAGTGCCCCATCCTTGCTGCTGAATGAAGGACAGTCTTACCATTATTGCGGGCTATCTTAGCAAGATTTGAGTCTGTTTCCAGAAGGAGATTTACGATCTCAATGTGCCCCTGAGTAGCAGCTGTGTGTAAGGCAGTTGAATTGGATAGATCTGTGGTCATAGCCAAGTTGGGGAACACGTGCAGAAGTTCTTTCAACACCTCTGAAACAAACCATTTCAAAGTTACAAGAAGAAGAAGAACATAACGTCATGATGCAGATGACCAAGTGATAATATTTGATACTTTCCATTACTGATTTATGAAATTTTTACTATAAATGATACCGAGTGCTATCAAATAGGATATCAAATTGTGAAACTGAAGAATGATGGAGAGAATTAAAATGAAGGCACTGTTCTTTTTTAGCCTTTGTTGCTGAGCTGCAACTTATTTCCTAGAATTTGTGATCCCAGAAAAGGGAAGAATTGGTATCAAGTTGCAAAAGACATGAATGACAATCCTAATTGCAGAAGCATACAGTTGCAGCATGCATATTGGTGAAACTAGTATGTATCTTACCAAGATGACCCTGTCTTACAGCAATGTGGAATGGATCGTAGCCATTTCTGGCCGTGATGGATGCAGTTTGAAGGTCCATATGCTTCAACATTTCCCTGACAACCACAGCATGCCCATTCTCCGCTGAGACATAGAGGGGAGTCTCTCCCTCCTGGTTTGTCTTTGACAATAAACCAATTGACTCATTACTGCTATTACAATTCTGAAGAATCTCTCTCACTCTAACTAAATTCCCTGCCCGACCCACCAAATGGAGTTGGGAGTCCCCTCTTTTACCGGGTGACTCCTTGCTCCTCCTTCGTTCCCCACCAATAAAGCTCAGTTGCTTCTCCATAACTATACGAAAACTCTTCTGCTTCTCCATAAATCCACGAAAACTCTTCTGTTTCTCCATTGCTCCACGAAAACTTGATTGTTGCTCAATTGCCCCATTGAAACTTGGTTGTTTCTCCATCGTTGCTGTCCGAAAACTGCTCTGTCTCTCCATGAATATCAGTTTTGCCGAAACAATACCAGTTGATGATCTCAAACAAAATCCAACTTCCTAGTTCCCTGCACAATGGGAATCCGGGGTCCCCAAGTTTAGAGCCCAAAACCTATTTCTACTTTTCCAGGATCAGATAAACATTTCAACAAAATTTACTTCCCTACAGTAACACTAAAAACCCCAATTCTTAGATGATACAGAGACACGGACAAAACTTGTGAATGTTCTCTAACCTCTGCTTACTTGGGATTCCAATTTTCTGATTCAAAAGCTGATTCTATCCAAACTGAAATTTACCATTTCAACTATCAAATATCAAAACCCGTTTAACAGTGAAAGCAACAGAAGCCAGAACCACAAAGCAAGCCAACAGGTGAAGAAACAAGAGATCAATACCCAGTACCTTGATTATTATGAGCTTTCTATACCTTATGTTGATGTGGAAAGGAACAAACCAGAAATGAAACTAGATTCCTCTGAATCTGAAAATCCAGAAACTAGATACCAATCACAGCCAACACTAAGAGAATATAAGTAACAAACAAGAGATCAGGAGCTCGTTTATCTCTGAAACCCGGAAGGAAGCTGAGACTAAATTTGAGACTGAGAGAGAGGGTATCTGTATCTGTATCAGTCACAGAACAAACCAATCATAAATTTCTATTAAAAAAAAAATACCCCAACTTCAACTCACACATAATTACATGAGAGTATGAGACAGCAAGAACAAACCACTGCTGACAACACCATCCACACACTCACACACATACTGACATACATGATGTTTTTACTTTTAAGTTTTAAGTAAGATACTTTATCTGACTCAATGGAAAAAAGTTGCATTCTTTATCTGAACTTACTGTTTATAGAAAGTTTTTTTCTTTATATAAAATAATATAATGATATTTGTTCTTGGTTTTAACTTTTATATTTAAGATTAATATTTAGAGTAAAATCATATTAGGAGAATAACGTTGAGTAAAAGCACTTGAGAGGACATGCTACTAAGATGGATGCTTTTTTTTTTTTTGTAATAGAAAATGTCACGTGCGAGTTTTTACACATCAGATTAATCTTTTAGACCAATTAAAGACAAACAATTTATATCAAACATAAGTGATTCACGAGAAATTTCATTAGATATTTTAAATTCTCTACTTGGTGTAATATGCAAATAATTGGTGGACTATAGTCTATAGTTCATTAGAAAAAATTCATTTGATTATTTTTTTAAAAAAATCATAGTTAATTGAGCTTTATAAAGGACTATATATATAAAAAAATTGGATGAGAAAAGTTATATTATTTCCCAACAACAAATTAAATTGCTTTTTCTTTTGGGTAAATTCCAAAACAAATTTGTTTGGCAAGTCTTGTTGGGAAGAGTTGAAGAAGCATACATGCGCCTCCCTAAAATCATTCCCAACTTATTTATTAAGAATTAATGTAGGAATCAGTATTCTTAAATATTATAGATATTATAAAAGAGAAGATAAATGAGTGACGATAGAAAATGTGGTCAACATCCTCAAGAGTCTCAACTGGTCTGCGGTGACCGGTCACTGGTGGGTATACGTTTACGTATACGTATACCCCACAATGTGGTGAACAAAAGAAAAAAAAAAAAAAAAAGGACAAATGGCTCGTAGACACAGCATTACAAAACAACAAACAAATTAAAGGGAATCAGTACCCAATCTATCTCCACAAATCACAGACTCTCACAGTTTGTCTGGGACAACATGCAATTCAAGATAGTCGAATTTCTTTGACTTTTATTGCAATTAGTACATTCGTTGGCCAAAAAAACAAAGTTAGGCTGTTTATATTAGATCATTCGATGTAACTTCTGACCAAAAAAAGAATCCCACAAATACATTGGTCTAAATATGTACCTCAAAATTATTATTAAAATTTGAAAGAGCGATTCTTGCCGGTAGTATTATGTTATTCCTCTGTGCTCATTTTTCTAATCTAATTAATAACATAAAAAATAAGTCGAACAAACCAACCAAGAGGTTTATGACTGGATCGACCCCCAATTGAACTCAAGTTAGATTAAGTTTCACTATCGTTTGATGTATAAATATTCTTGGAAACTGTCAAAATTTCGACCACGTACCTTGACAACTTATCATACATATCCAATTTATACGTGCTTATGCACGTAGATGCGTTTCTTTTGGCACTCAACAACTTATTTTCTAAGCTCTTCAATTTTATTTTTTTGTAACTTTATGAACCTAATTTATCAATAACATAGATAGATTTAGGACTTGTTCTTGATTTAAGCCCGATGGCATGAGCAATTCTTACATATCCAAATTCCGATTGCTGCATATTGCGCCGCCGTCAGGCTTTATTAAAATTCATATAGGTGGGTCTCGTCTAATTTTTTTTTTTTTTTGGGTAACCGAAAGTGTCGTCTAATGTTAAAATATCATCTATTTGACTATATGTACTAAATAATAGTTACAATGGCATTATTTAGTTGTTAAAGAACAAAATTATATTTAAATTATTTTGCAGAACAATTTTCGTCCATAATCCGTGGCAATAAGGGATTCTATCAAAAACTTGTAAGTATGACATTTGTTTTGTGATGTGACATTTAATAGATAGAAATGATTCTTGAGATATTTTATTTTTATAAATAACTAAATAATATAAGACAATATTATTAATTTAATAATCTTGCAGCATGTGAAGATTTTGGGCCTTATGCCTAAAGAAATATATTGGATACATATGAAGAGAATTCATTTGAATTTTCAATCCCAAAGTGTAAGTGATTTAGATTCATGAGGGTGTGTAGTAAAAAAATAAAATAAAATAAAATAAATGATCCTGTGTATCAGACTATCATAGTATGTATGCAATTTACTTAAAGGATATATATGATCGATGTTAGTATTGAAATAGCCATGAATGTTTCTACTGCAGTTCATCAATCCATATATATTCTATGAGAATTAATCACCTGTTCACCTGCAAGTCTGCAACTCATGAGAATATCCTGTCTGCCTATGTGATATGTGATGTGATAAGAATAGGTTTGTGTAACAGCAGTGAGAGAAAAAAAGAGAATAAAAGGGAGAGGAGAGAGACAGAGAGACGGGGATTACAGCTGTGGTATCCCCGTTTTATCCTTAAATTTAAAAATTCATACATACATTTTATATCTTTGTGTTGTCATTGTAATTAACGTACTATTGTATAAGTGGACATATACCTAATTAAAGTTTGTTGGGGGAAAATGACATATATGCTTTATAGACAGTCGGCAGTGGATGGTGATCTGCATCCTTTTTTGACTGAGAGACTCGCTTGAGACGACCGAGTGGCCCAAATTAATTTATAGCTTGCTTTCAAGTTTTAAGTCAAATGGACAGATATGATCGATAATTACGTACTGTCGTCAGTACGTGTCGCTTACAATATTACATCTCTAGTATATATAAATGTGTACATTTACCACATTTATAAATTGAATGGGGTAAATGTACTGGAAAGGTTCTAGATATATCCCACATTCATGATCAAGCTTCCAACTTCTTCTTAGTGTGTATATGTTTGAGTACGTCACCACCCTTGAATTTGAGTCCTGTTTATTTCTTCCTTTAATTAATAATTAATAATTAAAAATGTGAAATATTCTTGCCTAGAAAGTAGAAAGGCCGGCAACATACATGTATATATGAATGAATATATCCCAGCTAATTCCCAGGGCCATGGTCATAGGAGTACGTATTCATTAAGATCCAAGCTAGTGCTTAAGAACATTCGTTGACCAGCATACATTGGATACATCTATCGGTCCAATATTTTTCTCTCTAATTCTAATTGGGATATATATAGATGGAAAAGTTACTGTAGCTTAAATTAAAACACATGAAATTTTCAGAAAATCGATATACATACAGATATGATTATATCATATCGATCTACTTAACTTGAATAAAATTTACTGCAACATACACTCCTAAGCCATGTAAACTATATAATAACCGCATCCATGTAAGCCATATATATCACAACTCTCAAGTATATATGGTAATTAATTCTAATATCCTAGCTAATCTTAATAATTAAACATTAATTAATGGAACATCACAGACAACTCTGAGGCATGAGTGTGCCAGTGCTGGTGCCCCCAATGTTCTTACATGATGACGTGGCTGCTGTATTCATGTATGTAAGCTTTATGTCATGCAATCGAATCCCTCTGCACGGATTGCTTGGGCTGCACTCAAATGTTACCGCCTCCGCTGTTGCAGACGTTCCTGCTATATTTCTGTATGTCACTCCACTAATCTTCACTCCCGAACTCTACGTATACATTCAATTATTCAAGGGAAAATTCAATTAATTAATTAATGATGTTTAATTGTATCATTAATATGCGTAAACATTGGATGCATGATCAATTAATTACCTGGTTAGGACAGCCTTGGTTATTTGGGCAATAGTTCTGATCAATAATGATGGGGTTCTCAACGTTCTTCATGATAATGTTTTGGAAGAGAATGTTCCTTACAAAGCCATTGCTGGGCCTGGCCCATGACTTGATTCGTACTCCATTGTCTGACCCACTGAATACAGCATTCGTTAGCGTCACATTTTCCACTCCAGCTTCGTTCACTTCCTTGCCTAGACTACCAATGCTGCATCCATGAGAATATGCACAAGTCACATGTGACGTCAGACACATTCATTATTTAATTCATAAAGTACATCCTCAATATATAAAATCACCAGCACTTGTCTGATATGGGCTTTTAATTAAATTGACAGGCCGGGGTAAGCCCATCCCAAGTTTGTCTTAATAGGCCCAGTACTTCCATATATTGTATATAAATACGAACAGAAAAGCCCATGGATCATGTTTGTAACTGTAAGATGGAGGTATTCATTAATTACCTTACGCCATGCCCTGGGCCACACTTGATGTTAGTCATGTACAGATTTGTGGTGCCAGGACCGATTGATATGCAGTCGTCTCCAGTTTGCAAGGTACTGCCAGTGATGGTGACACCGGTTGAGGTCTGCACATGAATGCCATCGGTGTTGGGGGAGTCAGCCGGAGCAATAAGCTTCACATTTCGGACCGCCACATTGTTGCAGCTGTTGATTACAAGGTGAGTAAGCTGGCTGTTGATGGATGTTAAACCACTGATCACAATGTTGTTTGCCCAATTGAACGTTATGGACTGCACATAAAAATATACACGCACCTATGTTAAGCAATATTATTGAACGAGTTATAGCTAAGAAGATAGCATATTGATCCATTCCAAAAACAGTACGTTGACAATAAGTAGATGGATATAATTAAATCTCCGGTGCGTACCCTAGCTCCAACTGGACAACTCTTTCGGGCTTTTCTGCAAGCCCAGAAACCAGCCCCCTTGGCGTCGAGGGTACCACCAAGGAGTGTAACTCGGTTGACCTTAATGAACAAAATCCAGTAGCCGGAGTTGCCCAAAGCCCAATAATCAGTGGGGGCAATAAGGGTGCCGTCTATCCGAACAGTAATTTTAGTCTTGCATGGGCCTCTAAAGACTGCAGCCTTTAGCAAGAAGCTGCCTTTGGGGACATACATGGTGGCTGGCTGAGCGGAGCTGCATGCCGATGCCCATGCCTTGACGAATGCTTGAGTGGAGTCTGTTTTCCCATCTGCTTTTGCACCAAACTTCATCACATTATAGCTGGCAGCTGCTGCCGCATTGGATACTTGGAACAAACTAGCAGAGGATATGAGTATGAAAACCAGGGAGGACACAAGATTGAATATCATCATAAGATTTGCCATTTCGATCTCTCTGATGGGATCTGACCAGTAAATGGAATGTTGGATCGATATGCAACAAAAAGAGGCAATTTGGAGGTATTTATAGATAAGCGGTTGATATATGCATGATTGAGTACTAGTGTAATTATCGATCATCGATGATGAAAGCTAGCCCTTAATTAAGAATTAAAGTCAAAAAGTAGAATTTAGTACGCTGCACGTCGTAGGCTTCATTTGGCTTGGACTTAGATACATATTGATATATGTACGGAGACACGCATATATGCATGCATGTGACATATATGCAGCTACCACGCATACATACGGAGGCTAGAGACTAGAGAGAGAAAGACGGCGGCCGGGCATATATGCCATGTGAGAGTTTGTTGAGGGGGACGGTATGTTAGTTAGTTGGTTTGGGACTTAATTTCAATTAATTAATTATACTTGAAGCAATGAAGCATGTGTGTTCCTACATACAGTACGTACGTACGCGCGTGATCATCACGGTTTTAAACGGCACAGCTTAGAGCCTTAATTACAGCTTCATATCATAATACTAATGAATTAAAATTCATATGAATAAGAATTTAATTATCATATATAATATTTCTCTATTTAAATTCTGGCACGTGACACGTGGAGGGAACCCGGAGGAGTATCTGGCGGAGTAGTCGCCGAACATTAAGCCATTAACACAGTCGTCAACAAGATCGAAGAGTTGCTCGATCGATCATTGCAAATTACAATGATATAATCCAATCCACCGCTTAATTTGCAGGTGACTGCTCCTCCTGCTCCTGATCATCGATCCTAATCATTGAGACACCCAACATGCTGGCTAGCTAGCCACTGGTTTTCCTTATATCCACTTGTGAATTGTACGGTCCTCTCATGACTTTTAGACCATCAATTAATTCACCTTTTATTAATTATTATCAACTCTCTCTCTCTCTCTCTCTCTCTCTCTCTCTCTCTCTCTCTCTCTCTCNTCTCTCTCTCTCTCTCTCTCTCTCTCTCTCTCTCTCTCTCTCTCTCTCTCTCTCTCTCTCTTTTCTTAAATATCAACTCTCTTCAATTAATCAATGAGAAAATACAATATTACTTTCACATTATCGGCAACCAAACATATATAACATGGGCCATGGCCGTACTCACGAACCACTTGTAAATCATATGCGTACAGCACTTATCAGAAAAAATATATATGTATATAATTGACAATATAATTTCATTCGTTATCTTTATACTCTACTTATCATCATTATTTTTATGTCCCGAGTTTGATTTTATTCAAATTTTAAATTCTGAGGTGCACAATTGTTATTTCCAAAACAGATGAACTCAAATTGATTTTTTTCTCATTAATGAACCTAGCTTACTGCACCATGTGTATATAACTATATATACATAGCTGATCAAGATTAAGTCACATTATCAAAAGTACAAACTTAATTAGCCAAGACTAAGTGTGAGATAAATTATGAACTAGGATGCATGTCTTAATTTCGAACTTGGAACTTTGAAGGATGGAAAAACATCCAAATCCATTAGGTCTCTTTGCCTAACAATTAAAAATTTTGAGTATTGGCCGGCCAAAGGCAACTATTATTTTCCATAGGCCCCCTACTAATAATAGTTGCCTTTGTGGATTACCTCAATGGGCCTGGTGTCCCCAATTACCCAAAAAAGAAAAAAAATAGAAAAAACTTCATTATCTATAGGCTTATTCACGCCAATGTCCTCTGAAAGTAACTTCGATTTTCAATTTGTCCTTTAAAACTTCATTCCTCTCACCTTTCCCCCTGAACTTTACAAAATATCATATTCCGTGTAATCCGTTACAAGCTCTGTCAAATAAACTGACGTGACAGTTTATTGCCTCTTCCACATAAGCGCCACGTAAGTTTTTTTTACGAACTCGATTATAGACAGACTTAACGGATTATAGTATTTTGTAAAGTTTGAGGGGCAAAGTGAGAGGAACGAAGTTCATTTCATGAGGCAAATTAAAAATCAAAGTTACTTTTAAAGGGTATTGACGCGAATAAGCCTTATCTGTATAATCCAAAAAGTTAACTAAGATAAAAACTTTCTTTCTTTTAAGAGAAGCTCTTTTTTTTTTTTTTTGGCCACTAGGTACAGAGAAGCTTAAAGATGCTGCCACCATGTGAAAGGGTTTCAAAGGATTGATATTAATTAACTATTGTATATCTTCAAAGGGGAACCAAAAGAATTAAAAAGGCGATTTTTTTTATTTTTTATCCAAAACTCAATGAGACAATGGCCATCAAGTTCATGCATGTTTCATTAGGTGCTGTCGACGTTTATTAATAACGTACCAAGTTGATTTATGCTTCTAAAAACTCTTTAAAAAGAAAATGCTATTTCCGTATTCCTTAATTTATCAAATAAAAAAATATATATTCCTTAATTTATATCTATCTGCCGAAAATTAATATGTGCATCAAGAAGTACTACGTACGTACGTACTGTAGTTTAAATTAAAACCTTTGCTTAAAAAGAAAAATAAATAAAGCAATAGATTTGTACGTAGTACTTTAAATTGAAAATTACAGGGAATTAATTAATTAAGCAGGAGAAGAGGCAGTGTTGAATATATATATATATCATATATGACATAAATAAATTAATATGTATTATACCGAACACTGTCACATTTTCCACACGCATAATCACCAAGGGTTCAAGACTACCTATACCGTGTACCAAGATACATACAATTAAATTAAATTAATTAACAGTTACTTAATTTCTTATCTATCATATATGGATCATATATATATTGACGTATTTACTTTCCTTAGTTTTGTTGGGCATGCAGTTGAAGATAAGCCCATGTGGTGAAGCGGCCAAGATTGTCCCTAATCATCACGGAAATCCCCTACAGTAGTAGGTTTTTTTTTTGGTCCTTTCAGTAGTAGGGTTTGTTAAATACAGTTAACTATGCTTAATTAATTAATTAATTAATATATTAATTAGTTGGTTTGCAACAAGCAATGGCTTGAGAAGTCGATTATGATATTTAATTAAGTGTCTTACTTGTAAAGTTATGCACTTTGGGTTCACAATTTGGCATGGATATGGACCAAACTCACTATGTATATATGCTTGAATGCTGGATAGTCAAGATAATTAATAGTACTACTGTGTGACACTAGTACTATACTGTTGCTTAATTTATTTGGTCATATAACAGGAGATCAGCAGAAGGTAAAGAAAGAGCGAGCACCAAAGCAAATCAAAGATGAAGCCCAAATTGCACCTCAGCTGGTCCAGACAAAGTACGGCACTGCGCACAGTAAGTCAATTGTAATCTGACTATTCAATACACAAAATCAATTTGATTAGATCGATCATGTTTCAAAAGGTGGCTCTTAATCTCTATATGTTACTCGAATCTATATATATATATATCCGGCCATAATGAAAAAACAAAAGTTTTTTTTTTGGCCAGGAAAAAAAAAAAAAAAAACAAGTTTAATTGCATTAGTTTGTGGAAAAAAAAAATGCCCGCTACTGTGTCCCGAAAATGCAATTGAATATTTAATTAATATTTTTTCTTCCTCTCCTGGGTAATGAAAAGCCCTTTCAATAATGCTCTCATCAGCTGGAAATTTTCTTTAACCAAAAAAAAAATTATATATATTTTATTATATAACTTATTCATATGTATATGCCTATATATTGCATGCATATTTATGCAGGTGCTGGTGTGAATAAAGGTCAACATTAATCACATGGCGTCTAACTTAATTAATTGCTCGATCTCCAAACAAAAAATGCCTGAAACAGGGAATCCCTGAAACAAGCAACCTGCATTCATGATATTTGGCAGCTGCATATATGTAGTTATGTACATGCATCCTAAAAACATGGCTGATTGCATTCATACATATATATATATTTCCATCTATCTGTGAAAGTCGACATAGTGCATATATGAGGCCGGGCTCAAAATACTTGACTCCCAACGAAACTTTCCCGGAAAATTAAAGACCATGCCGATGTGTCCTATATATTTGTTATCGAATGCCCAATTTCTTAATTAATTAACCAGGAATTTTGTTCAATATTCCAAGTGTATTATCGATCGTACGTCCACCATGTGAGCAGGCAACTTTAAAGGAGAACCAGAGATGCAGATCCAACGATATATGCACTATACTATAAAACATTAATATCCATTCTTTCTAATCTCATTAATTTAATTATAAAGGGTTCCAAGCAATCATTGAATTCAGAATAAAACTGAAAATATACAATTATTTTTCTTAATTAATTATAATATTAACCTAGCTATTAAGTATTAGCCTAAATTATTATGGGGAAACATAATTAGTACACCGTACATATCATTAAAAAGCAAACAGTATATTTCTCATCAACGACTATGGCAACTGTTCACACCAATTTCAATGAATCTGCACATGGCATGGAATTTGTGGGCAACATTAACAAGTTGTATAGTACCCTTTGATCACATGACAAGCCTAATCTTCTTCATCTTCTTCTTCTGATTCGATCCCCTTCCTTTCCCCATCTTATATAAATGTTTTACTTCTAGCAAATGATTTCATGGTTGACACAAGCATCAATCATTAATTGAACATGCACTTGTAGTACACCATGATCGATCATTACACTATTTATCCTACTTTGACCTATATATATATATATATATAACACGTACAAATTAATTGAGAAGAACAGCCAAAATCATTTTCAACATTAGTACATCAATCAAATGCATGAACGTATTCTAGCTAGCTAGCTAGCTAGGGTCATATATGAATGCAGCTAGCTTTTAAACAAACCCTTTGCTCACGCAAAGCATTGTTATGTTTTTCAAATACTTGCATTATGTACTACGTACTGCTTATTAAAATACTAGTCCATGCTCACACGCGTGCTAATTGGTATTTTTACATACAAATTGAATAATTCAAATAAAATAAAAAGATATAAAGATAATTAATAATTGTTAATACATGATTTATTTATTTTAAATGTAGTTCATGGTTCCTCTTTTTTAGAAGCATGTTCTCATTTTTCCTTTCTTTTTAATTTTTCAATTTAATTAAGCATGGACATTTTTTGGTATTTTGAAAATTTCACCTAGGAATATCGATCTGCTTGCTTTATATATATATATAGAGAGATAGATATATAGGGAGTTTTCATCAAGAAATTTTTTAAATAAGCTTAAAACTTTTTTATGGTAAACTATATATATTTACATATAGAAGCCTAGCTTAGTTAAAACATAATATATGTAACTTATAAATCAAATTGTTTGACTTTAATATATTAAAAGAATATATCCAAAAAAGATATATATATATATATAATTGTCATAACATGGGTTTTGCATGTGCATATTTCGATCTTGGGCTCACATGGCGTAGTGTGATTGAGTAACATGTACTCTATATCAAGCTCACCAACAAATTAAATTCTGCCACATGGCCGGAATGAATAAGCTTGAGAAGCCTCGTATCATGCCCTAATCCCATGGAAGCAACCGAGACCTGGAAACAAAGTTATGCAATTAATTATCCAATTGTTCATTCCATGAAAGCAAATATATTATTAATCCCTGCAGGAATTTATATTCTTGCTAGTTATATATAGGACTAATATATAAAATCCTTGCTAGCTAGAAAAATATTTATAATATCGATCTGGAGGTGTTGATTTACTTTAATGGGTCCTGGAGGCTTCACATGCATATATCGTAGTCGATCGATCGTGTGGATTCAATTTAAAATATGTAATATATATTCCACTAATTAACAATTAAATTAACATAAGGAAATTAAAGAAAAACGCAAGGCAGCCTTTAGTCTAGCTTTATATAGAAGTTTAAAATAGTTAATTAATTATTTGGTTACAGATATGGTCATGATCGAATTAATATATATGGGTAGCTAGTGACCGATCATTCGCTAGCTGAGCCGGAATTCTGATGTAGGCCGGGAACATATAATGTGTTATATGTAGTAGGGATCGACATGCGTCATGTGGACATGTAGGTGACAAAATGCCCATAAATTTTCGTACTTGTCTTGAGAATTAGTTGTGCTAAATTCTGAAATTCTGTTCATTCAGGAATTTTAATTGCGTGCAATTGATATTAATTCCTGGATATATGCATATATTATGAATGTATAATTGCCAAATAATGATATATCAAGATTTGCGTATATAAATTAAAAAGTAATGAATGGTTATGCGTGTGGGTGGTTAATTGGAGGATGGAGTGCAAGCATGGTCCTTAACTAAAAATCTTATATGTGGATGTGGTATCGTGTGGTATGTTCATATAAATTAAACAGCGGGCTAGGCTGTGTTTCTTAATATCATGAAATGAACCATATAGACTATAGGACAATAGATCATGTGAACTAGGGCATATCCGAGATAGTATGATTAGCATGAAAAAAGGTGCATATTATATGTAAGAAGCAGTTATTTAGCTGCGTCTTTATCTTTATATGGTTAGACATGCAGTGAAGAATCTTTTTTTTTTAAGATCGAGAGCTAGAGACTAGAGAGAGAAACCAATGAAAACCAAACGTACATAAACATCGATTGCTCAGCTGAAAGACTGAAAGACTGAAAGACTGAAAGACTGAAAGACTGGAAGTGGGGTCCATGCATGCGTACTAATTGCCATATACTCGATCATTAATTCCATAACGAACAATTAACGTCGATCTTTTTGGCTAAAAAAAAAACAAAAAAAACCAACAAAAAGGGATCGAGGGGTTGCCTGGGTTTTGGGCATGACTACGCCGCTTACTTCTCCGTTTTCTACTCCATTTGTCACGTCATACCCCACGTTCCCCCTAATTAACTTGCCTTAAATTCCCCTTCGATCCCTAGCTTCCTGTTTATCTGAAATCAATATATGGTTGCACTCCACCTTTCTTTAAATTACGATATTACCCTTGCCAAATACACTACTTAATTATCCCCACTTCCCATCAGGATCAGGATGTCCTATTCGGCTATTCGGCTATTCCTATTCTTATTGATTAATTAATTTCCCTAATATTAATAGTTGGATTAAATACTGCGCGCACGTACTTACCAAAACTATATATGTATTTACCATTTTTCCAAAACAGACGTATGATAAGACAGCTATAGGCAGCTACCTACGTACTGCATGCCCAAAAACAAAAGAGAAGACAGGCCAAGCTCCATCATACCGGCCGACTCAAACTTGTCATAAACATGAATTAACCAAAAATGTTCATCATACTCATAGAATCCTTTTAGCCATATTTTCATAATTTCATATGCTCATATCAAAAACTACTCGACGGGATCTTGATTATTAATTACTCAAAGCTTATATTTCTATAATTCTTAGCTTATTAAATTTTCCGTATTATCACCCACCATCATTTATTTTGGGTATTATCCTACTGGACATGGACATTGGACGACGACGAAATTAAAGCATATTGTGACCACTTCGATCTCATGTTCTCCATCACAATAAAACCAGCTTCACAAACACAGATAGATCAAAAACCTAATAATTAAAAAACATGGACTCTACATATATACGTATAACTAGCTTCAAATTCCAATCCAGACTTTAGGAATTGAATCCTATGGGAATCTATAACTGATCTCATACAATTTAATTTATGGACAGTAATAATAATTATAATAAAAACATAACTCTCAACACCACCAACATAAAAACAAATGACACATGCAATGCATGCGTTCTCCATCTCATGTACGTTTTGACCAATTATTAATTACTTACTTATTAATTGCTGAATTAATTGATAATTAATTAAGAATGCAAGAAGACTGTACAAATATATAAACTCTCTTTTTATATTTTTATTTTTCTTTTGAACTTTCAAGGGATAATTAAGATTGAAGGTAATAACGCACCAGGAATTAATATATATATATGATGGTTGAAGGGCCGGTTTGTTTTGTTTTTTTTTTTTACCCCACTGGTTGAAGGGTTTGTTTAATTTGGTAATATGAAAGCAATCATATATATATATGCTTTACAATGTGGGTGCAGTAGAAAAATGAAAGAGATTGGAAGGTGGTGTGAATTGATCGAATTTGGCCATGAACTAACTTGCGGATCAAGAAAGAGAAGGGCAATTCATTAATTAATTAGCATAAATTAGCACCGCAAAATAAGAAGCAAAGAATGAGGACGGAGGTGTGATACAATTAGAAATTGAGAATAGTGTAAGTTAAGTAGGAAGGTAGCGAAGGTCATTTTGGTAAAGCTAGCTAGCTAGCTAGCGTTGTTTGTTAAACTGAATTAGAAAATAATTAAGGATCGAAAAGCAGTATATCCCTAACTAACTCCAAGTCTCCAAGTATGCAGCGATCGATGGAGCTACCGCCTACGTACGTAAGTAAGCTGATTTCGGCGCCGCTTGCTTTTTCATTTTTTATTTATTTATGCCCATTGCATTGTGCCAATATTACCATAGCTTGGCTGCAGCTATTCGCATATACACATAAACTATTCATTTCCTTAATTCCTTGCTTTTAAAACCTATAAATACCCCTCAAACCGTTTCAACTTCCCCACAACCACAACCACATCCCCCACTCCTTCCATCAACTCATTACTCAACGTCTCTCTCTCACATTTTATATCATCATATCCGCAGCCAATCAAATGGCAAATCCCAGAATTAGCCTCGTTCCTTTTCTGTCACTAATTGTGTTTGTGTTGGTGCTAGACTCAGCCACGGGCACTGCAGTGACTTACAGTGTAACGAGTTTAGGAGCCAAAGCAGATGGTAAGACAGACTCAAGCAAGGCATTTCTTTCGGCATGGACCAAAGCGTGTGCCTCGGCGAGGCCCGCTGTGATATACGTCCCCGCAGGAAGGTTCTTGCTTGCCAATGTGGTGTTCAGTGGGCCATGCAAGAACACCGCCACCACCTTCCGCATCGCCGGCACCCTCGTGGCCCCATCGGATTACCGAGTCATTGGAAATGCCGGTAACTGGCTCTTCTTCCAGCATGTCAATGGGGTCACCATTTCTGGTGGAACTCTTGACGCCCAAGGTACTGCCCTCTGGGCTTGCAAGGCCTCAGCCAAGAGTTGCCCCACCGGAGCTACGGTAACATTAATTCTTCTCTCTATCCAACTTAATTAATTGTCCTTGCCTTATTTTATGGTCATCGCCATCAGTCCCTTTCTTCGATCCATAGTTTCATGTACAAGATATGAATCGATTCATATAATCAATTATTAGTATATACATATATGCACTATTAATTTATTCAATGCCTTGCGCGCATTAAGTAAAAAGTTGCTACTCAACGTTGAGATTAGCTAAGGGCAATATTAATTTTTTGTCAGTTTTAATTGGTTACTCTCACATTTTACTTCACTTTCTGGCAAGTACTAGCTTAAGCAATTTAATTAATTAATTAATTATGGGTGGTTTAATTATTTTCTTGGAAATGGGATATGGACATGTAACTGATGATTCATTAGTTTCAGAGCATTGATTAGTCACATGAATTGGGTGAGGGCTTTAATGATCAACCAAGATCGATCATTCACCCATATTGATTCTACTTTTGGAGGCCAATAGCTAGCTTGTGATCGAGTTTAGACTTAATTTAGATCAACTGCTTAATTCTGATGGTCTGATGGACCACATGATATGGTAATCTCAGGACCAGCCAAAATTCCGGGGAAGTTGCATTTATAAAGCCATAAACCATGCATTAATTAATGTAAGCATATATATATATATATATCCTCTAGAGACTGGACTAGTATACACTATACAGTAATCGCATGTGCATTTGCATTCTTTCCCCTCCATCACTCAGACACAATGTCTTCTGATCATCACTGAATTATCTCACAGAACAAGAAACATTAATTTATTAATTAATTGATAAATAATGTCACAAATACATGTGTAGCTAGCTTATAGCCTTGTATATAATATTAGCTACTAAGAATTCTAAAGGTCAACATACATACCCTTTTCTAATTAATTAATTGCTTCCAGTCCGGATTTAATTATATTTAAGTTCAAACTATTCCACAAACTTTACTAAATACATATTGCACATGATATATATACCCCACAATATGTTGTGTACGTATAATTTATTGTGTACATATGTGCGTGCAGACACTGGGTTTTTCCAACTCGAACAACATTGTGGTGAGCGGATTGGTATCCCTAAACAGCCAAATGTACCACATAGTCTTTAACGGCTGCCAAAATGTGAAAATGCAAGGTGTCAAGGTTTCTGCCTCCGGCAATAGCCCAAACACCGACGGCATCCACGTCCAAATGTCAACCGGCGTCACCATCCTCAACTCTAAGATTGCAACCGGTGACGATTGTGTCTCAATTGGCCCTGGCACCACTAATTTGTGGATTGAAAATGTCGCATGTGGACCCGGCCATGGAATCAGGTACATAAGTACATGAATATTCAAGTTATTTAGATTTGTTTATAGAATATTTGGGTACATTAATTTTCGTTGGATGTGCTTCTAATTTAGCATTGATTTGGTTGGTGGTGCAGCATTGGTAGTTTAGGCAAGGACCAACAGGAGGCTGGTGTGCAAAATGTTACAGTTAAAACAGCTACATTCACTGGCACTCAAAATGGTCTGAGAATCAAGTCGTGGGGAAGGCCCAGCACTGGGTTTGCTAGAAACATTCTTTTCCAACATGCTACAATGATCAATGTCCAAAATCCCATCGTTATTGATCAAAATTACTGTCCCAACAACAAAGGTTGCCCTGGTCAGGTAATTAATTAAGATATCAACAATGTGCACAGTCTAATTTTTTGACAAAAATATTGGCATATACAATGTTCAATTTTGAAACCTATCAAAAGATTCATGGGCTTCCACATACAAGAGTGGAAACAAAAAAAAAAAAAAGACCTTTATGGGCTATGCCAAGAACCACATGCTAAGCAAGAAAAAACCATTATCCTTCTCAATATAAAATCCCAATTCATGTTTTAGGTTGAAGTCAAACACGCTACAATATTTGTGCAACAATATATACTTGGTGACATAAAAATGTTGCATTCATACTGATCTGTATTTCTTTTTTCCTTTGTCAATTGTTTTAAACAGGTTTCTGGAGTTAAAATTAGTGATGTGACATACCAAGATGTCCACGGAACATCGGCAACTGAAGTTGCAGTAAAATTCGATTGTAGCTCAAAGTACCCATGTAGTAGGATCAAATTGCAGGATGTGAAGCTAAGCTACAAGAACCAAGTAGCTGAAGCTTCTTGCAGCCATGCTGATGGAACAGCCGCGGGTATGGTTCAGCCTTCAAGTTGTTTGTAGCTACCGATCTACGGGGTCTCAATCCCATTAAGCATACAAGGAAAGAAATATAAACTTTTCCTCAAGCTACCTAGTAAATGGGACAAGAGATCGAATTATACTAAATTATAGGTAGGAAGATTTTTAGTGTAGTATTAGTAGGTGAATGAATCAATTAAGAAAGTAATTGCATTCTTGAGCCTGTGGCGTAGGCAGCCCATTGGGCTTCCTTGGAGCCTGGCCCTGCAATCAGCAATTAAGCTGCATAGGCGCATAGCTAAGTTGTCCAATCCCCTTGGTGGATATATCATATATGTAAGGTGTTTGTAACTTTGTATCACCAACTACTGTTGTAAGCGATATGCTATATATGGTGCCTAAATTAATCTTAAATGTATTGGTTTGACAAGTGTTCTTGTGTTCTGTTTTCCAACTTTGGCACAGAAACAGGTTCTCTCTCTCTCTCTCTCTCTCTCTCTCCCTCTACACATGCAGTTACAAACACATATACATAGACGTCAATTTCCTTTGGATTACTTTCCCTGACTTGAGTTTTGCTTTAGAGATATTCATTTCATTTTCTGAATTAATATTTCAATCTTTCTGGTAATATGAATGTTCATTCAATTATTAGTCTTGATCCTATGTTCCAGTTTAAAGTTTGGACCAGTAATTTGTATCTTATTAATGAAAGTCTTGTAACTTGGTCAACAGATCCATAGCTAGGTTTGAAAGAACATGCAGTTAACAAAATGAATTTTACAGAACTGAGTAAAGCAACTGACAATTTCAGTGAGGATCGAGTGAGGACAATGTGATTGGATTGGGAAAGATGGGAAGTATGTACAAGGCAACACTATCAAATGGTTGGTCTCTTGCGGTTAAGAGGTCGGTTATGCGACTCTGAACAATCTGAGAAACAATTCATATCTGAGCTATTGGCTCTGAGTAGATTGAGGCATCAAAACTTAATTCCCCTGCTGGGATTCTGCATATATATAACATAATGAGAAGCTTCTGGTATACAAATACATGTCAAATGGGAGCCTTTAAGATTGGTTACACCTTGTAGAGGAGGGTGATGGGGATACTAATTAAGAGTTGGAACGGCCTCTGAGGCTTGGCATGGCTCCACCACAAGAGCAACTTCCGAGTAGTCCACCGTAACATAAGCTCAAACTGTATCTTACTTTATCGTTATTTAATTTGAACCCAATCACCACTACAATTATATAAATAGACAACGGTTCGTATTTTGTCCGTTATCTTAATTTAACACACAACGGATTTTAAAAAACCGTTATATGAAAGTATCATATCCAATGCTATTTGGTTAGATAGATTTTTCTAATTATTAAAAACAATAGTTTTAGGAAAAACCGTTGTGTAGGATAAGTTATATAAAAATTAAAAATTTGCGGGTCTTTGTATTTAACAAGCGCACGCTAGCTTTAATGAAAAATTGATGGCGCCTTAAATATATTCTTTTGGGTCAAACCTTCTAACTTAACCCACTCATCAGACACAACACTACTCATCCCCCGTTCGAGAAGCACTGGGACTGAAGAAGCACTCAGCCGCCCCATCGAACACTCCATCTCCATCCTCAATCTTCACCCCAACCTCATTCGTACACTCATCGCTCAATCTTCACTCATCACTGGGACTGAAGAAGCACTGGTCGCTCAATCTTCAACACTTCTACCATCATTGTTCCGCCATCGCTCAATTCCTAATCGCCCATCTTTGTTCGCCTAGCTCATTCCTTATCCCCTATTTCTGTGCCCTAATTTCAACACTAATCGACTAAAGAAGCACTCACGTTCATCATCTTCGCCTATCACTCAGGTAAATTTGGTTTAGGGTATGAAATTTATTAAATAAAATCAGATATATATCAATATGGGTATGAAAAATCAGATTTCAATTGGGTCTTTTCCTCTTTAAATAAAAGCCCCAAATTTGGGTTAGGGCATGCATTTCTGTTTTGTGGTTAGAAAAGCCCCAAATATTGGGGTTTTTTTTCTGTTCGATTTTGTGCTTTGTTTAGAACTTGATAACATGTCTAATTAATTGACTTTCAGGTGCTTTCTCCCTCACGTACTTTACTCTTTTGCTTTTCCTATGTGCTAGAGCTCTCACATGAAGTTCTCGGTTATTTCCTCTGTGCTAGGGATGCAGAAGAAGTAGCATAAAGGTAAGAAAATTTCAGTTTCTTTTTTTTTTTTTTT
>QANW01013191.1:392181-478457 GCA_003254865.1 Dryas drummondii | reverse complement strand
TTTGCCTGAACCTTCCAACCTTGCATTTAATGGGGCATTCAATGCAGCATTGAATGCTGAGGAGGTGAGCAGCTGTGCATGCAACTAGCTCTGACCAGGTGCGTGGGTCTCTGGCAACCATTCATTTACATGCAGGTAACTTATTCATTAAGTCTTCCTTTGTCTATATAAGGCACCATATATGCACAAAATGAGGGATCTATCAATCTATCCAAAAAAAAAACACTTAACACAAAAATTCTTACTCACCCAAGAGCATACCCACCTTGCTGAGAATAACCCAGAGCATTTGCCTTGTTCTTCCTATTCTCCCAAGTTCATCCTTTGTTCTTCCTCACCCACCATCAAACACCATCACTGACTTCATCATCGGAGCGTGTTTGGCTGGTACCACACCGGTCCATCTCCTTTGATCTTGTTTCTCTTGCAGGGAGATCTCAATCAACACCCACTTCATCATCCAGCAAAGCATCTGATCAGCCAGATCAGCTTTTCTAGGTTGTTGCATCTACCTTACGAGAATTTGCATCAACAGATTGGCGCCGTCTGTGGGAAGATCGACTTCAGCCGTTGTGTTCATCACTGCAGGTGCTAAGCTCTTCCTTCAAGCAAGCCTTCATGGCTACCGTCTATCAGGACAGCGGTTCTTCTTCGGGAGCTTCTCAGAATGATGAACAGCATCAGCCTGAGACGCCCGAGAAGACGAGGGGAACACAACACCCCAGGACATCAAAGTCCAAAGGTCCCTCGAAAATCCGAGCTGCTCACAAACTCCTTAAGGAGAGCCAGCGACACCTAGCCGCTGAGAATGCACTCCTGAAGCAAAATAATGAGCTGCTCGCAAAACAGGCCGAGCTGGCCGGAGAACTTGCACGCCATCGTGCTTAGCTCGAGAACAGTGGGGGATCGGGTTTCCGATCGCGCCGAACCCGAACCGAGCAGGAGGTCCTTTCACCGTCTCCTTCTCGGCAGAGTACTCCCGCCGAGCCGAGCGACCAGACCAATCGGCAAGATGCGGATTACGTCTTCCCGGGCTTCGAGGATATGCCCCCGGCCGAACAGGCCGAATTCCTAAACGCCCACCGTCTTCTTCAGCAAAAACAAGCGGCTTTCGGGAAGCGTGTCCCCAGGAATTCGAGCGGAGACCATGCCGATCCGAATCCAAATCGGCGACCGCCGGCCCAATTCAGGTTGGGGGCCAACAGTCCAACCGATTCGGCCGAAACCAGGGTCCCGATTAGGGATAGGCTCGGCCCTATCGCCAGCCAAGATCCTTCCCCATCAGGAGCTCATTCAGGGAGACGATCGGTGAGCGACCGACTGGGCTCTACTATGATCATGTCGGATCGGCAACCGGTGAGCGAGAGGATCACTCGTCAGCCGGCGAGTGAGAGACTCGGCAACCAGGCCGAGTGCTCAGGGGAAAATGCAGCCGAACCGACCCCGCCCAATGTGGAAAATCTTGTCCGGACTTTGGTCCAAAACCAAATCCGGAGCGTCCATGATCAGCTCGGCCAGGTCAAGATCTCCAGGGGGTATACTGGTAGAGCCGACCACGGGGAGGAACTCCCCCTTCCATACACCATCAGAATCTTGGAGGCCGAGGTCTCCCGCGACACCAAGCCCCCCAAGATGGACCAGTATGACGGGACCAAGGATCCCTACGACCATCTTGACAGCTTCAGATACGCCATGGAGGCCCGCCAGGCATCTGAAGCCACGAAATGCCGAATCTTCCCTTCGACCTTGAAGGGATCGGCTCGGGGTTGGTTCCGGACCCTCCAGCCCAACTCCATCGACTCCTTCTCCGACCTCCGGAGGGCCTTCCTGGCAAGATATCGGGTTGTATCCGAAGGACTCTACAACTTGAACGATATGTCACTCATTAAACAATAGGAAGGGGAGAGCCTCAATGCCTATCTGATCCGCTTCAACATCGAATATACGAAGTGCGACGATTGCGACGACAGATCAGCTAAGAATGCTCTTATGTAGGGTCTGCTCGCCGGGGGACTCCGCTCCCACCTGATGAGGAATCCCCCCTCTACTTACGATGAGCTTTCTGCTGAAGCCACTAAATGGGCACGAGCTGAGGAGTGGGATGCTCAGGTGGAGGCCCTGAATCCCAGGCCGACCCCAGCCAAGAGGAAGGAGGGAGAGGTTACGAGTCCCAAACCCCATGTCCAATCCAAGAAGACCAGGACCGAAGAACCGCGCCAACTTCTGGGTAAGGGGCCCAAGTTCATTCAGTACACAGAGTACACTCCCCTCAACGCCGGTCTGGAGACGATCTTCTCCAAAGTCAAAGACCAACTCCCAGCTGCGAGGGAGATCAAGGGACCTCCCCCAGACAAAATCAGGGAGGGCGTCTTCTGCAAGTACCATTCCAATCACGGCCACGTCACGGGTGATTGCTACGCCCTCCGCGACGGGATTGACACTCTTGCCTGGGCGGGCAAGATCAATCAATTCCTGGCCGGCGGGCCTAGGGTACCCAAGGCCACACTGAAGAAGCCCACCAATACCATCGACGTCCAGGATGCTGCAATCGGATCGATCGGTGGGGGGCCAACCTTCGTGGGAAGTTCGAACCGATCCCAGAAGGAGTACATTAGACAGGCAGCTCAAGCTCATGAGTCCCTATCAATCCAATCAGGTCAGCCCAGCACTTCCAAAAGACAACGGAAAGACTGGGCACCGGTCACCTTTGAGCCTAACGAGGCAAGTGAGATCATCTTCCCCCACTATGACCCGGTCGTCATAGTGGCTGAGGTGGCCGGGACTACCATCGCACGCTCCTTCGTCGATGGAGGGAGCTCAGTGAACATCCTCTACCACTCTGCGTTCGCGCAGATGGGCATCGGCGAGGATAAACTGGAGATCGACACTCCAGCCTTGGTCGGGTTCGGGGGAGAAGTGGTTCAGCCCCTTGGACACATCTACCTTCCCCTTTCGCTCGGAAAGGGACCGGTCAAAAAGACTTGCATGACGTACTTCATCGTCGTCAGGCGGCCATCGGCCTACAACATTATCCTGGGCAGACCAGCTCTGGTCAACCTCGACTGTATCGTCCACTACGCCAACCTCCTTATCAAGTGTCCGGTGGGCAACGATTGCATTGTCATTCAGGGAGACCAGTGCTCGGCTCGGTCCTGTTACGCCGCTTCGATCAAGCAGAAGGGTCAGCTGCCGAACTCGCAAGAACTTGACTCCATTGCCGATTCGGGCAGATGGCCAAGGGCGGAAACTTTCGACTTCACTTCCGAGCCGAACCCAGACACTCGGCCCCTTCCCGCCGAGGCCTGGGAGGAAGTGCCGATCTCGGACGGTACGCCGGATCGGCTCGTCCGAGTGGGGACTCAGGTCAGTCCCGAGCAGCGCTCTGCCATAATCAACTTCCTCAGTGCCAACGCGGAAGTGTTCGCCTGGTCTTACGATGACATGCCAGGCATATCGTCTGACGTGATCACCCACAGGCTGAACACCGACCCGGGATGCAAACCGGTCCGTCAAAAGAGGAGGTCATACGATCCGGTCCGATATGCCGCCATGGCCGAGGAGGTAACCAAGCTGCAAAACAACGGGTTCATCCGGGAGTTCAACTATCCCGACTGGCTTGCCAACGTGGTCATGGTAAAAAAGAACAACGGGAAGTGGAGGATGTGCGTAGACTTCACCGATCTGAACAAGGCTTGTCCCAAGGACAGCTTTCCCTTGCCCAGGATAGATCAGCTCGTCGATGCAACAGCAGGACATTAGCTCCTCAGCTTCATGGACGCATATTCTGGGTATAATCAGATCCTCATGCACAAATCCGACCAGGAGGGCACATCTTTCATAACGGATCGTGGCATGTACTGCTACAAGGTTATGCCCTTCGGCCTCAAGAACGCCGGAGCCACCTATCAGAGGCTGGTCAACCACATGTTCAGATCTTCCATAGGCAAATCCGTAGAGGTCTACGTGGATGACATGCTGGTTAAAAGCAAAAAGGCGGACGATCACGTCAAGGACCTCTCAGACATGTTCGGAGTCCTGAAAGAATATCAGATGCGGCTAAACCCAACCAAATGTGTCTTTAGAGTTCGATCAGGCAAGTTCCTTGGCTATCTGGTCAGCCAACGGGGGATTGAAGCCAATCCGGAGAAAATCCAGGCTTTGATCAACATGAAGTCTCCAAGGACACGCAAAGAAATCCAGAGCCTGACCGGAAGAGTCGCCGCCCTGAACCGGTTCATCTCGAAGTCCACTGACCGGTGCCTCCCTTTCTTCAAAGCCTTGAGGGGAGCAGGGAAGGGCATAGAATGGACCCCCCAATGCGAGCAGGCCTTTCAGGATCTAAAAAGGCACATGGGGGAACCTCCCATCTTATCCAAACCAGAGGAAGGTGAAGAACTTTTTCTCTACCTCTCTGTTTCTGACTCGGCTCTCAGCTCAGTTTTGGTAATAGAGGTCGGCGGTATACAACACCTCGTCTTCTACACGAGCCGAGCTCTAGCCGATGCCGAGACCAGGTATCCAAAATTTGAGAAGATGGCTCTCGCCCTGGTCAGCTCGGCTCGGAAATTAAGACCCTATTTCCAGGCTCATTCGATCGTCGTCTTGACGGACCAACCGCTCAGACAAATCCTGGCCAAACCTGAGACTTCGGGTCGGCTCATCAAGTGGTCAATCGAGCTTGGCGAGTTCGACATCATCTACCGTCCTAGTACGGCAATCAAAGGTTAGGCCATGTCGGACTTCATCTGTGAGTCGACCACCTCGACGGAAGACCCACCAAGCGCCGGCGCTACGCCAACGGCGTCCGATCCGAACACGAACGGCGATCGCAGCCAGGTTGATCTCCTCACCTGGACACTCTACGTGGACGGGTCTTCCAACGCAATGGGAAGCGGGGCCGGCTTGTTTTGATCTCCCCAGAACAAGTTGTGATGGAGTATGCTCTTCGCTTCAAATTTCAAACATCCAACAATGAAGCAGAGTATGAGGCACTCATCGCCGGACTCAGATTGGCAAAAGAGCTCGGCGCGACCAAACTGAACATCTTCAGCGACTCCCAACTCATCGTCAATCAGATATTGGGAGAGTATGAAACTCGAGAACCTAGCATGACTGCCTATCTCGAGAAGACTCGTCTGCTGCTTGGGAACTTCCATGAATACAAAATATCTCAAATCCCAAGGGCGGAGAACTGCAGAGCCGACGCCCTGGCACGCCTAGCTTCGGCCACGGACACCGGATCCGCCAGGCACGTTTCAGTTGAAATCCTGGACAGACCTAGCACCGCCGAAAACGAAGTCACCGTCATACAGACCGAGGCCGAGCCGAACTGGATGACGCCGATCATCAGCTACTTGGTCTCCGGGATCCTCCCCCCAGAGAGGGACAAGGCACGTCTCATCAAGACGAGATCGGCTCGGTTCAGCATGATCGACGGTCAGCTCTACAAAAGGAGTTTCTCCCTGCCCTACTTGCGGTGTGTCACTCCCCAGGAAGGTCAGGATGTGCTGAGAGAAATTCACGAGGGGATATGCGGAAACCACTCTGGAGGAAGAGCCCTCGCCTACAAGACGATCAGACAGGGTTACTTCTGGCCGACGCTGAACAAGGACGCAGATCATCTGTCTCGCGCTTGTATCAAATGCCAGCAATATGCCGCGGTTCCCCATCAACCTCCCCAGTTGCTGACCTCCATATCCAGTCCCTGGCCGTTCGCGCAATGGGGACTCGATCTGATCGGCCCTATGCCGAAGGCGAAGGGGCAAGTCACAATGGCCGTGGTAGCAGTCGACTACTTCACCAAGTGGGCCGAAGCCGAGCCCCTAGCCACTACCACAGCCGAACGGATGGAGACCTTCGTCTGGAAGAACATCATATGCCGGTTCGGCATGCCGCACACCATCATTGCGGACAATGGCAAACAGTTCGACTGCAAGAAATTCAGGAGTTTTTGTTCACGTCTGAACATCAACTTGCGCTTCACCGCTCCTTACCATCCGCAGTCGAACGGACAGGTCGAGGCCATCAACAAGATCATCAAGAAGACCCTAAAAACTAAGCTCGACAATGCTAAAGGAAATTGGCCTGAACTCTTGCCAGAGGTGCTCTGGTCCTACCGAACTTCCTATCGCAACTCCACGAAGGAAACACCCTATGCATTGGCGTTCGGAACTGACGCTGTCGTCCCGGTCGAAATGGGGACTCCTTCATTTCGGACCGGCACGTACAATCCCGAGACCAATGACAACGTACTTCGGCTCGGCCTAGACATGATCGAGGAAAGACGGACCGACGCTAATCTCTGCCGAGCCGCTTATCAAAAGAGGGTAGCCAAATACTACAATCAAAGGGTCAAGCCCAAGAGCTTCGGATTGGGCAGCCTCGTCATGAAAAAGAATCCCCTTGCCATCAAGGAAAGCTCGTTCGATCCGAACTGGACCGGACCATATAGAATCACGGGCATAATCAAGCCTGGCACTTACAACTTGGCCACTCTGGCTGGGAAGCCTCTCAAGCACAGCTGGAACGCTGAACACTTGAAGACTTACTATCAGTAAAAATGTAGTTAGGATCGGGGACTGTCCGACCTAACACCCATTCCAATCAATGAAAAGACGAACACATTTTGACTCATCTTCTTCCTCTTTTTTCGAAGCAAACACTGGGGACTCTACTCCTATACACATTCAACAAGGAGGAAATATCTAAGTGTTCCCTTCGAAAAAATAATAAACCCATGTGCCGAGCCGAAGTGCCATTTTCGGCCTGACGCTTAGTACATTACAGACTCATCAGGTCTATAAACTCATGTGTCGAGCTGGCGCGCCATTTTCGGCCCGATGCTCGGCATATTACAGACTCATCAGGTCTATAAACTCCTGTGCCGAGCTGGCGCGCCATTTTCGGCCCGATGCTCGACATAGTACAGACTCATCAGGTCTATAAACTCCTGTGCCGAGCTGGCGCGCCATTTTCGGCCCGATGCTCGACATAGTACAGACTCATCAGGTCTATAAACTCATATGTCGAGCTGGCGCGCCATTTTTGGCCCGATGCTCGGCATATTACAGACTCATCAGTTCTATAAACTCATGTGTCGAGCTGGCGCGCCATTTTCGGCCCGATGCTCGGCATATTACAGACTCATCAGGTCTATAAACTCATGTGTCGAGCTGGCGTGCCAATTTCGGCCCGGTGCTCGGCATATTACAGACTCATCAGGTCTATAAACTCATGTGCCGAGCTGGCGCGCCATTTTCGGCCCGATGCTCGACATAGTACAGACTTATCAGGTTTATAAAAATCCCTGCCCGAGCCGAAGCGACTTTCTACAATCCTAACGCTCAACAGGATATTTCGAAAAGAAAAAATATACACTCCAACTAAAACTTTCATCGTGCATGCCGAGCCGATCTGAAAGTAGGTTTGAATATTTTTCTCAAAAATAAAATTCCTAAATATCTAAATATCTCAAATCCTTACCTATCTTCGTTATGCTTATCAAGCTGATCCGAAGACAGGTTTCAATTTGCCATTACAATTCATTTTATTGCGATTGGTATGCCGAGCCGATCTCAAGATATCTTGGTTTTTATTATATCTATTAGTTTTATCATTTTCTTATCCATGTTACTTGTTATATCTTTAGCTTAATCTCCGAGCTGAACTGACAATAACTTGGCTCATAAAGAAAACACTGAGTAAATTGACAAACATAAAATCCAAATACATATTGTTTCAAAATCAAATCAAACCCGAGCCGGCTCGGGGAGAAACGTAAAAAGCAAGATACATAAAAACAAAATCAATAATCATGCAGATCGCTCGGCAGGGCCCTCCAGGATCGGCTCGGTGGACTCCTCGGGCGTCTCCTCGCCGAGCTGCACCACCTCAACCCCACCGATCTGCATCTCAGCATTGGGATCGGATTCGGGGACTGGGGGGATCGGGGTCGGCTCGTACGCAGGCAGCGGAGGATCCTCCGGAGTCGGCTCGGCTTCGGCGGGGACTTGGCGATCGGGAGGAGGAAGCTCATCCTGTTGACTTCCCTGGGTGTCTTCCTCACCGTCGGACTCGCCGAGGAATGAGACATCCTAGTCCGGCCTCTTCGACTTAATCTCATCCAGAAGCTCCTTATACCCCTCGAAGTGGGCATCAGCCAGCACCTGGGCACTTGGGAGCCCGGCCCGTCGTCGCGACTCAGCTGCCCTTCGCTCAGCCTCCACGACATCTTGCTGAAGCTGGTCAGCAAGCTGGCCTAGGTCCGCCACCTTCTGCTCCGAGGTGAGAAGTTCTTTCCCGAGCCGGGCGACCTCCACTTCTTTCTCGGCCAGCTTGGACTGCAGACCCGCCGACCGATCACGCTCGGTCTTGACTGCCTGTTCAGCCTCAGCCAGCTTCCCTTTAAGCTCGAGGACTCGCTCCCGGAACCTCCCCATTCTCGCCTCGGCTTCGACGGCGGCGTGGGCAGCCTCAAACTGCTTCAAGGCGAGCTGCGAAAACAACAAGAAATGGTTAATCCGAACCGATAGGATAAACGTAATCTGAGGCGAAAAAGACTTACCAGCATGGCTTGGCGGGATGTGCTCAGAGCCATTTGACTGAAGCTCGGATCCTCCTGACCGGCCCAGAGCCCCTCCACTATCGACGGCGTTATCACGCGCTTAAAGCCCATGACGAACGGCTCAATGGAGGGGTGCACTTCCACCGTCTTCCGGGGTGCCGAGCCAGACACTTCGGCACCAGGACCACTGGGCTCGGCCCGAGCTCTCTTCTCCACCCGAGCCTCGGTCTGGGGGGCTTTCCTTTTTTCGGCTTGCGGATCCGACCTCGGCACAGAAGGTCCAAGCCGAGCTGACGCTGCGGCAGGAGCCTGGACTGGCTCGGCAGGAGCCTACCCGGCGGCCCTCCTCTGCACGCTTCGAGCCGCTTTCTTCCTCAGGCGAGCCTCCAGTTCGGTGGGCGCTATTCCCTTTTCGGCTCGAGGATTCCACCTGGGCACAAAACAGGAGATCTCGCTTGATCCGATCTGAGTTTCCCCGAGCAGAAACTTGGTTGACAGGTATTCTGCTGGTGAATCCCTAATCGCGGCGATCTGATCCTTGAGCTCGCCTCGGAGTTTGTATTTGCCCCAGCTGACTGCAAAGACGAAACCAAAAGGAGTTAGAAAAAGGAAAACAATTATCACAAAAAAATATAGCCACCTTCGGATCGGTCCCGGACTTCCAATGCCCACCTGGAATCCTAAAAGCTCTAGGAACCCGAGCCATGGTGGGTCTGCTCGGATCGGCAAACTCGCAATCCCCGGAGACAAAGAAGTATCTTTTCTTCCATGTCTTTTGGGAGGAGGGATTCCCACCGAAGAGTGGCCCCGAATACGCCTGGAGGTTGTAGAATCCGAGCTCGCTCTGCTTCAACCTCAGCGTGTAATTACAGAACAGGACATCCTTGTGTGGCACACACTTGTGCACTTTGTGCCACAAGATATGCATGCACAGGATGATCCTGTATACGTTTGGGTTCAGCTGGTGTGGCGCCGCGCCGATCGTCGTGAGCCAGTCCTGCAGGAAGGTGTGCAGGGGAAGCCGAACCCCGTTCTCTAACATCTCGGGGTACATGGTCACCCATCCTGTGGGGGGTCGGCTCGGCTTCTCTCCCCCGGTCGGCAACCTCATCAGCACGGATTCAGGAACTGAGTACCTATTACTCAAGTCCCTGAGATGGTACTCGGTCATCTCATTGGGGATCTGATCGGCCTTCCACGCCAATTCCTCGTAGAAGTCCGGGTCGATCGGACTCCCCGTCACCTCCTGAGCCGAGGTCGACGCCTCGTGACCCCTGTCCCTTTCATCCGAGCCTGAGGTGAATCTATTCGGGATAGTGGCGATCGGCTCGACGTCAAGAGGCTCTTCGTCACCTCCTTCGGCCGCCCCTTGTTCCCGGTCGGAACTCAATACTTCGGGGTTTTCCTGATCCCCTCGAGCTCGGCGCTTTTCACCTGGGTTGCGGGCTAGCGCCGAGCCGACCTCGTCCAATTCTTCGGACAACCCGTCCCAACTTGCCTCGCCGGCCGGAGGACTTCGGCTGTGATCGGCGTCGCTATCCCCCTCAAATGCTTCTCCCGAGCCGAGCCGGCCACTCGAATCAGTCTCAGACATTATAAACACCTTCTCACCTTTCTCTCTCTTGCTTTTTGAATCAAAAAGCGGTTTTCTCTCAAGAACACCAAGAACACACACTCAAAAATCCGAAAAAGCAAAAACTCAAAAGTGAGGAGAATCACTTACTAGTTTTCCTCCGCCCAAAGTTTCCGCCCCAAACACCCTCGGAACCACCTCGCCAACCGCCGTACGTGGTCGGACTCAGGATCGGACAACCTCTCGGACGACGGTGAGAGAAGGAGAGTCGCGGAGAGAGAGAGAGAGAGAGATTTTTTGCAGAAGGAAGGTTTGAAAAAACTGAAAGTATGAAGGAGGAGAGAGAGACAGTCACATTTATACCCCCATGCAAACCGATCTCAGCCCCTCATTTCTGGCGCTTCACATGCCAGATCTTGACACCTATCAAACATTCAAAATACCCATAAATGAGGTGACCTTTACGTTCCCCCATGCAGAAATCAAACGTCCCTTCACCTGTCCCTGAGATATTTTGACCAATCACAAGTCGTCATGCCTTCGGATCTTCGCGAACATGGGCTTGTAGGGTTCGGCTCGGGTCAAGCAACACGCTATCTTTGGGAAGGTCCTCGCACTTCAACTTCCAATCCACCACTGTCAGCTCGGATCGGAAGCTGGGGGACTCCTGTTTGTGGGAAAACCCACACCGATCCAAACAACCAATCACAGCTCGACACGTGGCTGGTCAACGCCCACTTCGGAGTTGACTCTCAGTGGTCAAAACTTTGACCTCCACATCATCACTGATCAGCACTTCCTTTGCCAGCTCAGACCGGGTCTCCACGCCGGGCCCTCCATGTTCGGTCCGAGCCGAACCAATGATCTTCCAAGGGATTGAGTGTCCATCTTTCCACGGTCATCCCGGTTCGGCTCGGCTCGGCACTGAAGTGACCTCCTTTCGAGCTCTGGCGTCGGCCAGTTAGGGTTCGGAGGGACCCCTATCTTTTGGGTCGACTCGGTCTGGAATCCCATGTCCGATCCGATCACACATGGACTTCATGCGCATAAAGAACATCTGTTCGGTTCGGCTCGGCTCTCCGCCGCCATTCCCGGGAAGACCATGCTGGGACGAACCGCCACACTTAAATGCACCTGACACAAATCTTCTGACAGATAGAATATCCAGTCTGCATTCATGACTATTGGGGCAGTTTGCCTGAACCTTCCAACCTTGCATTTAATGGGGCATTCAATGCAGCATTGAATGCTGAGGAGGTAAGCAGCTGTGCATGCAACTAGCTCTGACCAGGTGCGTGGGTCTCTGGCAACCATTCATTTACATGCAGGTAACTTATTCATTAAGTCTTCCTTTGTCTATATAAGGCACCATATATGCACAAAATGAGGGATCTATCAATCTATCCAAAAAAAAAAAACACTTAACACAAAAATTTCTACTCACCCAAGAGCATACCCACCTTGCTGAGAATAACCCAGAGCATTTGCCTTGTTCTTCCTATTCTCTCAAGTTCATCCTTTGTTCTTCCTCACCCACCATCAAACACCATCACTGACTTCATCATCGGAGCGTGTTTGGCTGGTACCACACCGGTCCATCTCCTTTGATCTTGTTTCTCTTGCAGGGAGATCTCAATCAACACCCACTTCATCATCCAGCAAAGCATCTGATCAGCCAGATCAGCTTTTCTAGGTTGTTGCATCTACCTTACGAGAATTTGCATCAACAGTACACTACCGCAAGAGTTATGTGCTTTCACAATTCATCAAGAACTTTGAGCCACGTGGCTGTTATTGTTATATATAATAATTTTTCTTCCAGATGATTTATTAAAGAGATAATAATTTTTCTAACACAATCAAATTTGCAGATAATATTAGCAAAACCAACAGCTCTAATTTAAATGCAAATATGAAAATTCCATAAGAACCCCTTTTTATTTTAGTTCATTAGAAACTAGGTGAAGACATCCATGGGCCTAGAAAACCCCATCATATCTTCAATTAACAAGGTGACGCAGTCTGTATGAGGGTCCAGATTTTCTCCTTAGAGAGGGGTATGTACACGACCAACTTGGTCTACCTTCCTCACCATCAGATCGTTTTATATAGTTCTGTGGTAATCTCTTTCTAATGTTATACTTTTCTAATGTGAAACAACTCTCTACATTCTCACACGCTCCCGCACGTGTGACGTCACTTTAAGCCAACACATGAATAACTCATATTGGGTGACGTGGAGCACATGTGGTCACTTTAATGAATTCATTCTTTTTCATTCCAATGTCCATTTTAAGTATGCACTTCACTTTCAAAATTATCAAAATAGAGATTTAGGAACATTTTTAAAAATCAAACGATAGGAATTTAAGAACATAGAACACTTTTAAATAGTGTTTGATTTATTAGAACAGAATAAGAAATCTTATGAAAATAGGATAATAATTAAATAGTATTTTGTTAGTATAAATTAAATATTTTTTTATTTGATTGATTTTTTTATAAGATAATTTTTTAAAAGACTTTGAAAGATCGTATTAATTTACTAATCACTTAGTATTTGAGCACTTCACTTTTTTATAAATATTTAATTTTTTGTACAAAAAAAATTAGAAAAATTCCCAATGCATAAAAGTATAAAACGAAAGTAATTACTTACTTCCTAAATAAATCAACATTTGTTTGGTGGTATTGAAGCAGTCCAGCCAAGTGGTGACCATGCCACATTTCATCACTTTCAAATCCAACAATTTGTGGTCAAATTTCACCACCAACTCCATTTAACCCTATTTTTCAACACACACAGTTACGGGTGGACACAGAACATGGGACACGGGACAGGGAACCCAGGACCAAGGGGGAGGACGGGATTGATCTCATCCCGTTTTTAATATTGGAATTTGTATTTGAACGGGATCATTTTTACAGATATTAATATTTTCTTGACATATTTTTGAACCATTGAAATTTCGGTCGATAATGAAATTTAAGTAGAGTAAAAATTATTACTTTCCAAAACATGGGTCAAATTGTATGTGGTTCCTTAAAGTTTTCATATTTAGTAATGTACCCACGCACTTCTAGAAACGTGCTATCATTGCCCACGACCCCCGTTAACAAGTCCCTCGTTTGCAAAAGCAGCTAAATCTTGATCCGTCATCTTCGTCATCTTGCAAGCACCCTTATCGTTTACACATTAAAAAAAATACTATACAGCTAGTCCGGTACGGATAGGCATTCCACATAAACAGAGTAAGGCTGGTCACTGAATACTGAAAGAGATCGAAATGCTTGGAATATTGGCGAAGAGAACAGCTTCGGCTTCAGGATCATGGAAGTCAGTGAGCGCAGCACTGCAAATTAATGTACAGACAAGGAGGGATTACTGCTTGGGAGTCCTTCCTGACGGAGTTGATCGCAATTCCGAGGCCTTCTCTCGCAACTCAAACGCCCTGGACGTGTTAATCTCCGACCTCCAATCCCACATCCAAAAGGTCCCACCCTCTCTCTCTTTCTCTCTCCGCATGTGTTTGTGTTTATGTCTGTATTGTGCCCAGCAACTGATTTATGGATGTGTTGGGTTGTCCTGTGTGTGATGAAGGTACTTGCTGGAGGAGGACCTGTAGCTGTGAAGAGAAACAGGAGCAGGAATAAACTCCTCCCCAGAGAACGCATTGATCGCTTGCTCGACCCTGGTGCTTCTTTCCTCGAGCTTTCTCAGGTTTCCATTCATTTCATACTCCAATTAATACAGCTTGCCATAAATTACATCAATTTTAGCGAACCATGAGTTGGGTTTTGTTGAAGCTCACTAAGTAACAACAATGAACTAAAAACTGAAAACCCCATAAATCATAATGCACTTTTTTCTTTTGGTTTTGAATTAATTGTACCTTATTAGTTTTTTTTTTATAAATTTATTAATAAGCTTGCAGGCCATGAACTATATGAAGAATCCTTACCATCTGGTGGGATAATTACTGGAATTGGACCGGTCCATGGACGGCTTTGTATGTTTATGGCCAATGATCCTACTGTTAAGGGGGGAACTTATTATCCCATCACTGTTAAGAAACACCTTAGGGCGCAAGAGATTGCCGCTCGATGCAAATTACCGTGCATATATCTTGTTGATAGCGGAGGCGCTTTCCTTCCCAAGCAGGCTGAAATCTTCCCTGATAGGGAGAATTTTGGTAGGATTTTCTACAATCAAGCTTTAATGTCTGCTGAAGGCATTCCTCAAATTGCGCTGGTGTTAGGATCCTGCACTGCTGGTGGTGCCTATATTCCTGCAATGGCTGATGAGAGTGTTATGGTTAAAGGAAATGGTACCATATTTCTAGCAGGACCCCCGCTTGTGAAGGTTATTTTCTAGCATTCTGGCATTCCAAAAGGCTTTATATGGTTCCTGCATGAGTTTCATGATTTATTTGGTACACCATCTTGCATTTATTCTATGGAATGTTATAAAAATGTGCCCAAATGTTTGTGAATTGTGTGCATATGAGTATGCATGTATGTGTGTGCAAGTAAATAATCTAGATTTCTGACAAGAAATATTCCAATAGGCTGCTACTGGAGAAGAAGTATCCGCAGAGGATTTGGGGGGTGCAAGCGTGCATTGCAAGACATCGGGAGTTTCAGACTATTTTGCTCAAGGTATTTTACTTTGTGCCAGTTTATACTTTAAACCTCACATGCATTTCAGACTATCATCTTGGTCTGCTGACTTTAGGCTCTCTTTACATGTAATTTGACATGTCAGTTGATGGAATGTTTTTTATTAGTTATAACGTGCAAATTTGAAAGTACTAACACAACATATAAGAAACTGTAGTCAGTGAAAGTTAAGGATTATCTGACCATCAGTTTGGTTACAAGTTTGTATAAGGTCTTTAGAGAAGGTATTATCTCGTGATTGAGGGGGAGTTTGTCCGATATGATTTACAATTCCAAAGGTGCATTCTTTAAGGATTGACATATTCTATAGTTGGTGAAAATCTCAAATGAAGTGGTCGAGGAGTATCAAATGAGGAATAAAGGAGTGGTCTTTAGAAAGTGCACAATTTGAATCTTTCCTTTACTTCATGTCATGTGTTTATTTTTCATAATCCTTTAAAATTATTCTTCTGTGCACGTATGTGGAGAGGGAGAGAGAGAGAGAGAGAGAGAGAGAGAGAGAGAGAGAGAGAGAGAGAGAGAGATACCATCCATTTGTGATCATATATGTAATCTCAAGCGTTCTTGTAGATGAACTCCATGGACTTGCTCTTGGGAGGAACATTATTAAGAACTTGCACATGGCTGGGAAACGAGGCTTGAAAAGCGGATTGCAGAACATAAATTCTGAATATAAGGAACCAATATATAATGTAGAGGAACTTCGCTCCATCGCGCCCACAGACCATAAGCAGCAGTTTGATATTCGATCAGTTATTGCCCGTATTGTTGATGGAAGCGAATTTGATGAATTCAAGAAATTGTATGGCACTGTGAGGGGATTTTTACCAATTTTAATTTAATTTTTATCATTTTATTTATTCCCTTTTAATCTATGAAGTTTGTAATTTCAATAGCATCTGTGCAGACTCTTGTAACAGGTTTTGGTAGAATCTTTGGACAGCCTGTGGGAATAATTGGAAACAACGGGATATTATTCAATGAGTCTGCTCTAAAAGGGGCCCATTTCATTGAATTATGTACTCAAAGAAACATTCCTTTGGTATTCCTTCAAAACATCACTGGATTTATGGTGCGTAAACTAGTTGTCCTTTTCTATTACTCTGTTACTGAAGAAGCTATGAACATCACTGTGTCAGTCAGGATGCTATTCTGAACAGGGGTGACCTTTGAACTTATATTATAATCTGCTTTACTTATCCAGTTAATTCTAGAATAATATCAATAGTTTTCTGATTGAGAATAGGATAATTATATAATCATTAGATCCTTTGAAAGGTTGCCTGAGCTTTATGCTGGAAGCTATTTAAATATCTTTTAACTTAAATAGTTTGAACATAAAAGGTCAATACAAGAGGAGAAATGTAGTAAAAAGGAAATAAAATGGATTCAATCACTCAGTTCTAAGTTAGTCCTTGGGATTTCACCTTACACATTTTATCCAGTAGTGGCAAACTGGCAGTCTCTTCTGAACCACGTTTTTGTTTATGCATGGGCAGCTTTGTTTTGGTTCAATAACATACAATAGTATGAACATTTATATGCCATTAAGAATTTTCAATTTTGATGATTTGTCTTTAATGCAGAATTTATGGAGAATAAGTAAATGCCCTTTCATATTTTAATGGTTGAAATTTTAGTTTAGAAGTCAAGTAATGATAAAAATGCGCTTTTCTTTATTTTTTCAACAACTGAAAAGTGGCCATCTGGCATAAAACTAGCATGGAATCATAACAGTTATTCATTTGGTAGGTTGGCTTGAGAGCAGAGGCAAATGGTATAGCAAAAGCTGGAGCAAAAATGGTGATGGCAGTTTCTTGTGCCAAGGTTTGTTCTTATTTCATTGTTAATATATATAGAACTAAGCATCTTAAATTGACTAATGGCTGTTTCTTCCTTTCCACTATACTAGTTCCACCTGAATTTTCTATGTTAGTCATTTTTCCCCCTATATGTGCTCACACACACACACATATACATATATGCTACTTATATTTTTAGCTCAAAACTGCCTTTCCATTTCTTTAGATGAATATAATATTTTTTTAGTAATAACTAATAACCTTTGCTTATATATATATATGCTACTTATATTTTTAGCTTAAACTGCCTTTCCATTTCTTTACATGAATATAATATTTTTTAGTAATAACTAGTAACCTTTGCTCACAGTGGCATATTTTCTTTCAAGTTACTTGTTGTGTTCAGTTAAAAAACGTTAATGGTTCATCTTTTATGTTTTAATCATGAATCTCAAATAAAAAGGGGAGAAAAAGGTTGAACTATGATTTACTAATGCAGGTCCCCAAGGTTACTATCATAGTTGGTGGAAGCTTTGGTGCAGGCACTTATGCAATGTGTGGTCGTGCTTATAGTCCTGATTTCATGTTCCTTTGGCCGAATGCCCGGATATCCGTGATGGGTGGTGCTCAGGTGACCTTTTTCATGCAACATATCTGTGATTTCTTTTCCTGTATATTTATGAAATAGCTTTCCATTATCTTCCGGACTTTGGATATCATACCATATCTTATTTCCGATCCAATTCATAGCCAGCATAGATCATTTCCTTGAGTTCTATCTCACTAGCAGCTGGTTTAGGTGTGGGTTGACATGTTTTTATTTGTATACTCAGGCTGCTGGTGTGCTTGCTCAAATAGAAAGGAGCAACAAGAAAAAGCAAGGAATTCAGGTAGAATTTGTGTCTTTCTGTGATGAAAGATTACTTATTTTCAAAAGCACTGTGTTTTAATTTCTCTGTCCTCTGTGCATGTATTGCAGTGGAACAAGGAAGAAGAGGAAGAATTCAAGGCAAAGGTAGTGGAGGCATATGAGAGAGAAGGAAATTCGTATTACTCCACAGCAAGGCTCTGGGATGATGGAATTATCGATCCAGCCGACACAAGAAAGGTCTTAGGCCTCTGCATCTCCGCTTCTATAAACCGTGACCCAGAAGAAACCAAGTACGGTGTATTCAGAATGTAATGTAGTAGTAGTACAATAATAAATCTCTATGAAAGAAATCGTTAGCAGCCAGAGTGCTTGCTGCTTGTTGATTCAAATGTGCTTCTTGAAATGTTGTTGCTCAAGACAATTATATCAATCCATCTGTCAAAAGAATCCCAACCAACCGCCTTTTTTGGTTTTTAGTTCACTACCACAAGAGTTATGAGCTTTCACAATTCATCAAGAACTTTGATACACATAGGGTGTTATTGTTATATATAATAATTTTTTTTCGGGATGATTTATGAAAGTGATAAAAATAATTACATTCAAAATGACAATTTGATTAAAGATTTTGTCAAATATCATGTCAATTTATAGCATAGAAAATGTAAAGCAATATCATTTAGAGTGGAAAGTGTGGTGAGCCTTCATTATATAAATAGATGACGATGCATAAGCATGCAAGAGCGCCCGTGGCCTAATGGATAAGGCGTTTGACTTCTAATCAAACGATTGTGGGTTCGAATCCCACCGGGCGTGCATTATATTTTTGGCGCACGTTTTTTTTAACAAAAATCATTCAATCAATCAAATTGTCAAAAAATGGTGCGGTGGGTCCCACGCTCGTCCAATTTTGGACCAATCACTGTCATCAGATCATCATAAAAAACAACACTCCTCATTTCCGTCTTTGTTCCGTAACCATTTTTGTGTCCTCTGTCTCTCTCCGTCTCTCTGCTCTGCTCAGCTACCATGGCTACCTCCACATTTCACTGCTCAACTCCATTATGCTCCCGCTCCCTTCAAAACCCTTTGCTCTCCCACCATTCTCAGCTAAACCCTAATACCCCCAATCCCCTTCTCTCCTTCCCCTTCAGCTCGCAACCCAAAAGGTTTGGGCTTCAGCTCCCAAATGCTCCTCCTCGCCCCCTCAAGATCCTCTCCATGCGCGAATCCAAAGGTACTTCTGCTCCTCATCCTCCTCTGTTATTCCTCCATGTTCATAGATCTAACCCATTTGATCTTGGCTTTTCACTTCTCATTTGATCTATGATTGGTTGATTAATTATCTGTTTACAAGTTATTTGTGTGGCTGCAAAGTGTTTTTTTTTTTTTTTTTGTAGTCTGGGAATAATAAATAATTCGTTTGCTTCTTCTCTATGCCCCGATTTTTAGTTTCCTCAAGGCATCTTACCATTTGGGTATCCTGCAATTGGGCCCCAAAACTTGCCTTTGATGCTTAAATTGATCACTCTCTAATGGTAAGATATGGGTTTATGGTGATTGCATAGATATAAAAATATAGATTACTTGTTGGTAGTAACAAGGTTTATATAGCTTAGATTGATGTAAGAGCAGTTCCCTGTTGTTTTTTGCTTGTATTACCCTCATAGAGATTGGTGTCTTTGTAGATTTGCTACTTGCTTTGCATTAATAACTTAGATTAGTGGGATATACAATTATTATTGTATTATGAGCTTTTGGTCTTTCAGAACTGATCAATGGGTGGAATATGAATATGTTATTCTTTCCCCACCTATGCTATCCTTTATTAGCTTATTGCTTAGTCCTTTGCCATAGAATATTGACTGTACGATAGCATTCTTTAACCATATTATGTTGTGTATGTGCAGCTCCAGCAGTTACCAGGGACTCATGGGAGAAGTCTGTTATCAACAGTGAAACCCCTGTCCTCGTTGAGTTTTATGCCAGCTGGTGTGGGCCATGTAGGATGGTCCATCGGGTGATTGATGAAATTGCGGTTGAATATGCTGGGAAGCTTCAGTGCTTTGTACTCAACACAGATATTGATTTGCAGGTTGCTGAGGACTATGAAATTAAGGCTGTACCGGTAGTGTTGCTGTTTAAGAATGGGAAAAAATGTGACACTGTGGTTGGTACCATGCCAAAGGAGTTCTATGTTGCTGCCATTGAGAGGGTCCTGAAATCGTAACCATTGTCCGGTGTATGCCAAAAGAGTTAACAAGATAGTTAATTTTTACCCCAACGTGTTATTTGGAAGGATTCTTATCACTTCAATCCTCAAATGGGACTATATAGGTTGTACATATCTTAGACATATGCCAGCTTTGTTACCAGCATAGGATTTAATATCATCATTTTCTGGCTTCTCTTCATTGGCATTGTCGTATTTTTCACCCTTTTTTGGTTAAGGCATTGGTTGAAACTAGTGAGACATTTATGTAACTAAATGTATTGTTGAATGTTGATTGTTCATCCCAGTTGATTGGCATGAACAGTGTTTTGTGATTTTAATGCAGAGTTAATGATTCATTTGGAGCAAAAACAGTGTTAATTTTCTTATTTCTTCTTCAATGTGGCAGAATTCTGTGTTTATTTTCTCCTGTGGGGTCCTGGAGTTTGTAGCAAATCCACTTGCAGATTTCATTCAATATTGACAGTTATATTAATACATGTAAGTGGCCATGCTGCACAACGTCAGCATTAGAAAAAAGCTTATCTCGACCCAAGAACACTGTTTTTCTGTCTACTGTTACATACTAGCTGGTGATGCATGTTGTAGGAAATAAAGGAAATGTTGTTGTGTAGCTTTTAGAGTGATTTCTGAACTGCTTATCTTGATTCATGAGTATTCACGAGAAGTCTATTGTACCTCTCCAGCCAAACAAGGATATTGAAACCCTGATGAGTTGTCCCTCTTACTCGTTGGCCTCTGTTTAGCATGATTTAAACTCATCATGACATCACTGCCCTCAAATTTAGAGGAAGGGAACTGTGTTTCCCTCAGTGGAAGGAAAAGGTCCAGTAATGTCTGTCATCTTCAAGGAGGTTAACAGTTAACCAAGCAGGTCCCTCCTCTTACCTAGACAACCCAACATTGTTGCTCCTCCCTTACTCTCAGTTACTGCCTCCAATAGTCCAATGCATCAAACTCGAAAATGACAGAGACAATGACCATGTAAGATTACAAGCAGCTTCACCACCTTCAATGAGAGGTAATCTGCATATGGTTGATGGTTTTGCCAAATCCAGCATGAGCTTGCAAAGCAAGTTTCTGATGACCGCGCTAGCCCCTTGTTCCCATACCCGCGTCCAACTGCTCCATCTGCATTTAGTTTGTATAGCCCTAAAGATGAACTCTCCATTTTAAAACCTGCCTCTTATATACCTTTCTTTTAGTGATCAGGGCCTCAAACTCCATGTGGCATCTGCAACCCTACTGCCATCTCTTGTGATCATCAGATCATGGTCTCTGGCTCTGTCCCCATGGAGAACTGAATCCTCATGAACCAAAATTCCAAATGAACCACCCAAATCTGACAAAAAAATACGAACCACCCTATAAATGTAAATAGCTCCATCTCCTTTGTGGTTGAAACAAGCGTCACATGCCAATTTCATGGAACTCCGCTTGAAGAAATCATCCATTCCTTCTAAAAAAGAAGAAATCAAATACCAGGTACTTACATAGAAATGATGATGTTGATAATTAAAAGGTGGCATCATTCTTGAATTAGTTGATTTTACGAAATATCTTAAATGAGAAACTAAAAATTAGACAATTTAGATTACTCTACATTACGAAAATATTAGTGTGAGATTGGAACACCACCTCGTTCTAGAAATTCACCAAAATTATGGCACACAATCATTAATGTAGTATGTTGAGCCTAGAATTTATCATTTAGGCATGAGTTATTATTTGAGTGAATTTGTAACACTTTTGTTAGCATGCCAACTCCTGTTACTATTTCAAAGAAAATCTTCTTCACTTTATCGGGTGATTTTAACAATAGTATCCATTGTCCCTTTCTTTTCTTAAAAAAAGATATACCTCTTAATCTCATATATATATATATATATAAATATGATATATTTATCTGGGGAGGGTCCTTCAAATGTGGTATACATCATTTTAGCCATAATGATGTATGACTCGGGGACTCGCTCCGTATTATAGTTGGGTGATCAAAGTCACATATTTTCTAGGTCTTCATTCAATAATCACTCATGCAAAAAATTAGATAAATTGAAAATCATTAAGTCATTTAATTGTAATTAAATAAAGAGATGAACATAGTGATTTCGATAAACACTTGCAATGATGAGTATTTAATCAAATGGTTAAACGATTTCCGATTCGTCCAATTTTTTGCATGGATGATCTTTAAATAGAGACTTAGAAATTAAACGGCTCCGATCATAAAATTACAATGTAGAGTAGATCTCACAAGCATACTTCTTTATAGCTAAAATGAGATATACCTCATTTGAAGCTCCCTCGTTATTTGGGTCCCTCTTTATAAGAGGGATCGCTTAAGAAGTAAAGGGATCGTGTTGTTAGTATTAACTTGCAATGTGGTTCAATGATTCGAATCGTTTAAGTTTTAGATTCTTCTTCAAGAATATCTTTGCAAAAAATTAATAAAATCATAACTTGTTTAACTATTTGATTATCATTACAATTTTTTTAGTGTTTATCGAAAACATTGTGTTTGTATATTATTTTGATCATAGTTAGATGATTAAATGGTTTACATTTTGATTGATTTTTTGTAAGAATGATATTTGAATGGTGACTTGACAAATAGACAATTTCGATCCTTAAATTCCATTTAAGGGTTTGGCCGTTATGTCATCTTTTTCAACTCTCATCTTAGGGATCCTTTTATATGTTTCTCAATATTATCCTTAGGAAAGGAACAAACACAAGTAAACATGTACCAAAAAGAAAAGAAAGCAAAGTAGCATTTTTCGAAATGATGGGGTATTGGCATTGCCTTTTTATATGTTTCTCAATCTTATTCTTAGGAAAGGAATAAAGAAAAGTAAACATGTGCCAAAAAGAAAAGAAAGCAAAGTATCATTTTTCGAAATGATGGGGTATTGGTATTGCCATTTGTCATTTGTCATTAAAGGGCATGATCTAGGCCGTCCATTCCATATAGAGCACTGCATTTTTCATATGTTCAATTCCAAATTTCCAATGCAAGTAAAAATCTTTGACATAACAGAAAAAAGGTGTCGCATGTCGGTTTCAAAATACGCGTGAGAAAGAAAGAATTTACAAACAAAACAAAAACACATACACACAAAACACCGAACGAGCTGTAAGCCTCAAACTCCAAGCCTGTATATATCTGTTTATTCTTCAAGCACTCGAAAGTCGAAACTCGCACAGAAAATTTCACACTCTCTCTGGGCTTCAACTCCAAAGCCCAAATCTACAGTCTTCTCAAAATCAAAAGTAGGCACGAGTTTCAGTCAATCCTACTCCTATTCCGAATCAACTCAAATAAATCTCAGTTTTTCTTTTCCAGATAAATCCCCAAGTTTCTTTTCTACCTAACCAATTTTTGTTTTTTCTTTATTTTTTGGGTTCCAATTTTTGTGGGTTTTTATTCAATTGCAGATTTCGCTATGGTAATTATCGAATCGCTTACCCTTTTGCTTGGGCTTTAGGATCGAAGTTTCTTGACTTTTGGGGAAGGGACCGTGCTTTCAAGAGGAGCTGCAGCCAAAATATGAGGTACCCTTTTCTTCTTTTTTTATTTTTAAAAACCTTAAATTGTATTCTTGGTGTTAGATTTCCTATGATGATTTTAATCGGATTATCAAGTTGAGATTGATTTTGGGATTGTGATTGCTTCTGCCTCGTGGCTTTTTTGGTTCGAAGCTTTTGATTTAACAAATCTTGCGTTATGGGTTGGGTAATTAGAGGTTTGGCACAAAGACACAAATTGAGCAAGTATTTTATGTTCATTTGAGTTCTGTAAGATTATCAGCTAGTAAACAGAGTCCTTTTGTATGGTGGATACTTGATTGAAGTTGATTGATTGCAATTAAGAATTGCAATCTCCTGGTAGAAATTGGCCACCTTAGACCAAATTTGCCAAAATTTCTGTTTTATTCTTAGAGAATCAAATGCTACTAATCAAGGACTCGAGCCAAGCATGCACTCTTTTTAGCCACTTGGTTGTTGAATTTTCAGATTCATTTTCACAGGTATAATTGTGTAAAAGGTTTTGAACACCTTGATAACTTAAGTACATTTTCAAATTCCTCCTTTTCATAAATATTTTGTTCCCTGTGGCTTTTTTTAACTGAAGCCAAAATGCTATTTGCTACTTGTTTTGGAATTCCAGTTCAACAAACCAGTTTGGTTTAATTGGAAACTTGATCCTCACCATGTGATTATACCTAATTTCTGTGGGGATGCCAGGGTTATACCTAATTTCTGTGGCATCTAGATCATAACCAAGTCCTCTTTAAGTATTTTTTTTTTTTTTGGTGCTTAACTTTTGTGACTATTAGCGGTATAAAATTCCAGTTAAGCAAACCAATTTGGTATAACTTCAAAAATAAATTTTCTCTGCTTCTAAAGTATTAAGATTATCTATACTTTGGGATACAACTTTTTCTTTCAGCTTGTTGTTTATAATTCTTTTGAGGAACATTCGTATTCTTTTTCTTCTATTTGCCTAAGCAGGAACCTTTGAGCTTTGAATTCTGATGGCTTTCCCAAATACATCAACATCAATAGTGCCTTTAGAACCCTCGGAGCAAAGAGTAGCACACATGACAGATTCAAACACAAACATGCTTCAAGCTCCAATGAACCAGCCAAGCCGAAGCTTCTCTGATGGTCCTGTGGCTATCCTTTGGGATATTGAGAACTGCCCTGTCCCAAGTGATGTCCGTCCTGAAGATGTAGCTGGTAATATTAGAATGGCTTTGCAGGTGCATCCTATAATTAAAGGAGCTGTTATGATGTTTTCTGCTTATGGGGACTTTAATGCCTTCCCCAGGCGACTCCGCGAGGGATGCCAGAGAACTGGTGTTAAACTCATTGATGTTCCAAATGGAAGAAAAGATGCTGCCGACAAGGCTATCTTGGTTGATATGTTCTTATTTGCCCTTGACAATCCTCCACCTTCTTCCATCATGCTGATCTCTGGGGATGTTGATTTTGCTCCAGCACTCCATATACTTGGGCAGCGTGGATATACTGTGATCCTCGTAATCCCTTCTGGAGTGGGTGTTTCATCTGCTCTCAGCAATGCTGGTAAGTTTGTGTGGGACTGGCCTAGTGTGGCTCGTGGGGAAGGCTTTGTGCCTGCCGCTAAGGTTTTAATGTATCCTCGTGGGGGACAGGCTGATTTTGCTGGGTATTTCATGGGTTGCCATATCAATGATAATATGGATAGCCAAAATGAAGAAGAAGCTATTTTATATAGGGGGGTCTCGCAAAGCTATTACAACTCAAGAGATTTTTCAATGTCTGAGTACAACAGTAGTTCCTTAGTGATGCCTAGCTGTTCTACTACTTTGAGGTCATACAGTCTCCCATCTGGTCTCAGTGAAGTTTCTGCTGGACCTATTACTTCTGGTGATCAAAATGAATATTCTTGGTGGGTTCAGCCAGGGGACCTAAATGGTCTGAAGGGACAGCTTATAAAGTTGCTTGAACTTTCGGGAGGCTGCCTGCCTCTTACCCGAGTTCCTGCCGAGTATCAGAAACTTTTTGGAAGGCCTCTTTATGTGTCAGAGTATGGTGCATTCAAGCTTGTTACTCTGTTCAAGAAGCTGGGTGACACAATGGCTGTAGAAGGAAAAGGGCACAAGAAATTTGTCCATCTCCGAAACTGGAGAACAGGCCCAAGTGCACCACCTTTGGTTTTAACAAAAAAGGATAATAAGAAAGGGAAGGGGACTCAGGAAGAGTGTATGGATATTAGTACATGTAATGGCTCATCAGATGAGTTCTCAGAGGAGGAAAGGGTTGTTGTAGAAGAACACGACGAGAGGAGCCAAGGAAAGACCAATCTGGGAACATCAGGGAAATGTGAAATTGATGACCAGAGTCTTGAGGATTTCAAATATGAGCTGCAAGAGATTCTTGTCAGCTACTCTTGTCGGATTTTCTTGGGTTGTTTTGAAGCCATCTACCAGCAAAGGTACAAAAAACCCCTGGATTATCGCAAGTTTGGTTTTGACCAGCTGGAGGAGCTGTTTGAGAAGGTGACAGATGTGGTGGTGTTGCTTGAAGAGCCGGTTAGCAAGAGGAAGTTCCTAGCTGCAAGTGGTGGCTAGAAAAATCAGGTTGAAGCTGTTTCTAGTAATTTTCTGATATTTTCAACTTATGTGTTGGCCAAAGGGCTGAGGGGTATGCTTACCGTAGCCCAGTCTCCGTTTTTTTTTTTTTTTTTGACACATTCATAAAGGAAAAACATGACAGTAGAGGCCGGGAGCACGTTTTTTTTCTGTTCCATGTGCCCTGCTTGGATTTCAAGTTTAACATTGAAATTTCCATGCAAGACTCATGCCCAGTCATTGTAACTGATCGACTTCTAATGGAAGATCTACTTGTAAATTTACTCTTCGTTTTTGTGTTGGATTAATAATAAAACAGAACTAGCTTTACTCTTCTATTTTTCTATTTTCTTCTCATGAACATAAGTTAAATAACCGAGATTCGCTAAATTGGAAGTTTCATTAAATTAAATCAAATACCATAACTCAAAACTCAACATTATTTGGATATTTAGGCCTCGTTTGGAGCATAGGATAAGATTTGATAGGATAAATAGTTAAATTTATGTGTATTCAAGAAAAAATATAGAGTGTTTTTGAACTTGAAAGAAGATGGATTATTTAATCCCACTATTTTTTGAGGGATTGAAAAGGATAAGTCTTCATTCATTAGTCCATTTTAATATATCTTATTCTTTCAAATTAGAAATTTCTTATTTAAATACACATAAATTTAGCCATTTATCATATCCAATTTTATTATATGCACCAAACGAAGCCTTAATCTTTATAATTATGAGTAATATGGGGAAAAAAGAAATTACATAGAAGAAGTAGGGTCAAAAATCAATTATAAAGTAATGGGGTCCAAACAACCCCACTCTTCTGTTATATATTTTCTATTTCTTTGTTTTAGATGCATTTCTTAAGATAAATTGTTTTTTATGCATTTCTTTGTTTTTAAAATGGCTAAATGATTATTGATTTGGCTGATGTTTTATAAATCAATAATGAAAGGTAATTCCAATCATTAGAACACATGTTGGGATTAGGATGGACTCATCAATATTATTATATAAAGGGAGAACTTCAATATATGGTGTATTGATAATTAATAGCAATTTTTATGTAAAACAAATTGAATATTGATTTAGTAATGCCCAAAATGGAACTGAATCGATTAAAAATTCAGTCCTATATATATTTATGCAAGAATAACATGATAACATCTATATTTTTATATTTTATTATATAACAATTTCTTTAATTTTAAGACATAATTTATATCTTTGGCATTAAAAATCCAGTCCTATATATATTTATTCAAGAATAATATGATGACATTTATATTTTTATATTTTATCATATAATAATTTCTTTAATTTTAAGACATAATCTATATCTTAAAATGCCAAATTAGCTCATATCCTATTATAAATAAGTTTTCTCTTTATGCAAACATACGCATTTTTTACGCTGCCTGGTGCATCTAAACTTAACCCAATTGTTAAATGGCGACACTAAACTGGTTTTTTTTTTTTTTTTTTTTAATACATCCTTTTGGGACATGAATAAATACTGTCAGATGACTTATTTATCTGGTTTGGCCATAGGAAATAACTTGAATTAATGTGGAATTCTATATACATAAAAACATTTCTTTTAGGTATGAAATTGATTCAGACATAATGTTGGTTACAAAATTGTTCAACTTGATACCAATAATACAAGCAAAGATACATGCATTTATATTTGGCTTCCCCAAAACTTGTAACAAGCAAAAGACAAAACCATGCAGCTAACCACTCTCACAATTTGCTTTGGCCTTTGACCAAAACCTGTAAACACCATGAGCTTGAGGCTGAGCTGAATAAATACTCAACTGTAGTCAAATCTTGAAACAAGCAACCTGATTTAGTGGTAACACCTTTCTAATTGGTGACTATAGCAAATGAATGAATGCCTCAAACGGATAGAATATTTGGAGGGGATTGTGGAGAGCCAGTTTCAAGCAAGAAGCTTCTGCTACAATGTGATCTGGATGTACTTGAAGATGAAGCAAGATATCTGCCATCCCCACTGTGAAAAATCATGTCATTCCTATGCATTTTCCCTTTACTAGTCCTTCCTCTCCCTTCAGTTTCTTCGTACCCTTCATCTCCCACGGCTGCTAGAAATCCGCTATGCATCGGGTCTGAACTCTCATACAAAAGCCTAAGCACCTGTTTAATTGAAGGCCTATCCTGGCCTTCTCTCTCGGTGCACCATCTCACAATTGACACGATGGTCTGTAGCTGATCCAAATCATATGAATCCCGTATACTGGGATCCACTAGATCAGGTAGCCTTGATTCTGATGCCATGTATTTTTGCGACCATTCAACCAAATTCCTGTTGTCTTGTATTGCTCGTCTTGCAGTCACTATCTCCAACAGTAAGACACCATAGCTGTATACATCACTTTTCTCCGTCAGCTCTTGAGTAACCACATACTCAGGATCCATATAACCTGAAGCCATCCAACATTCTGAAAGTCTTTAGCACAAAATTATTAAGTTCATGTTCCAGACTATTAAATAGATTTTTCTCTAACCTGGAGTTCCCCGGATATCAGTATTTACCGGTTCAAAACAAATAGAACCATCTTTTGAAGCATGTAGAAGGCCAAAATCTGCAACCTGGAACCAAAATAAAAAAAAGGAAATTAAAGGGATTCTTGGCACACATTTTCTGGATGCATCCTTGCCAGAAAAGAATAAGCTTAAAAGTAACATAATAGTGTGCATCCTTCTTGAATGCCTCTTATTTAGAGATGAGAAAATTGAGTCACAAGTGACTATCACATCTAGGATCTATCAAGGGAACTCATCACTCTCCATCAAGTTGTTTAGAAACTAATTTAAGACCAATGAGCTTAAATTCATATATTAAAAGTTACACGTGCATCCAGCCAGTACAATACCTTGGCAACAAAATTTTCATCCAGTAAGATGTTGCTGGACTTGATATCTCTATGGCACAAAGGAGGATCGCAATAGAAATGGAGATACTCCTGCATGTCAGAACAGCAAATTAGGAAGGAAAATAAATTTCTTCAGTGTGTGTTTGTAAACTGATTGCGAACAAATCTGGAAGCTCATGGACAAAACAAGTCAGTCAAACAATGAACATAGTGCTGCAAATTACCAGAGCATTAGCCACGTCAATGGCAATTTGGACTCTAGTCCGCCAACTTAGAGGAGTTCTATTTGGAGCTGCATAATATGAGACCAAACGTATTCAGAATACATGGCCATAAAAAAGTGTTGCTTTGTAAACAAAATCAGAGAATGATTTTATTTCTGTCTTCCATAGCATTTGAATGCCTGAATTTATCATCCAGAAAGGAATCAATAACCATATTTAGTGTGATGTCACCAAGATTTAGAAACTTATGATGTTAAAAATCATCATAACTGTGTGTGCGCATGCAAGTGTGTGCGATTGAGAGAGAGAGAGATCATAAGACCAACAAATATAAGAATTGTCTTCAAATGCATTGAAAAACACCATAAAATCATCCTCTTCCATAAAGTGGTTTTACAACACCATTCTCAGAACAAAAGGATTCAAGAGTCAGAGAAGCATACAGTGAAGATGATCCTTCAAGCTACCATTTGCCATGTATTCATACATGAGAAACCTGCCATGGGACACGTAAAGCATTTGGGCAGGTAGATGAGGTCCAAAAACATACACAATCAATAGGCAAATATAATATGTGGTTTATAATTACTTGACACAATATGAGACGATTGTATATAATTATATTAGAAGTATTTACACCACTGACAAAGTACCCTAAAGGTTAAACCCTAATAAAGACTAATAAAAGAAAATAATAAAGCCAAATAACATGTGCTACACATGGTTTCCAACACATACATACATAAATTATCTACCTTTCATGTTTGTCAATGCAGAAACCCCTTAGAGCAACAAGATGACGATGATGTAATCTCGCAAGAAGCACTATCTCTCTGCAGAACTCATGCTCTCCCTGCTCTGAAACTTTGTTCATCCGCTTCACTGCTGCCACTAAGCCATCACTAAAGTGAGCTTTGTACACAGTTCCAAATCCCCCTTGTCCAATGGTAGTGTTGAAATTGTCGGTGGCCTTTTTTATCTCCTTGTAGCTGAATTTTTGGAACATAGATGGAGGGCCTGCACTTAAATCCCATCCCAGAGAGGTCCCCGAACAAAATGTTTCATTTACGGACACTGGTCATCAAGAAAGCAAATTACAGGGAAAAGGCTAGAACTTTACCTTCCTGAAATTTCCTTATAGGACGAGGTGGAGGAAATGATTTTGAAGATGTCTTATCTATATCCTCAAAATCCTCTAGCTCTCTGCTTTTCCTACGAATAAGAACTATCAAGACTAAGAGCATCATTACAGCAACAGCTGTTACTGCAACTCCAATACCTGGTATCAGTGTGAGGTGGTAGGGGTGGTGTTTTTCACTTAGGGGTAGACCCAACAAGTGTTGGCTCGGGCTAGCAGCCACCAATGGACTTGGGGAAGCCTTGGGGGTGGACGATGAGGATGGCTCTGAAACTAGCAACACAATTTTTAACAGAAAAACACAAATCAATAATTGTTTGGATACATATGGAACAAGAAACCATTTATATAATTGATGCCATCTCATAATTACTATGAATGGTTAGTTAAAATCTAGATCTGCTGATGTTAAAATCATTAGGAAAACATTCATAACAAAAGTAGTGTATTGTACATTGTACAGGTATATGTGATTCAAAATAAATACATAAATAAGGATCGCTTCTCTACAATATGTTTCGGGAAAAAATGATGTATTGGCTTAAATATCCTAATAACCTGCCCTTTAAACGTTTCCAGATACATTAAAGCTGTTCCCAACAACCAGCCTTTCCACCAAAGAAAAAAGATCAATGACAGAGACAATAGTTAAAGGAGTTCACACTATTTGAAGAGGCTTATCACTATCTCACCAACTCTGGATCCACAAATTCATACTATTCCAGTATTCCGGTTTTACCAATATGACGTGCCTTTTTCATACTAATGACTGAAAATTATTAATAAATTATTATTAAGCTGTGGTTAACACATGAAGCATAACATAATGATTTCCACAAACAAATTAGAACATAATGATGATTTCTATAATAAAAAAAAAAACAGTGAATACTGCTTTTTTGGCCCGAAAAAACATTGAATACTAAATAAAAAGGTAACACAGTTTTAGTAAACAATGGAAAACTAGCACCAGGTATTTGTCATTCTGTTTGATACAAACTAAACTCTCATTCTCTGCGAAAAATATCCATACCTGGTAGGATGTTTAGCCCCTGGACTTGAAAGAAACAGCTTGCAATTTCAACAGCTGAAGCATCATCAACTTGGCTTGCCAGTGCTGCAAAAGTTGCGTCACGACAGGTACTCAATGTTATATTATCTTCTGTTCCTAATAGATGATGAAGATATACAATGCCAGCATTTAAACACTTCTTGCAATTACTTTCCTCTGAAAGTGGTACTTTGCAATTTTCCATGACATCAGGGAATTTTGGAGACTGCAGCATCTGCATGACAGTTGCTCGACCCTTACACTCATAATTTACTGGAATTTTTGTCCCGAACCCACAGAAAGCTGTTGCATTTCGGGGAACTCCATACAGTTCTAAGGTTTGTGAGATGGAATGGAGGCAGATGTCAGATAAATTTGAAGGAACCCCTAAGTTGCTTGTTGCATTTGCATATTGAGCAATGGAAACTGCAATGAAAGCATTTATATAGCGGCAACACTTTCCTCTGTCATCTTTATTAGAGCACAAAGAGGCTACCACAGTCACGTTTGATCCACTCAAATTTAAGGGGCAATCTGCAAAAGTAGAAGTTATGGTCCAGCATGAAATTTACATATATATATAACAGCCTTGGAAATGAGATATAAGATTCTGCACACAAATAACCCAAATCATGCATTTGTTGGCAATGTCCAAGCCAATGTATTAACATACAATTGTTTAGACTCCTTCATTCAAGGTCCAGCACATCTGAGTGTTGAATCTCAAAACATGCATTTTTTTTTTTTGGGTTACATTGGAGGGAAACAAACCCTAGACCTATCCTAATCCTAACCCATTATCCCACCCACCCTCACCACTTGGGCTAACCCCAAGGGTTTCAAAACGTGTTTGTTTATTAGCAAATAATATCACCAATTCCAGGATTGGTAGCTCTATATATTTCAAAAAAGAAGAAAAGAAAAGCTTCCCATAGAGAAGATGGATTAAGCACATTTGTCACTTACTAAATAAATTATGACTCAGCCGTGCACTCTATCCATGAATGAAGATACATTTTGTTGGATTATCCAAACAGTTCATTTAACTACTATTGTAATAAAGCTGGAAAACCTTGACAGGGCACCAATAAATTTTCTTTCACTTGTCAAGGAGTATTGCATTGATGCAATGCTTGATTGTGCACATCATATTGGTATAGGCAGCACCAAGCAAGCACATACAACTCTTGATAAGATCAGCAACCTTTTTTTTTTGTTTGTTATATATGTTTTTATGAAAGACAAAACTAAGATACTTATGTGAGACAATAATAATACTGAAACAGTTGGAATTCAACAGAACACAGAAGGATTACTCAAACTACAGAAACCCGTTGCAGTATAACCACTTTGGATATGAACTCCTTAGGAAAGCCAAAAATTTGTGGAAGAAAAACAATTTGAAATTCCCATTAAGCTAAACAGAAACAAATACAAGTTTAGACGCAAAAGTAAGCTCAAAAGTAAAACACACCATGGCCAATAACATATATCCACACAGAGCACCTCTACCAAATGAATGAGTTAGTAAATCCCAGAAGCCCCAGAAAATGATACATATAGTAAATGCCCCATTAAAATCACAGCACAATATTTTTCCTTTAAAAAGGGAAAGCCAAAAAACAAAGTCGAGAACTAGAAATTTTCTCTTAGACCCATCTCCAGAATGACTACATATAAACCCAAAATGGGTTGCTGAAAGTGCCCAAAACATGAGCTATACAATGAGAATGAAAAGGGAAGCAATAATAATAAATAAGTAAATATAAACGCAACCTCTTCAGGCACTAAAAATAAAACAAAACCAAAACACAAGAGCCATTGAGCCAAAGCAGATGTATAGGAAACAAGAGTGACCCAGAAAATTGACTAACCTGCCATTATTGCAGGTAGTAGCTGCATTCCAAGAAATGCAAGAAGACCCAGCAGGGAGCCCGGCCCGCACACCACCATTGCCCAAACAAAGAGGGAAAGTTCAGCTCACCGAGAGAGAGAGAGAGAGAGAGAGAGAGAGAGAGAGAAGTGGGGTTTGCGAAGAAACAAGGACATGTAAGTATGTAAGCGCATTTGGGAAATAAAATGGAGGCTGCGAGTGCGAGTATATTTGTGTGTGTAAGAGTGTGAGAGAGAGAGAGAGAGAGAGAGAGAGAGAGAGAGAGAGAGAGAGAGAGAGAGAGAGAGAACCAGTGAGGGCGGGTCTTGTTTGACTGTGGAGTGGACTAAAGTCTGGAATGGGACCCACCCTCTCCCTCGAGTTTTCGGAAGTCGGAACTAATAATTTCTTTTCATTCAAATTTATTGCGCATTAATATTATCTTTTTGGTCTGAATTCTGAAAGCAGAAATAAATAGATAGTGGGGACTGTGGGGGTCATTGACTCATTGTCTTCACTCTTCAGGGAACAGGAATAAATAGATACAAAATCCAGTTTATGTAAATGTAAAATGCTCTTCTTTTTTCTCCATTTTGTAGTTCATATTTTTGGCTTTGGCTTAGTGGTATCAATTTTTGTTTAAGGTTATGCATGTGTAGATGGATAATGGAGATGGGTGGTAAGTCCAAAAGTAGTTTTGATTAATTTTATCTCATTACTCCATTCATAAATTGAAAATGAAAGTGATTCATTATTAAAAATTTAGAAAATAACCCTTTTTTGTACAAAGAAAGATGATTATACCTTTTTTGCATGAGGAATGAATTGCGATATGCATCTAGTTTTTAACTACAAAAAAGGTTCTTATTAAAAAAAAACTTCTAAAGGAGATTACTTTTGCATTATCTTGAATCATTTCATCATAGAACTTTGTTACTGAAGAACATTCTGCACTTAGTGCAAAAGTAATTTGTACTCCAGCACAATTCTCCTTCCCTTTTCTTTTTTCCTACAAACTATAAAAAGGCTGCTCCTTTTTAATCCTTTTCATTCCTTCCTAATCACAATAATGATTTATATCATTTTTCTTCTTGTTTTTGTTGAAAATTTCAGCAACTATTGTATCATAAAGAAACTATAAATGAGACATTTGTGTGCCTTATAATTGATAACAAATATTCACTTGCAATGTGGATCATAGATGGATTGTGATTGAAATTTGACATAAAATGGAAATTGGAAAATATGATCTTTGGTACATTTCTTTATTGAAATATTCTACCATGCCCGTGTTGATGTGTCCAATCATCTCATCCCAGTGACAGCATGTGAGGGACTTTCATCCTTGGAGTTCAGGCAGTAGGGGCAGCTAGAGAACACCAAGGAGGTTCATGTGGGACCCACCCACCCACCCACCCCACAACATTTGTTTTGAATTTTTGGTTATGGGTTTTTTATTTTGTTTTTTGTTTTTTTTTTTTACTTTAATAGAATATTCGGTGCATGTCTGTGACTGAATTGTAAAGTCACAAAACCAAAGGATGGGCAACCTTAGGTCTGTTGGGCCTTGGTGATAAATTATGATGAATGTTGTCTGTACTGGGTTGCCACAGACAAATGAATAATGGTGTTCTGTAGCATATAAAGACAGTCCCTTCAAAATTAAGGATTCCTTTTTTTAAATGAAAAAATGCATACACTACATCACATAGGTGGAATCCAGCTAGTAATGTAGTTTAATAACCTGAACCAGCCCCTATTTTTCAGACATTATTTGAAGAATTATTTCACTACCTACAATGTATTTTATTATGTTCAGTTTGAGGTAATCCACATCTTGACTTATCTTAATCTTAACTCATTATATTATTCTCCTTGGTCACTTGAACTAACTCAAACGCTTATTAGAATTCAGTTTTTGTTTACAGAGTGTAATCGTTCTGCAAATTGCTTAGCCAAGATGGGCCTTAAGGTGTGCTTAGGTTATCATGGGCTTTAGTCTCCCCTGATAGTGTGCAGTCTTTTCTGGATGATTGTGAAGCAGGCCTATCTAGGCCTTGGTTGATTGTGTAGTTTCTTTTCTTTTTGGGCTTCGGCCTCTATATCTTTTTTGCTGCAAATTTAATCATTTTTTTTTATGCAAATTTAATCATTAATTTACTGCGTTTAGTCAGTTTTTCATGCAATAATAAGTGCCTTCTTAAAATCTTAACTTGTAGGTTTCTGGATGTGGGCCACCATCGCTTCTTAGGGTAAAACTACTCTTTAAGAGGACAATTTGTCAAATTTGTAACTTACAAGTTATAAAGTCTTCTAGATATAAAGCATGCAACTTAGGTGGGATGGGTCATATAACACATTCAATTCTCCAGAGAAGGAAGCTGCTTCAAGCAAAAAACTTTAAGACAATCGGGAAAATTCTCCTTTTATTCATGATAAATTACATGGACATTTTTTTTTTACTAAATTTTAGGATCAGGAAAAACAAAAAAAAAAGCATATTACATATTTGTACTCAAATATATATGTATTATGAGAATGTGGAGTGTGTTTTACCTTATATTGAAAAATTATAGCTTTATATAAGTGTTTATAAACATCTTAGGTCTTCTCCTATTGGCAATTTAATTTTGAAATGAATACTTAAATTTTTTTATGATTTCAAAACAAATTCACTCGTATGTATTAGATCGTATTTGGCTCAAGTAAGCCAAAACATCACAATGTTGTTGAAGTGATTTTTTTCGTAATTGACTTAGACACTTTATTCCCAATCAAGATAACTGTTCCAAGGCCGCCGAAAGAATCAAGAGAGCTACATGCGTGGGGTAGGTCGACCTCCCATTAACTACAGCCAAGACTCCTACTCTATATCCTATGCCCCGTTCTTTTGTCATTTAATATCGTTGATTGCTTGTGGTGATTGCTGTTCCTAATCATACATGGACTGCAATTAGTCTAAGCAGAGGTTACAAAAATTCTAAATTAAACAAATCTTGTTATATTTGCTTGATGTTTAACAGTTTAAGTCAAGCGATCAAATTTAACAGTCATAATTTTTCGTTTACAAATAACAGATTTACAACCCAATCATCAATTTAAACAGACCTTTAATTATCCACCCATAAAAGAAAGATAAATTTGAATTAAACCAAAAAAAAAAAAAATAGTGATGCACTTATATGATAAGCAACAATGGCGGCGCTCAAAACCAAATATGTACACATGAAAAAACAACACATTTTTCATGTAGGAGAGAGAGATTAAAGAGTCCAGAGTCATAGTCTCATAGACATAGACGGATAGACCCTTTCTCTCTTTGTAACCACACCCAAACACTTGCAATGGAGCCCGTAACTTCTTTTTCTTCTTCATCATTTTCATCATCTTCTTCGTCATTTTTTTTCATCGTCTTCTTCTAGCTTTATAGTTATACCACAAACATTGTATATGACTAATTGACTCACTGATCCATCTCAATTTTCACATGCAGAGACTCATTCTCATTGCAGCTCTGTTAGCTGCTACTTGTCTCTTTGATCTTTCTTCAGCCCGCAAGGTCTCACTCAAAACCCATTTCAATTTTTGCTACTTTTCACATATTTTCTCAACTAAAATCGACACCAACTCATTTCACTCTGTTTTTATCTGCAATTTTTCACAGGAGGGTCAGAAATGCATAAAAGACAGCGAGTGCGACTCGGGATTGCACTGCGACGCCTGCCTTGCAGACGGCGATATAGTCCCGAGATGCACCCGAATCAAACCCATAAGCCCGATTTCTCGGGTACCTCTGCAAATCGCTTGATTTCATTTTCAGTTTGGTTCTTGGTTCCTGCATGTTTGTATAAAAAAAGTTTGTGACTTTTTGGTAATTTTGTGCTTTTTTCTGGTCATAATTACTGAACAGGTTAAGGGGCTGCCGTTTAATAAGTATTCATGGCTGACAACCCACAATTCGTTTGCGAGGTTTGGTATGAAGTCGGCCACGGGGTCTGTGATTTTGGCTCCTACTAATCAGCAAGACTCCATTACCGACCAGCTTAATGTACGTGTTTCTTTCTTCTTTGATTAATTTCTTGGGAATTAATTATAAGCAAATCCTTGTTTGATTCTCGGGAAAGTTCGAAAGAAAATGAATAGAGATAGTTGTGGATTTGTGTGTGTTGTTTTGCTAAGAAGGATTTGAAGACAGTTTTGAAAAAAAAAAAAAAAAAAACAGAGTAATTTTCAGCGGTAATCAGATAAATTATTATGTATAACTGTTATCCGTTTATTTGTTATAATATGAGTGAATATTATTAATAATATACCCTACTAATATAAACACAGTGAATGTTATTAATAATATACTCTACTAATATAAACACATCATCCAGTAATACCCTTACACGTTGAATTGGTTATACCTATAATTTTTCGGTGATCAGTACTCGTCGCTTGTCGCATTGACAATATTCAATGGTCTGATAAAGCAAGTGAACATCATCGATGCAAACCATGCCAGAGTGGCAGAGACAGAAAACAGAGGGAAAAAACACAGATGAAAATGGTAGCTTTTTAGAAGTACTTGCTCTGCCCAAACAAATAGAGTTAGGTTTTGAAAAGGAGTGTTTGAATTTGAATTGGAGATGGCTCTAAAGTCTAACTAGGGGAGGAAATATTCTCTTAGTAGATATTTTGTGAATTAAAATTGTTGAGTATTACACTCGGATAATACGTAACATGCTAAATATCAAATAAAAAGTTATTAATCAGTTAAGTATAAAGGAGATTATGTTCGTACATAAAATATCATTTGGGTTAATTGGAGTTAACAATGTTATCAACATATAAATTGTTGAGAGAGAGAATATCATCAGGAAATTAAGAAATCAAAATATAACAATATATAGGATCGTGAACCTCTAACCCAATATCAATTACTTTTGGGTTGAATATTCTAATTTTGTCATAAATTTCCACTTGGAATAAAAATTGAGGTTGGCTAGTTGAATTGGTATATCATATGAAATACTAGTAGGAGGTTCATTAGGGCCCTAATAAGTGATAACTAATAAGGGACACTTATGCACGTGGGTTGTCATGCTACCTAAGGTTTTGATTATGAGATAAAGGAATGGGGTTTGAATTTGCCAATTTGGGTAGGTTTTCCAATTTATATCTCACTTTTAATAAGTCTTGGCTTATTATTGTTTAAACCTATTCGTTTAGGAGTTTTTGGGATCACATAACCACTTGGGAATGAAGAAAATATAATTCAAAATTAGGAACTTTCTTTAAAAAGAAGCAAAAAATCTGAATGTGTAATACTAGGAGAGTCTTGGCTTGCGGGCAAGAATAACAATATCAAGTTGTGCTCGTAGAACCTTGGAAGGAACAAGGATGGGCCAGAGGGTTAGACTTTAATTTTACCTACCATTTTTTAAGACCAATGTTGTCATATGAATTAGGTGTGTAACGTGTGTTTGACTTTGATAGTTTCCTCTTCGTGGAATATATTCTAATTGAGCATGAAGAGAATAAAAAGACTTTTAATGATTAAAAGCTCTAAAACATGAACTTTATATGTACAAATATATTATATATGATGACGATTATTGCTTGCAAAATACATCCACCATGCTTGCTTTATAATATAAGCATCACTCTTGCAAAGATCGAAAATAGACAGCCCCAAAGGGAAGCAGTTAGGAGTTAGGACCCATTAACAAAAATTTAAATAGCAAGTGGGAAAATAAATTTAAAATTCTCTCTCTCTCTTCTCTCTCCTCTCTCCTCTCTCTCTCTCTCTCTCTCTCTCTCTCTCTCTCTCTCTCTCTCTCTCTCTCTCTCTCTCTCTCTCTCTCGTATCAAAGAGTATATACTTTAGTTTGTGTTTAAATTTTTCATGTATTATAGCCAAAACTGTTATTAAGATAACAATAATGTTTGAATTACTAAATTTTTTATCAAATTATGTGTAGTTAGACATATCCGTTTTTATTTGTTAAAAATAATTAATTAGTCTAAGAATGGATCTAAATTTAAATAAATAAAATACTGTTACATCATTTGATAAATAAATTCTTAATAAATGTAATAGTGTATCAATATTCTTAAAAAAAATTTTATCAAGCAAAATCACCTTCTTAAAAAAGCATTCCCAAACAAGCCTACTCCATCTGGCTTTTATTTATTTTTCATCTTATTCAAAATTTTACGTATCATGTTGCAGAACGGTGTTAGAGGGTTTATGCTGGATATGTACGACTTCCTAAATGATATTTGGTTATGTCACTCGTTTGGCGGCCAATGCTACAACTACACAGCTTTTGTAAGTATATGCAATTAATTAAAAGAAATTCAGAAACCATTAATAATTTCTAATTAAAATGGCTTCACTAATTAATCTGATTTATGATCACCAGCAACCTGCCATAAATGTTCTGAAAGAAATGAAAGCATTTCTCGAAGCAAACCCAACAGAGATTGTGACCATTATCATTGAAGACTACGTAACTTCACCAAAGGGGTTGACCAAAGTGTTTGATGGTGCTGGCTTGAGAAAATTCTGGTTCCCAGTGTCGAGAATGCCCAAAAATGGAGGAGATTGGCCAACAGTTGATGACATGATCCAGAAAAACGAGCGTTTTGTGGTCTTCACTTCTAAGCGAACAAAGGAGGCTGATGAAGGGATTGCCTATGAGTGGAACTACGTGGTTGAAAACCAATGTGAGTCCTATTGCTTATAACTTTGTTTTGTTCCATTCCTTTAACATGGAGTTTCGTGTTTATATTTTCTGTGTTGAGATTGTGTACGTTTGTGTCAACATTATGCCGTTTAAATTCAAAACTCAAAATGGGGACTTGTTTCGGAATGTTTGATAGCGTTTGACAGGAAAAACTAGCTATAAGTATTTTTTGAGAAGCATATTTCTTTTTAGAATGCTTTTAGATAGTGAAAAATACTTTTGGTAACACTTTATAGAAATAGATAAAAGTGTTTTTTGGGTTGTCTAAGCACTTTTTAGAGTTGAAAAAGCACATAACCAAGTGCTTTCTCGAGAAATGCTTCCAAGTACATTTACCAAAACTTTGATTTTTAATAAAAACATTTATGTGCTTCTAATAAAAGTGTTACTAGCAAAGACACTTCCTATATAAGCATTCCGAACAACACCTTTATGTGCTTATAACAAAAGCACTATTAAGTAAAATCATTCTCAAATAGCTAGCCCCTTAATCTTCAAAAACCAATGTTTTGAACACTAAATATAAGAGATATCATCACAAAAACATAAGCATGACGTGTTATTTCTTTGAAATTTTTGTGGTTCCAATGGTATTAGAACGAAATGTGATGTGAATTTAATTGGAACTACAGATGGAGATGGTGGAATGAAAGCTGGGTCGTGTCCAAGCCGTGCAGAGTCATCTCCCATGAACACAACAACAAAATCACTAGTCCTAGTGAACTACTTTCGATCTGCCCCAGACATAACCCAGTCTTGCAAAGACAATTCAGATCCACTGCTTCGCATGGTCAATACCTGTTATGATGTGGCTGCTAAAAGATGGCCTAACTTCATTGCCGTTGATTATTACAAAGTATAATATGGGATGCTTTCTCAAAATTCATTTACAAGCAACACAAATTAGGTGGATGCTCAATTTAGTATTCACTTATTTATTTATTTTTATGTGACCAAAACCTTTCAGAGAAGTGATGGTGGGGGTGCTCCTAGAGCTGCAGATGCGGCAAATGGCCATTTAGTTTGTGGGTGTGGAAGCATTGCCAATTGCAAGGTGAGTAAAACATATGTATAGGAAATTTTGAAAATTAGTCCCTTTTCGTGTCATTGTGTCAATTACGACTTTATTCCTTCTTTTTAGAGTCTTGAAAATTAATATAACCATCTTCCTTCGAGTAGTTCTTTAAAACTCCTTAAGCATTGCTCGACAGGGTTCGAGCACTACTCGATGAAGATTCGAGCACTACTCAATGAGGCTTCCAAACATTACTTAAGAAATATTGGAGTACTTCTCGATTGTTATATTTCTAAAATTCTAAAATATGGACTAAATATCTTTAAATGACCCATTTTTGACCTATTTTCCTTATTTCCTAAAATATATTGTACATAAATTATGGATAATGTTTTGTTATTGAACAGTCCGACATATTTCATTGTTAGATTATCAATTTGAATAACACATTCAAAACAATTATCTGTAACCTAAGTGCACGCTACTTATAATATGTATTCTTATGTGCACACAGGCCAATGTGAGTTATGGAGTATGCATACCTGAGGCTGGTATCATCCCTGCAGGTGCACCAGCAGAACATGAAGCTAGTTTTGGTTATCCAAATAGGGGACCAGTTCAAGTGCATTGGTTGCTTGGGGCTGTTGTTGTGACCCTTCTTTTGTTGTTGTCATCATTATAGATTTTGTAACCTCAACTGTCCTCTTCTACAATATTCATAGCATTGGAATTTGGATTACGGTTTAATGGGACTCATGTGATTCTTAAAAAGAAGATATATTGTATAGAAAAACGCCATCTTCATGCCTGTTTGCCTGTTTGGGAGTCACTTTTGGAGGCAATCTTTTGCCATTATGCACATGGGTCTTATATTTGTTTAATTTGTGTTGGGTATAACTGCTTAATTGATATATAATTGTCATAATTGGGACAAATTTGTTTGGTGAACATGTGAGTAAAGCATCATCTTCGTATCTCTGTCAACTCTAGCTGGCTGCAGAGGTATATATGGGCTCCTCTGGCTGGGAATTGGAAGGTTTGAAGTTTCAACTTTATGATTTAGAAATATAATTGGTAGCACTTTGGGTGTGGGGTATTACTAACTTACAAGTTGTAATATAGATAGACGATGGGTACGCTCATAGATATAATTATAATTATAATATAAGTAGATTAGTGTTAATAATTATTTGGTATAGTGGATATAGTAGATGACACTCATTCTTGTTTTGCTAGAGATAATCCTTCATTTAAACTGCGGATGATACTTGTTAATCAATATATATATATATGTAACTATATAACTATCTAAATGGATTAATAATGATGTTAGAAAAATTTCTCGCGATTAAAGTTCATTGGAATTTTAATAACATAATGTAAATAACTTGTCTATTTCCTATCACGTTGATGTCACGACATAAAAGAAAAAAAAAAAAAAAAAAAAAAAAAAAAAAAAAAAAAAAAAAAAAAGGAGAGAGAGAAAGAGTGTCAATGAGAAAAAAAGTGTAGATATCACCTCTCCGTACCAGTAATACTGTTGGTAAAAAAAAAAAGGACCCTGATAGTGAATTTTTTGGTTAGATGCCTTTGGGCCATGATTAGACTGGACGAGGCATGGGCCATATTCATATTGTGTTGAGCATTGGGGCGGGTGCATTCATCAACTCAATATATGGTCACAAATAACAATTGTGTAGGACGCCAGTTGGGCTTGCCTACCTTAGTCTGCGGCTTCGAATTACATTACATGGGCTTGGGCTTTCTTAAATGGCAGTTTAATTGATCAATGGGCTCATGGTTTTTCTCTTGGCCAGGATGAGCTCATGGTTGGGTTACAAAAAATTAAGAGTTATACTTTTCACTTGGAAGGGTCAAATAATGTATGAAAAGTTGCTCTTTCTCGGTCATAATATACTATACCAACTAGCTGTCAGTTTAAGTAAATGTTATATGCATGTACCATGTTTTCTGTAAAAACAAGTCTCGCTCACATGAATGAATCGGACTCCAATAAGGTTTTACATGAAGCCTATCTTTAGGAGAGGTGTGATTATAGGTGTACATTGGGTCGGGCCGGGCCAAGCCAAGATGTTCTATCCCATTGGGTTGGCCCGACAGGAGTCCGTTTTGAGTTTGGTTGATCCGAAGCCGTTACAGGTCGATCCGTTTATATTAGTTTCTTAATTATTATTTTTTAAATTTAAAGACTAATTTTTAATTTCATAAATAAAAATATTTCCAAAAAACTAAATACAATTATATATTCAATTACAAACTTATTTCTTATTAATTGTTATTTTTTTAAAAAATTATATTGACATTGTTGATTAATTTTAAAAATTATGTCTTTGATTTATTAAATAATAATATAAACTTAACATAATTAATCCACTCGGCACAAGCCGTTATGAACTAAATCATGAATCAGGTTGAGCGCTTAAAATTTTAAATAATTGGGCCAGTATGGCCCTACTATTAAATGGGCCGTCCAAGCACAAATGGGCCGGGCCGGCCCATTATACGCCTCTAGGTGTGAATAAAGTTCACATAACTTGAAGGCTATTCTGTTTTTTATTATTATTATTATTATTTTTTCAACTTAGTGCTTCTATATATTTGCCTTTTCCATGCAACCTATTTATGAATTTCTTTTTACATGAATATTTTATGTAAATAATAAAAGGCCAAAGGGTGTGAGGTAAACATATTGATGTTAGAATGTAAAATCTTTCTTATTTCAATAAAATAAAACAGAGGAAAAGGAAAAAAAAAAAAAAAGGGGGAAAGTAATGGCTCAACCAATTACAATATTAAATTAAACCGTTCCCGGCCGTCCTGAATATGTAACAAGATCAACTGGTTTTTACTTCTTCCAAGCAATTTAAAGGTCATTTCTGAAACATTAATTCATGCATATTTATTTAATCAGGTCGGTAAAAGATACTGAAAGAATATCATAGATAATAAGTACCATTAAATCATGTAAAATAAAGCTGTCTCGATCTTTCTTCCCAATATTATATATTATAGGCCCTGATCTTCAGCAATATATTGCAGCTAATTGCAAACAAAATATAGAGGTGGTTATCAGAGCAAATTCATGCACAAGGCTTTTGGTTCCCTTTCTTAACCGGCCATCACTCACACACACACACACACACATATATATATTAATTCCAATGGAAATTAAAAAGATTTTGCTTTAATTAAGGCAATTATACAAAAACATATTCAAACATCACACATCAATTGATGAAGATGATGAAGGCATGTATTCTTGAATTACTTTCTTATTCTTTGCAATGATATTATGTCAATGACCTAACAATTCACCTTGGCTTGCAGACAGTCATTGTTATTGGGATTCTATTCGGGGCAACTTTTCTTTTAAGTCGTAGCAGTGCGGCCAAGGTATTCACGACTACCATATCTAGTTATATACCATCGGGAAATTTCAAAAATTAGTAATTTTGTTTTTAGTTTCACCAAAGTGTTTAAGGTGCTTGAATCCTCCTTGAACACTTCTCGACGTGAATTAAGCCGTACTCTAACTCTTGCCCTCTCTCTCTCTCTAATTATCTGCTAAGTAGGTGGGAGTGGGACAAACATGCGGATTAAGAAATACTTGTGACGGAGGCTCGCGCTGTGATATATGCATAAACAATTTTAATAGTTTTTTGAATATTTTTTCAATTAGACCAAAGTGTGCCCAGGTCCAACCTTTCCTTCCCACTTACAAGGTAATTAATATACATTAATTGACTTCAAATTGTTTTTTGTTTTTTGTCTTTCTAAAACTTAATTTTTGTTTATTTTTCATTAATTTTGTTAATATTTTCTCTCTTTGTGTGTTTGTGTCTGGCTGTGGAAACTCATCAAATAGGATAATACGCTGCCGTTTAATCGGTACTCATGGCTAACTGCGCACAATGCATATGCAATGATTGGAACAAGGTCACTAATTACAAGCTCCATGCTTCTCTTCGGCACAAACCAGATGGATCCCATTACCACTCAGCTTAATGTATACATCTTATCCTATCTTTCTCTTACTCTATGGTTAAAAAAAAAAAAAAGTTATTTACTTCTCGGTTATATACAATATTTCTCTCTCAAAACATGAATGTGAGACTTAGGCAAATTAATTAAACAGAAGAATTCTAAAGTTTGTAATACATAATTCAGATTTACAGTCGAGTAATATTATTAAGATAAATACGAAAGCTATATATGAAGAAGGATAATTTTTTTTTTTTTTTTTCTTTTTATGCAGAATGGTGTTAGAGGGTTAATGCTTGACGTGCATGACTTCAACAACATCACGTGGTTGTGTCACGGCCAGTGTAGCAACAACACTGCTTTTGTAAGTAGTCCAAATTAATTAAGGGCTGTCATAAAACCTAAATTGGAATATCATATTATTAACTGATATTATTAAGACATGCTATTCTGATATCGTTTCTTTTTGTGAGTCTTAAAAATAATAAATATTAATTTTGAAGTGCATGATGATAAGTGCGATTAATATGCAGTTTCTCATAATTATATATGGTTTGGTTCACTTGTTATGACAGCAACCAGCAATTAATGTCCTGAGCGAGGTCCAAACATTTCTTAAACAAAATCCACTGGAGATCATCACCATCATCATAGAAGACCACGTTACAGCACCCATGGCTTTAACTAAGCTGTTTGACATCGCCGGCCTCAGGCCATTCTGGTTTCCGATAACTCGGATGCCAAAAAATGGTGAAGATTGGCCAACAGTTATGGATATGGTAGAGAAGAATCAACGTTTGGTGGTTTTCACTTCAGCACAAGATAAGGAGGCTTCCGAGGGAATAGCCTACCAATGGAACTATATGGTAGAAAACCAATGTACGTCCTGCCCTTGCTTTACCAAGTTAGAGGCCTTGTAATAACGATGAGGACAGATATATGATCTTTTAACATATTATACTGTTAGATTTAAAGATCAATATAACATAACATATTAAATTATCGATAAAATTAAATGATTGTTGATACTAAAAAATGGTAAGGCGGTCAACGTCGAGTCGAACCACGTGGACCCGTTGACCTCCCACTGAGTGAATGACACGTCGAAGTGGGGTAGGAACATGTAACTGGGTCCGACTAGTGAATGGTGGAGAAAGACTAATATCCTCCTCTGCTCGGGCTGGAGGGCTGCATGGACTGCCTGGCTCAGCTCGGGTGTGGCTGCTCGGAAGCGGCGCAAGGGGGGGGCTGCACGGGTCTGTGCTGGTCAGACCCAGTTACCTGTTCCTACCCCACTTCGACGTGTCATCCACTCAATGGAAGGTCAACGGGTCCACGTGGTTCGACTCGACGTTGACCGCCTTACCATTTTTTAGCATCAACAATGATAAAATTAAATAATACACGTGACATTGACAATATCATAATGGAAATAAATATTTCCATGCACTAAACCCAAATGCATGAATTTGAATGGAGACTGGAATTGCAGATGGGGATGGTGGGATGAAACCTGGGTCTTGCCTGAACCGTGATGAATCATCTCCCATGGAAAATACAACCAAGTCACTGGTGTTGATGAACTTCTTTCCAAGTGGCTCAAATATCCTTCGATCTTGCAAGGATAATTCAGCTCCCTTGCTTGACATGCTCAACACCTGCCATGTGGCCGCGGGCAATCGATGGCCCAATTTCATTGCCGTTGATTTTTACACGGTAAGTACGAGTAAAATTTTTATGTAATATCTGTATATATTTATTATTCTTATCTCTCTTATTATATAATATAATACATAATAAGAAAATAAATACATAAAATATATGCACTTGTAATATGATATATACACTTAAAATCCACAAAATGCACTTAAAAATACAATAAAACCCACATAATATAAGTAATATCATAGGTTTAGGGATTTGATTTTTAATAATTGATCAATTTATAAATATTTCAGAGAAGTGAAGGTGGTGGCGCCCCGGCAGCTGTGGATGTGGCAAACGGTCATTTAGTTTGTGGATGTGATAATATCAACCTTTGCAAGGTCTGCAATGACTTCATCAATCTCACCTCCCTTAATTTTCTTAATGACTTCTTCAATCTCACCCATTGAACTAGAGTTCTTTTCTCTAGTTTTTATTTTTCTTTCCTTGAGGCGTGAGGCAAAACAGTTTGATAAAATGTTACAATGAGGCGGTTTCTGAATAAGATCGAGTGGTGAGTTTTTTTCATCATGCCTCCATAAAGACAAATTTGTGAATCCGTTATTGACTGAAATGATTGAGAATATCCATAAGCTTTACCTTAAGTGCCATTGGGGGGGAGGTGTGAAGTGGAAAAGTAATAGGTTCTAGGTTCAAATTTTGTCATTTTAAAAAAAAAAAAAAAGGCATAAATTCAATTTTGACATATAACTATATATGTTATTTCAACGGGGTCCACGAACTTTCAAATATTTCAAATATATACCTGATTTATTATGTAAATTGAAAAATGAAATTCCGACCATCAATTTATTGAGAGATCAGTTAAATGTCAGCTTAACTTTTGCTAACGGGGATTAATTGGCGACGTCGCACCAACTCAGCATACATTTTCCGCTAAATGAGCAACACATGTCCACTCAACACGACCTCACACATCCATCACCTCTTTTCCACTTGTCGAACGCTCTCCTGACCATTTAGTCTCCAAAAAACATCACGTTTTCTCCCAAATTCGAATATAAATCCCTCACTTGTATTCAACGAACGAGAAAAAGATGATTAGTTTGTGGACCCGTGTCAGGGGTTAGGTGGACCCGTGTTGCTTATTTGGCGAAAAATGAGCGACACGGGTCCACCTAACCCCTGACACGGGCCCACAAACTCTCTCTCTCTATATATTATTATTAAATTGTGGGTCTGTGTCGCTCATTTAGCGGGAAATGTTTACTGAGATAGCGCTACATCGCCAAGTAATCCCGGTCAGCAAAAGCCAAGCTGTCATTTAACTGATCNGGGGGGGAGAGTGTGGTTGATAATTGAAGCCTAACTAGGAGGAGTGTCGAAATGAAAAAGAAAATGTTAATATCCCGCTCCCCTAATATATGGGTTTAAATTCTCTCTTTTGCTTGTTTAATATTAGCAAAACAATACAGAGCCACTGGATATAAATTTGTAGATCAATTGATTATAATGTTGCTACTACGTACTGTGTGTAGGCAAATATGACTTTTGGAGCATGCAACCAGGCCTAAAATGGTGCTGCCCCTCCCGGCCATCTGAACAAGCTCATGCCCTACTACTTTATTTGGGACAATATATGCTTTTATGCCCAATCTCTTGTCATATAAAGTACTATAGTGAACATGATTGAATATCAATTAAACTTGTTTTATTTTGTTTTCTCTGCTTTCAAAATCCTGGTGAAATTTAAATTACAGCTTGACTTATAGATGAACGAGTTGTAAGTAATTAATTTATGCATGCCTAGGTACCATGTGATTATGCAGTAATAAAGAATCGTAGTCCACTTTAATTATGTGCATGTATTGACTAAATCTGGCTTCTTGTAGTGAAATTGTGCTTTGCTTTCAAAATTGTCACTCATCACTGTTACATCCACAAGCCTAAAAAGGGTTTGAGCAAGAATAGATGGACGGGACTCGAGTGGAGTTGAATTCTTTATCTCAAAAATGCAAATGGGTAGGTGCTGCGCATATGCTATAGAGCATATGCTCCAGAAAGTAGGTTTCTTTACTTATATTTTTTGATTATTTAACACAAAAAATATAAGCAGACAATATTCCAAACTCATACTTGCATATGTTGGCCAAGCTAGCTTATTGAGTCCTCTAGTTCGTGCTCATATTTATGAGTCCAGATTTTTGTTGATCTTTTTTGTATTGATATGGTACTTGTGTCAAAACTGCGTACCTATCTCATTTAAAGCTTTAATCATTTCTTTCTAATATAAACACTAAATTCAAATGTCATTTTGGGTACAAACACTATATGAAAAAAGAAAATAACAACAAATATAGGCTCTTAATAGCTAATTTCATTTATTTCTAATTGGTAAGATACTGATATATAGAGGGCCCTTCTAATAAGGGATCCCTCATTTAGTGTTAAATGAGGGATCAACTTGTGAGGCTCACACGAGTCGTTTTGTGTTAATTCGAACCGTCCATTTTTTACATCTCCATTGATAAATCATCTCTGCAAAAAATCAGTCAAATCGGAAATCGTTTACCCGTTCGATTAAGTGGTCAAAGTTTAGATGTTTATAGAGGAATTTGTTATTCGTCCATTTGTTTTAAACGTTGACCGCTTAAACGAATGGGTAAACAATTTTTTATTTGATTGATTTTTTACAGAGATGATCTATCAATAGAAATGTAAAAAATGAACGGTTCGGATTAACAAAAAATGACTCGTATGAGCCACACAGGGTGATCCCTCATTTAACACTAAATGAGGGATCTCTTATTGAAAAGGTCATGCTGATATATATATATATATATATATACAAATACATCATTTAGTGAATAAATTGAATACATAAGAGTGTATATAGTGAACCTAACATAATTGTTTTCATTTTTATATATGCACAGAAGTCAGTCCCTAGTGCCTATGGACAGCTAACATTTTTGGTTAATTAGGGTCCAAGTAAAAAGTATGGTGCTGAATGGTAATCTGGTAGGGATTAAATTAATTAGTTTGCATGAATCAAGGGTACACTTGCATGCCTTTAAATAAATAATTTAACCCTATGTGCACGGCTCAAGAAACCTTAAAATTCCTGTATTTTTAGGGGTTCAAGGTTAATGATTTAAACATTAACATGTACCTTAGCTTGTCTCAATGTCCTTAATTCTGATAAGCACTCTGATCGACACAAATATACATATGCATGTGTAGGCTTAATTAAGTAAATCAAACACTAATTAAGAAATGCAGGGAATATTATGATTTTGTAGGTCGGTGAGGGGGAATCAGGTTCTGAAATGTGTCATATAGCTTGTCAAAAAACAATATTAGCATATTCTAGAGCATTGAAGCAACTCCATCGCCAGCAAAACCAACAAACAAACCGAAAACCATGCATGCAGATATTCTTATTAATTACTACTGTTTTCTTATATGGATAATGTTCTTTTGCCATTTCAGAATGTGTGTCAAGATGGCATATATATCCAGACATAATTTTACATAATAATGGTTTTGATTTATAATATTCTGGCTCACAAGACTTCACAATATTTTTACTAACCGATCGACAAGGGATTCTGCCTAAAAAGCTCTTTGGGTGTGTGTGTATATATAATATATTATATAAATAATAAAGTGTTTTTTCCTATTATACCCAAAACAAAGTACTTTTTCCTAACCTTTTAGGTGAATAAGAAAATTGATCATGCACCTAAATATCCTGTACACTTTCTGCAAGGTGAAAGAATTACTATCTTTAATTTTTCTGCAAAAAGTATAAATATTTAAAAATGATGAAGATTCCTCATCGAACTAATGAAATTTAACTAATGAAGATTCCTCATCCAATTAATATAACAACAATGGGCTATCTACCATCCATCCAATTAAAGACATGTTCACAATTATAACTCGTGCACACAAAAAAAAAAAAAAAAAGCCTTCTAGAAACCGCACATATGCATGCCCAATTAAATCCAAGTCTTCAAATACTAATTGGTGGAAATATTAATTAATTAATCTGTGGGAGTTCATGACGCACATCGATGGCATAAATTATGCATTTTCCTCCGTGGATGGGGCATAGATTTTCCACTGGCCCTTACCCTTAAATTATATGCGCATCAATATTTATTTATTTATAATATAAGATATGAAAAATATTGGGGCAACAGACCAACAGTTGCCAACTTTGAAAGCAACCCTCGATACAGTGAGGCCATTCTTGAGATTGACTGCTTGCATTAGAATCTACATGCTTAATTCTTGATAATATTATCATTATCCATTTCAGCCCTCCATCTAATGATAACGTGCATGCTTAATCAATTGTATAATTCAAGTGGTAGTATTGGTTGCTAATCAGGAGAATTCAACCCAAGACAAGACCAATTTTGAGAAAATCCTTACACGTGGATATATAGATTCATTAAATTTATTATTTTTTTATGTTAAACCTAAGTGGTACATTAACTTGAAAATAGTATCACTGTATTAGTACAATGTGGAAGCTGAAAGATATAGGCTTCAATAAATAACCGGTATTAATGTCGAAGATTTTATTAAGACATATAACGCATGATTATCATTACAAGTGAAGTAAGCACATAATCAGACTCAATTTCCTGAAGTGATACATGATAGGTAAAGTCTCAAAGAGAAATTTCATAAAGCCCAAACTAGCTAGGTATTAGACCTAAGTAATTAATTAGTTGATAATGATATAATCATATTAGTGCAATGTGGATGCCAAAAAAAAAACAAACAAACAAACTTCTTTAACTTTTTGCTGAAAGCAAAAGTTAAAAAACAGTTCATTTCCATGATTGAACACCTCTCTTATAACATCAAATCACCTTCTTATTCATTGGGTTGAAATTTGAATCAACAACATATACAGCACACACTCTGGTGTCTTTAGCTTTGGGCGAACACAAGGGGCCATGTTGAGAACCCCATGCACATACAAAATGTAGTTGAAAATAGACGTTACATATGGACCACATGATGAACACCACTATCAAAGTGGACACGTGGTGCAAGATCGGACCACCCACGTGGAAAAGTGGGTTCAATTATTCGATAGATACGAGTATAGGACCACAAAGATAAAAATCCTGGGTCTAATCACAATCCCAACTAGGCTTTACCACTCCCCACCCACACTCTTTGGGTGCCACCAAAATATTTGCAAATTTAGAATATATCAATTTCCCTAAAAGTAGGTTTTAGAGGTTGAAATCAAGCAACTTAATTAATTAATTAGCTCATCCACCATCGAGACATGAAGGCCTCTTGGATGCATCCCCTTAGAAATTGGGAGTAAACTAATCCAACAAAAAGTTGGGCTTTCAAGCACTTGTGAAATTTTTCCATTTTTTAATTTGGAGAAAGAAAGATTTGGTTAGTAATTGGTTCACTTTATTGGAATAAATTAGTTGGGGAATTGTTGCTCCCATAACATAAACAAGATCTGCTGAGCACTAGGTTAGTAGGGAATCAAAGCAAATTGCATGAAACCAATAACCATAAATCCTTTTTTTATATGAATGGCAAAAGCTCATTTGAATTTTATGCATGATAAATAATATTTTCTCTATCATATAGCATAACATGTTATATTACAAGAGTATAATCTTGATTATGCATTCAAATAAAATATTTTACCTAAACAATAGTGTGAATTAATAATTTCACAACATAAAATAATATATTGTTTGATATGAGAATTAATTCATATATATACAGAATTTTTTTTTTCAAACAGTAAGTCTTTATTAATTTAGTTGACTCTTAGCTAAATATGTGGTCTTGATTCATGTTTAAAAACAAAAAATTATCCTATATAAATATTTTCGTATCAATTAGATTGTCACATCTAGACTTTCAATCTCAAACATATATTTAAATAAGAATTTGGTTATACAATTATTTATAAGAACACTCTTATTACATAATCAATTTAATTAATAATCCAAATTTACGATATGCAAAAGAAGGTTAGGAAAACATATGCATGATAGACTATCTGTAGCTTATATAAGATTCCATAAAAATTAAACAGAGTGGAAAGTGTGGCTTAATTAGATTTTGCTAGATTGTGTTCGTTTTCAGTTAGAAACCAAAGTGCTTGGTTGTCAACTTTTCTTTATGACGATAAATTGAAGATAATGTGATGTCTAGACTATCAGTCTATGTCATTATGGATGGCCTTTTGGTAGGAATTGTTACTTTCGAGGATATAAAATTGAAAAGTAAAAACTTGCACCCATAAATTAAAATGAATTTCCTTGGTTTAGGTTCTGATGTGACAATGAAGTCAATAATTAGTATCAGCAAATAGTAAGCTAACAATATATGCTTCATTACGTGATCCTCCACTTAAGAGAGAACAATGATAGGAAGAAGGGTTAGTGGGTTACTCTCTTTTAAGAAAGAAAACAAATAAATATAGTATGGTTCTTCACCCTATTCTTTTGAGAATTTTTCTGTTAAAGATAGAATATTTAATTTTTTTGCCCGGAAAGTTAGAAGATTAAATATAGGTTGACTAACTATATACCTATATTTTACAAATCATTAAATACATTTCGTTTACAGTAACATAGAACAAAAGGGCATTTTGTAGGAAAATATTTTCGAATCGGACAGACTCATAAGACTTATGTAAAGTTTTAGACGTGAATTTGTCCATTTTTCTTTATGTAAAGGGCGTGTGATATTTGTTTTACGAAAATTTTAAAGGTTTGATGCCTTAATTTATCAATTTTTAATAGGGGAAAATTTGACATAAGATCATGGTTGAGGGAGCAAAATGGATATAACCCTTTATTAATAAAATATAAACAATATATGTTATTATATTTTTAATAGTAAATGTTAAAAAAGGAAAACTCCATCTATAAACTTCACATTTAAAATTTTATTTTATTCGATCCTAAGTTGAGTTTGTAAATAACAGTATAATTGTTAGGCAACAATATATATATATGTCACTAAGTACAATAATTAGATGTGGCTAATAAAAAATGACGTAAAACATTCGAAGGCTTGACAAACAATTCATACAATTACTTAAAACGAGTTAAAAACTAGACATTTTTTTGTGTATACTCGTTCCAATTTCAAGCTTATCTATAAAAAACCATATTTTTGAACCTGGATTTCTAATACATAGTATATTGTAATATGATACTATAAACTTGTCATTTTGTTTTCAGCTGAATTGGCTACTGCATTTTTAAATAGAACATGAGATTTATTCTCATACCGACATACTTATTTCCAACTTGGAATTGAAAGAAGTATTTAATCTCATGTTTCCACACCTACACGTGTTGAGAGACCCACTAGATTTCCAAGTCTCTCTCTCTCTCTCTGACAGTCTGGAGCCATTTGACACGGTGGACACTAGACAACACTACACTGTTGTCAAAGCATGCGGTCAACTGGTCAAAGGAATAATAAAGAGGCTTTGTCTAATAGCTAAGCTAGCTGGAAACACGTGCGAGGAAGGTAAAAGTGCACGTGCATAGCATTGAGGGAATTAAGCAATAACAACCGAAATAGTAAAAATTTCGGGGTGCACCGGTACAGCGAGGTGGCTGCCCGGTTGACCGGGGACAACAGGAGGATCACACCAACGGGGCGTGGCTCGTCGTGGGGCGCATTCTCTGCCTTTGACGCCACTAGACGACACCGTTTTTGGGTTCTGCTTTTGGCTCAGCTCGTTGTTCATCTCTGACTCATCTCTGTTTATGAGGCAAAGTAAGAGGTTTCACTCTGAAACAGTACTTTTTCTTTCCCACTTGTTTCCCATTTTCTTCTACATGTTGGTCATTTGTTTGTACTATTTGCCCAGTGTTCCCAAAAAGGAAGATCTCTTTTGAATTTTTTTTAAAAATGGCATGGTTTTATAGTGAAGAAGATTTGTACATTGCAGATGTTGAGTAAGGCTTATCCATATATATGCCACTTTCTGTTCAAATTTGTGAAGATTAATTTAAGGGGAATTAATTAACATAGACATCCATTATTTCATGGAATGAAACGCATATGTTACAGGGGTTTTGAGCTCAACATATACATGGATGTAAGGATTTTACTTGATGAACCACTTATTAATGGGACAATTTTATGTGAGGCTTATTCATGAGATATACTGTGACATAGTCAAATTAATGTATAAAAGGTACAATATCAATGTCTCAACATTATTTTAAAATTTGAGTCTACAGCTCTACAACCTACAAGGTAGAGTAATTCTAAGTAGAAATTGTACTGGATAAATTGAATAGCAGAGTACATCTACTAATTTATTAGGGTGAATTTTTCAAGCAAATTTGGAGCATCGGATTGAGACTGTTATAATAGCATTCATCTTTAAGAGTGATAAATTTGGACACGACTCGAACTTAACACGAACTTAGTGGGTTTGGGTTGGTCATTTTTTGACACAAACACAAATATAACACAAGACACTAAACAAAAAGAATAAATGAGTCTTGCTAATGTCAAATAGTGTAACACGATCGTGACACGTTTAACTAATATTATTATATGACAAAGATGAATAATTTTTATACATTTTTTAATATGCATTATATAAGCTATTATATAATTATGACTTATTTGTATATAGGTTTGTTAGTATTATGATTAAATATAATTTCTGTTTTAAAAGTAGTGTATAAGTAACTTATTTGGTTTAAAATAAAAAAAAATTATGTTTTATTTATAGTTCACGAGATATATGAGTCAATCCAAATATGACATGATTATAAACGAATTGAGTTAGAATTGAGTCATTTGACACAATTAATTAAACAAGTCTAATTATGGTTAACTAGTATTTAACACGAGCACGATCCACTGAGACAAATTCCCACCCCTACTCATCCTAATCCCATCATGTTTTCTCGTTTAATTTTATATAATGATTCTAGAAATTTAAGTGCGACTAATATGCTTCTTGCTAAGGGAAAAGCTTGAGAGATAAAATTTTATTTGCCTTAAGAGAGGAAATTTGAAAGTTGTTGACGGAGCTAGACTCAAAACATCTTATTGATTGTTTTGTATCTTGGAGTTATGTGTCATTTAATGGCGTATTCACTTTATTGTTCCTTACCGTTTCATGTGTGAGATCATAAGCTTCCTTTAACGTATGCTCTCCCAGCTTTTAATTTTGATCGTTTTGGATTAAGTTGTAGTTGCGGTTTCGTTCCTGTTCATATTGTAATTTTTTTTCTTAAGAAAAAAACCACAATTTTCTTTTTTAAATATTGTATTTGATATCAACTTTACAGCACATGTTAGGATCTCAAGCTGCACAAAGAAACTTCAAAAAAATCAAGAAAAATCATATGATATGACATCCCATATAATTTTCCTAAAATTGACATGTAAATTACGTTGCTTCTTGAGTTAATAGTTGCCAATGCAATTTATTTCCTTTGACACCTAAAATTTAAAAAATGAATTTTCTAGACCGTGACACATTTTGGGTTTTGGTATTCACTCTCACTACCTCACCTTTTGTACCCAAAGAAAAAATGAAACAAAAAAAGAGAGGAAAGTCTCACCTTTGAGTATAATACGAGATTCTTTGATTTAATTTCACACACTGCTGGCATGGCGTGCAATAGTAGAAGGCCAGACGAGAAGTGTGAGGAATTGTGTTAAAGAAGAGGTTGTGGTGGTGGGTGGGCTCCACTTAATCAACATCTCGTTTCAACTTTCACTTATATGGAAACCCACCAGTCCACCACCCTGTTGATGTTATCCACACGAGAGAGATTTTGCTACAATAAAGTAGTGGAGACAACCTGGACCCGCAAATTCCTCTCTAATCCCTGTTCATCTTTGACCTTTGACTCCCCACTACCATACTAATTCTAGACAATTCAAACCTAATTAATCCACATCCCTCTTTTCTGCTTATGTCCTTCTATTTCTTCCATATCCCCATTCTTTGCTACATAAACCCCAATATTCTCTTTCTTGCTAGACTATGCAAGTTTCACTTTATGTGCGCCCTTGCTACTTGCTTGTGCTGTGAGCCATTTAGAATAACAACTTAAAATGTTTGAGTTTACAGCACATCTTCTTTCGCCGCTTTACCAACCCACCTGTCCATATTAAGTTATTTGTATCATACTTATTCGTTATACTATTGTTAGTCACATTCATCGTCTTAGAGGTGGTACTCGCAACTTATTTACAGAAGTAGATTCAACTTCAATAAATAATGTGATTAGTAATATAATACATAAAGTATTGTTCATTATTAATTACCCTTAATACGCTTTTGATGGTGGACCTTAATCATTCCAAATATAAAAAGTTATATTAGACAAAAACAAATAGATATTTTTCCAGTGTCACATCCAGTTTTACTAGCACTTTCTGTCAAAGAACTTAATAATAAGTGTCATTTGTAAGGATAGAGATAGAAAATAACAATTTGACTCACAAACTCTCCACATGAGAAGTGTTTTTTTTTTTTTTTTTTTTTAAGACTATTGTTCAAAAGCTACAAACTACCATTAAAAATGTCTCCTTTTAGACTAATGTATATTTACCAAATAATGAGGTCATTTGTATTTATGTAAATATCGGCCTTTCATAAATTTTGTTTATATTTAAAAAATAAGATACCAACACATTACTTTGTTGGACGGTTACTAGCACATTATTTAATAAATAAATTTGATGAATAAATTTAAAGATAATGCATTATTGTTAAATTTAATTTAGGCAATTTCCAAAGATACATAGCGAATTCAATTTAATAACACCAAATAATGGGTTGCTTCACTTTTTTTAGTAGGAGTTTTATTTCCAATGAAAATATTGAAAACCATTCAATATCACATTCAATCCATCTTTTTTAGTAGGAGTGTTATCTAAATGGACTTTTATTACTTAAGATTTTTCTAACAAAGTCTTTAAAGATTCAATTGATTCAATACTTTTATTAATTTTTTTATTGAGAAATTCAATTTTAGGGTTAACTCAAATTAAAATTTAATTCAAACAAACCAAATAATCATACATTAAATAGAAAAAAGAAGAGGTAGAAATAAGGAGACATTCAGTGAAGAGTGAGTGGGGTAATAGGTTATGATTAAGATAATAATGTTTGATTCCCTTCAATATAATCAAGAAAGATGAGTGTGTAATGAGATGTAAATTTTAAATATCCTGTAATTAAAATATTAGAGGCATAAAGTTATACTCAAAATATTATATTTGGTAGGAAATGACTATTTGGTCTTTTGGGTGACACCCAATCTCTCTTTTGTGGGAGGAGGTCTTGAGTTGTAAATTCATGAACAATAGTTATTGATAAAAATAAAAAATATAAAGTTCAAAACTCAAATATTAGTATTAGGAGTGAATTGTAGGATTTTGGGGGGTATTTATGAATTATGATAAGAAGAAGGGCAGGAATGCAAAGTACACAGATCCCCCCATCCATAATGAATGAATGATGCTTATTTGCTGAATGAATCTCACGTTAACCAACCCAATGATGTAAACAGGAGTAAGATTTTAGAATGAGCTAGGCAGGCTCAAGAGAGAGAAAGGAAAGGGAATGGGGGTGGGACCCAGCTAGGTAGTAGCACATTTCAGTTTGACCAAACCCCAAACCAATCCCATTCCCATTCCGGATAGTCCTAACTAGTCAGTAACCAACCAGGGTTAGGTTTTAAGTTAAAAATGGCTATGCCACCACACCACACACCAAACCACACGTGTGGACAAAAGAGTCAGATGAATGAGAGGGCAGAGCTAGTTCAGTCCAGTCCCCTTCTACCCCTGTGTGGGGTTGTCCCTGTGTTTGTCTTCCTTCCACTTGGTCTATAATATAAACCACCCTAGCAAAGCGTAAGTAACCAACCCAAAAAAACAGAATTTGCAGAGCCCATCCCCTCAAATTTAGTAACACCGCCCCACCACCACACCCACACACACACACACAGAGAAACAGAGACAGAGCATGCCTGGGAGTTTAGAGCCGTTGGATTTGGTGGGCGTGCAGATTCCCTACCACTTCAGGTGCCCGATCTCCTTAGAGCTCATGCGCGACCCGGTTACGGTCAGCACGGGGCAGACCTACGACCGTCCCAGCATCGAGTCCTGGGTCGCCACCGGCAACACCACGTGTCCCGTCACGCGGGCCCCACTCCCCGACTTCACCCTCATCCCCAACCACACCCTCCGCCGTCTCATCCAGGAATGGTGCGTCGCCAACCGCTCCTTCGGCGTTGAGCGCATCCCCACCCCCAAGCAGCCCGCAGACCCGAATTTAGTCCGGACCCTCCTCTCCCAATCCGGTTCGGTCTCCAATCCGTACCCGACCCGACTCTCCGCCCTCCGCCGCTTACGTGGTCTCGCTCGCGACCTCGACAAGAACCGCTCCATCATCCTCTCCCACCACAACGCGCGCGAAATTTTAATCCGCGTTTTGTTCTCCGACACCGGTTCGGAATCGTCCGAGTTGACTCACGAGGCTCTCGCGCTTTTGGTCATGTTCCCGCTCTCCGAGTCCGACTGCGTTTCGGTCGCGTCGGACCCGGACCGGGTGGCCTACCTCGCTCACCTGATTCTCCACTCCTCGATGGAGGTCCGAGTCAACTCGGCCGCGCTCGTCGAAATCGTTCTGGCCGGGTCGCGGAGCTCCGAGCTCCGAGCTCAGATCAGCAATGTCGACGAAATCCACCAGGGAGTGATCGAAATCCTCCGAAACCCAATCCCCTACCCGCGCGCCATGAAAGTGGGAATCAAGGCCTTGTTCGCTTTGTGCCTGGTGAAGCAGACTCGGCACAAAGCCGTCGCCGCCGGAGCTCCGGCAATTCTGATTGACACGCTGGCGGACTTCGAGAAATGCGACTCGGAGCGAGCTCTGGCGACGATCGAGCTCCTCTGCCGAGTCCCCGCCGGGTGCACGGCGTTTGCGGCGCACGCGCTGACGGTGCCGCTGCTTGTGAAGACGATACTGAAGATCTCGGACCGCGCGACGGAGTACGCGGCGGGGGCGCTGCTTTCGCTGTGCTCGGCATCGGAGGCGAACCAAAACGACGCCGTGGCAGCCGGAGTGTTGACGCAGCTGCTTCTGCTGGTGCAGAGCGATTGTACGGACCGGGCCAAGCGGAAGGCCCAGCTGCTGCTCAAGCTTCTTCGGGACTCGTGGCCCGAAGATTCTGTCGGAGGAAATTCGGATGATTTTGTTTGCAGTGAAGTCGTAGGACCGTTTTGAGTTTCATTCTTCTTCTTCGACTCAAGTTTTAGTTAAAAAAAAAAAAAAAAAAGAGAATTGGAAATTGAGGTTGTAGATTAATTGGTGTATAAAGAACTGTAATTTTTTGTGTATCTCTTTCACCCTGTATGTAAGAATTTTTTGTTTAGATGATTTAAGAAAAGTAGCAAAAAGCTGTTTAACAGATTGATTGTGTTGTTGTCTAGCTTTGATTGGTTTGCTAATTGATAAACTATCGGATGGCTATTGGTGAAAATGGAATGTCCAGTCCTGAGCCACTTGACGGAGACTGCAATCAACGATTAAAATTTCGAATTTTGCAAAACTTTTTTATGAAAATTTTGAGGAGAAATTTTAAATTTCAACATAAATGATAGAAATTATTATTAAAATATGAAAATTTTAAATAAAATTTTATTATATGTTTATTTAATATATTATTAAAAAAATTAAATTATATAGTAAGTTTTATGTGATATAAGATAAATATAATAAAGGGTTTTTTTTTTTAAAGTCCATTTTTTAAAATTCACTATTCATTCGGCCCAAGCGCTACAGTAAAATACTGTAGCGGCCCACTTTTAAAAAACCTTGCTACAGTNAACCGTTGCTACAGTGTTTTTAAAATGCCATTTCCTTTTTTTTTTTTTTTTTCCATTTCAGTACCAATTGGTACATAAACTACCCAAAAAAACAAATAATAATTTATGTATTTTCATGTCATAAACATATTAAATAATAACCAATATAAAATAAAAAAAATCAAGATAAGGCATCCATAAATCTTTTACGTTTTAATAGTAAATATAATTGTTACTATTGAATAGTAACAACCATCTATTGCTACTGCCGGGCAGTGGCAATCAAGTATTATCATTGTTTGATAATAACAATCACTTATTGCTACTGTCTGTCAGTGACAATCAGAAATTGTTATTATTTGGTAGTAACAATCACCTATTGATACTGTCTTACAGTAACAATCACCTGTTGAAAATAACTAATATATATATTGTTATCGTTATACAATAACAATCACCAAAATTCAAACCATAGAAAATTACAAAATTCAGAGAGTAACAATTACCTGATTGCTACTGTCACACAGTAACAATCACTTAATTGCTACTGTCACACAGTAACAAATCAATTGATTGTTAATTTGCTACTATCACAAAGTAGCAATTATTTCTTGCCACTATCGAACAATCACTATTCTCATTGTTCCAAAAAGAACCCAGAAACAACATACATATACAAATCTTATGTATTTTTCTAACATAAACACATAAAAACCAAAAACACTTAAACAAAAATATTTATCATCTTCTTTTTTCTATTTGTTGAAGCAGACATGTACTTCCTTTTTTCTTTTCTTTTTTATGAAGTTGTCGTGTGTCTTCTTCTNTTTTTTTTTTTTTTTTTGAAGCTGCCGGGTTTTTTTTTTTTTTTTTTTTTTTTTTTCTTTTTAACAATAGCCATCGTAAAAAAAATGCTATTTAACAATTGTCACTATCAACTGTCATTATTAACAATCATAACCTCACTTATATATTGTTACTGATAAGCATTAACAACTATAGCCTCACTTACATATTGTTATTGACAAGCAGTAACAATCATAGCCCCACTTACATATTGCTACTGACAATTAGTAACAATCATAACCCCACTTACATATTGGCTATAAAATGAATATGATATATTCTACTAACATAACTAAGATGCATGACATAACTATAAATGATTTGAACAATATATAAAATTTCCAATAATATATCTTTGATTCCTACCACCAATACATTGCCACCTAAACAAACATAGGCATGACCATAGAATTCCAATCAAGGAAAAGTCAAGAGAAACAAACCTCCCCTGCCATTGAAACACAAACAATGAATTACTCAATAATGATAACGAAACGCCAATATACAAGTAGTTACACAAACTAATACTATAGATAAGTAGTTACACAAACTGCAAGTACATAAGCTAATGCCATGTTCTACCTTTTAGAAACTCAATTCCTCAACATCATTTAATAATCCATTACTTTCATGGCTTAGCATACAAACCAATCATAACAATCTTAATATATCACCATGGCCTGGAGGTATATGCTTGTATCATATATCAAGCTGCATATCACCATGGCCACAACCTTGAAATAAATTGGAAAAAAAAAATTAATTAAGCCACACCTATTCTATTCATCAGATTAAACACTGTAAAATTATGCAAAGCAAAAGAGCTAAAAACGCACAAAAAAACTACACAAAATTAAGTTACATGTAAAATGAATATAGAGGCATACTCATTGTATACAGAGGCCAATGATGGAACTGTTACCTGTAAAATGAATCTTAGATAAGTCTCCAACATGCATGACCTTGGAAACATAAAATCAAAATAATGTATCCAAACGTTCAGTGGTGTGCAATCGATCTTCATCAACAAAAGTGAGAACTTCCCATCCACAGACAAAATTAATTGGGAATGTGAATTTTCGAGAACCATTAATTACCTGATTCTAGCTAGCAATATATGATGTAGAATAAAGGCAACAGAACATAAGTTTCAATTACAAGGGGGAGAGCGAAGGAAATTTACAATGAAACTTTTTCTTCAAATGAAAGTTTGTATTAAGAACCTGCAATTGCAGACATGTACTTGGATTGTGGCATGTCATCACCTTTGCCACCTGAAATTGGAGTCCCAAAATCTGAACCCTAATTCAATGGCAGCGTAGGCCATGTTCCAAGCTAAGCTGAGAGAGAAAAGAGATATAGAGATAGGAAGAAAAGACATACTTGTGAGGTGGGGAGTGAGGAAGGCGGTCGATATGGAGTTGCGGCTTCTGCTACCTTTTTCTCAAAGTGAAGGGAGGATTCTTCGTGGTGGTTTGCCGAAGAAGGGCACCGAGATTGATCCAAGCAGAGGCAACGATCGTCCGATCGACGACGGCAACGATGGTGAGTCACCGAAGAAGGGAGCAGCGGCAAAGCTTGCAGACGGAGAGAGGGAGATAGAGATAGACGGAGAGAAGAGAAGGAGACGGAGAGATAATGACGGAGACGGAAGAGAGGACCGGTTTGGTATAAACTGGGCCTCCTTCAAATATCAAAAAATGACCTGAGTCTTAAAAGTATTAAGTGTCAAAAAATGGATTTTATAATAATTTACATTATAATATATGCTGGAGACAAATACTGTTAAATAAAAATGAGTGTGCTAATGTATAATTTGTTTATACTCTATAATTTGTGTAATTTGCAAAGACATACATAATTTGCCCATACTCTAAATTATAATTTGTATAATTTGTCCATACTCTTTATCCATATTTCATAATTCCATACAAGAATAAATCACTAATGTGTCAACGCCTCAACGGGAAGTAGCAAGCTTACTCAACAAAATTTGAAAATGATCTTTTGTGAAACCCCGAATCTTTATAAAATTTTATTTCAAAAAATAATTTCAAAAAAAAAAATAAAATGTTTTGAACATTTTTGTAAATTCACTTTTAAACTTTAAAAAAAGAAGAAGTTATAATTATTTTTTTTATTCAAACTCTCCATTCTCTCCCTGAATCTCTCACGGGTGACTATTCTTATCTCTCATCTCTCTTTCTTTGTTTTTTTGCCACTCATCTCTTTCATTAATCATTCATGCACCGAAGACTCCCTTTCATTTCTTATCTCTCATCTCTCTTTCATTTATCACTTTCCCACTCTCACTCCCTGCAACTCACCTTTCCCTCACGAATTCAACTTGATCTGCACTCTTTTCCCTCTCTGCTCTCTTTTGGTTCTTCTCTGTCCGGCCATGGGTGCCCATGAAATTACCTTTGAAATTCTCCCATCATCCTCCTCTTCATCCCTGCGATCCAGAAAAATCCAAAGAAACCCTAGACCTAAAAACCCAACTCGATATAGTGGGTCAACGTCGAAATTTTGGACAATTTCACGAAATTTTGACGAAATATCCTTGGGTTTGTGTTAAAATTTCTATACCTTTAAAAAACAAAAATTTTGCCGAAATTTAACTCACTGTTCTGCATTTGCTTTTTTTTAGTTTTTCAATTTTATTTTTTAATTTATATTGTGCTTTTAGGCCGTGATTTTAAGATTTCAAATTCAAATTAACCTTGTTTTTTAATAAAATTTTGGTGTTGAAATTTAGTATTACTATATTGAGTCGATATGAGAGTGTCTATCAATCGATCACACGATAAGATTGATATATGTTCATCACATTAGATTTAGGATTTAGCTCACAAATTTAACAATGCTTTATATTTTAAAATGACGATTTTTTCTACCTAGAACCATGATTTTATATTTTAAAGTAATTAAATTTGTTTACAATGTGATAAAAATTGCAAAAAAATACAAAAACTTCCTATTGATAAATTTGGATTAAAATTGCCAATCAATTGACATCCACTCCCTAAAGCTATGCAATATAGTTTTTTGAATTTTAAGAGTGCATCAATCTATTTCTTATAGGATATAATTTTCTACCATTTAATGATAGATGTATGACATTAACATCCCTCACTATAGTAGTTCTCTATACTGTATTAATATTTGCTTATATGAGAATTTTTTCAATATGTACGGTCTAAGTAAGGGACTTAGATTCCTTAAAAATAAAAGGTAATGATTTTTTTTTTTTTTTTACTATAAACTAGAAGATAAAGATTGAAAGTTAAATAAAATTAAATAGGAATTCAGATCCGTTAAATATGTCATTCATCATGCAAATTGTCATTGACTCATATGAATAATTTTGTGGCACATTTAATCACGTGTGATGGTGATTTGACAAGCTTTGATTGGGCTTTATGTTTTAAAGGGTTATTTACACTTATATTCTTTAAAATTTATCATATTTTTACATATTTTTTAAATTTTAAAAATTACACATAATCTCTTACAATAAGACAAAAAATGATGAAAAAGTAAAAAAAAAAACATGTTAAGAGAGTAAAATAGCCTAATAAAATTACTCAAGGTGTAAGGTTTAACCTCAATATAAATATTTTTTTCTTTATTTATTTATTGTTTTTTCTTACAAATGTTATATGTAATAGTTTTGAAACTTTATAAGGTATATGTGTCATTTTTTAAATTTTTAAAAATATATATAAAAATACGATAAATCTCAAAAACTATAAATGTAAATAACTTAATTTTATATTGGACTAATTTTCGGTTTCCGAATGTTGAAAATTCAATCAGCCCATGCATACAAGCCCAATTAATAATACAAATGGCGATTAGGTTAGGTTAGGTTTCTATTTGGTTTGACTCTGGTCTCTAGAGTCTAGACTACCAAAAATAGGTACTGGCCCCACACATGCATGCTAAAGGTGTACACAAATATTATGGCAGGTTAACAATGTTGGATTCCAATAACTTGCTGGTTCTACTTATTGTGAGTGTAAGGGGTAATCTCTGTCACACACAAATTTTTCTTTAAGTTGTTTCAAAATTTACAAATGTGTATTATCACAAATTCAGATAAATTCAATGCCATATGATAATTAAGAAAATTGAATCAAAAATGTATTTTTTTTTAGGAACAATTGAATCATAATCTTTAAATTTGTAATATATGATTAGATGAAACTAGAAAATATAACCATAGTAGAGACTCTAAATCTATATTGTCATATATGTGGCTAGAAAATATAGAAGATATATTATATGATGGTCACTATCACATGTTTGGTGGAATAAAAGCATGGGAATGGAATCACATGGGTTGGTTCTTATTCTTTGTGCATGATGGCTACAAGTGCTCACATGCCAACGCAACTTTGTTTGCTACTCTTTTAGTCACAACAACATATGTGAATTCAATTTGTCCACCCACACTATTTGTCCCAACCATTGATGTCTCTTCTAACTTTGTCAATATATATGGCACTCCTCTACCTTTCGATTTTTCAACACTGAGGTTGTAGAATCACTACAAGAAATGTGAGTAAAGGCCACTATTATTTAGTTACACAGGATGAGGTGGCAATTAGGAACTTTAGTCCCTATTGTCCAATTGTCACTTATTTTTGTTAAAATCGAGGCACTTTAGTCCATATTTCTCAATTGTCACCCCTTTTTATGCAACTAATGAAAGTGTTATTTGCTCACATTTCTTGTAGTGAATGTGGTTCTTAATTTCCACATTCAGAATATGTTCCTTGGCATTCAAAGATTTATAGTGAAAATCTTTTGCTTTGATTATTGTCATGATATGGCTTGGGGACTCTTGATTTATCACCTGCATATATATATATATATATAGAGAGAGAGGCGAGGGAGAGAGGCAGTGTCACAAGAGTGAGGTCACAAGGCATATACTGAATGCTGTGAATAACGCTTCGTGGTATATATTCAAGCCCTTAAAAGATGGTGAGGGATCACAAGAAATATCAGAATTATAATACGTTAAGAATTCGATGTTAATTATTCTAATGTACCAATAATTAATCCTATGAGATTCAGTACGAACAAGAGGTTGAAACAACAAAAGAACCTAGCAAGTGACAGTTTTTGTTGCTTTTGCTGAATTTGTATTTGGAAAAGGGCTTGTGGAAATTTTTAAACCCAAGGACAAGGGTTGATTGGAATTGGGCATTAACTCAACAGGTTACTGTTCAAGACAATTTTGGTTAAGGAGCTTAAGTTACATGGCTTTGTCAGTCCAGGATGTTTAAGTCTGGCCCATTGGGGTAATCTTGACACCCATTTATGGGCCAGATATTATATGTCTTGGGTGAGCCTAGAATAAATCAACTTCAGCTTGATTTAGGTTTTAGGCTTAATTGATTGGGCAATATATATCCAACTCAGACCCAGTAGAGGTTTTTAAATAAGACAATTATACAAACCAATGAAATCTGAACCAATAAAGAAAAGCTACACAATGGACTTCGTTATGCATAAGAGTGTTTTTGTTGTCATGCACCCACCTTTCTTCTAGTAAATATTTGGGAAGTCTATTGCTACCGTTCAATTACTCACTGTATCCTGAGGATTCTCTAATTGTTTTTAGTTTACTTACTTTTACTTAATTTATAATAATAATCGTATATTATAAATTCAAGAATGTGTGAGAAAAAAAATAAACATTTATAACACTTTTTTTTGTATGTGTGTTGCATATATGGATTCATAATTCATAATTATTTGTAATACATGGATATGATTGAAATAAGTAAAAATAGTTACAGCAGAGAATTCAAATGGTGAGTATATCTCACTACTCACCTTTAAATTTTGAGTGTTGCTATTTGCACACCTTTTTTTTCTTTTTACACACCCTTTTTCTTCATTTATTGAATTACAATTCTAACCCCTGATTCAAATTATCATTATACCCTCATTGCACACCCCAAACCAGCCATCACCAGTTCACCACCTCCAAGTGCACACCCACCCCAACCATCGCCGGCGCCTGCCATTCTTTCTCCTCTCTCTCCTATCTCCCTTTCTCTCTCTCTCTCTCTCTTCTATCCTTCTCTGTCCTCACCCCGACACCACCCTCAGCCACCCCGCCGCCGGCAAGGTCGCCGACGGTCTTCTCTGTCCTTCTCTGTTCCAGATCAGATCGGTGACGCCCATCCCCTCTGCGCCCAGCCTCGCCCCTCCCCTCCGCGCCCAGCTTCGCCCCTCCCCTCCGCACCTAGCCTTGCCCTGCCCCGCCTGATGCCAATATCGAAGGAGAAGGAGAAGGAGAAGGCGAAGGAGAAGGAGAAAGAGAAAGAGAAAGAGAAAGAGAGGGGAAGAGAGAGAGAGAGGAACTTCGGCGACGGCCTGGGTTGGCTGTGGGGTGCGGGGGTGGGTTGGCTGTAGGTGTGCAAGGGTGGAGTCGGGCTGAGTTGCTGCGGGTGTGTGTATTTTTTTTTTTTTTTTTAGTGTGGGTAATTTGGAATTTTAGGGGTGTGTTTTGAGAATTTGTGAAATTTAAAATATTTTATGGGTGTGTAGAAGTAAAGTGTGTGCAAAAAGAAAAAAAAGGGTGTGCAAATAGCAGCACTCTAAATTTTTTATTTTTCCATAAAGTTCCCATTTTACCACGCTCCTATTTGTGACGGATTTGTCCTCTTTCTTTTAATTTCTCTCACTCTCGCCCAACTCCTTGTCGTCATTGGTAAGTGGTGACTAGACCAGTAAATGAATTAGCTAGATATGCAATGGGTTAGTCAAAACCCTATCCGATATGATATGAAAATTAATTTGATATGTTTTGATTCAATAATCCAACGTATTCTTAATAACTAAATCCATATATGATACCTTGGATTATCAAATATCTAATTTGTTGGAATATCATATATCTGATCCGATAACTTGATTTATAAATACTTTATTCATATTAAGTAATTTAATATATAAAAAAATCAAATTGCTTTACATATTATATACATATGAAAAATTTGTAATAAATATAGAAAAATTAAATAAGTTACGTATTATATTAATCGGATTTGCTAAATTCATATTTGTTTGGCTAAGGTAACAGATTAATAGATTTGGATTGTAATCGGATTCTCAGATTGAATCACTAAATTCATCTCATATGACATCATACTTGAATTGAAAAATCCAATCCATTTAGAGGTCTATTGGTGACCGACGAGCACTCTGTCAACTCTCTCTCTCTCTCTCTCTGGCTCCCTCCCTCCTGTTGAAATGAGTGTNAGAGAGAGAGAGAGAGAGAGAGAGAGAGAGAGAGAGAGAGAGAGAGAGAGAGAGAGAGAGAGAGGGTCTAGTCATGACACTGAAGTTTGAATTAATAGTACAGTACTAGTGTAACAAGGGTAATTTCAAACTAGCTTGTACACTTTAAAGAGAAAAGGCAAAGGCAAATGAACGAACCTACACATACATAATGGTAGCAAGCTAGCTACAGCAGCTCTACTACTCTCATAGAAAACTTAAACTACCAAGTACCAACGCTAGCTTTCAGAAACCATGTTTGGGTACTGATCGAGTTTCGTCTGCAGGTACTGATCAAGAAACAAACATCAATATCTCCCCAACAGCACGCGTCAAAATATCTTGCACAGTAAATCTCTGTACAAAATGATTGGGAACTCCATTTGCCTGATAAATAACACATGCAGCAAGTACAAATGAAACAAAATTAATTTGCAATGAAAAAGAAGTACTACATAGTATTATGCAAATCGACTTTCTTTGAAGAACAGTAATTATGTAAGAACAGCAGGTACATTTGTTCTTACATAATTTGTTTTTATATAAGCAAGATTGTTCTTAACAAACACATTAATTCAAATAAATTAATATGGAATGGTACGTATCCAATGATATAAATATTCATGTCTATACATTTATGTAATGAAAACTGCTAACGTCTAGTAAGACTCTTTAGTCGGAGCAATTATTATATATAATCGCGTGAAATGATATATCTGAAGAGAAAAGATACGCTACATATACCAAGAATAACATGTAGTTTGCAAAAGTCTATTGGTCCATCACATATCACAACAAAATATCATATGTGGCATAACGGTAATGCACAATTAATAATCTATTCTCTAATACGGATTGACGACTAACAAATTATTATATATGTAGGACGGTAGAATTTATGACCACGACGAACATGTGTACTATTCTTTCTTTCACTAGCAATTAGAAATAAAATTTGTTTTAATGAGATATTTTTCATGTATATGTAATAGAAAGTTTGGGACGTCACGCGTGTGCTGAGAATCTGCTTAACAAAAGCAACCTATTTGGGACTAACCCTAATTTGCTAGCCACCTTGGGAGCATGTATATATCTTTGCAGTGGTAATTCAAAAGCACTTAATTTGGCTGAACCCAAACCATGCAACATTCTCCAGCATGCACTATGGATTTCTAAGAACATGTATAGATCAATTTTGAATATTGGCTAGCATTTTAGACTAACACAAAAGTTTAATTATAATGACCAATGAGATAGGATAAATTAACCAAAACCCAAACTTACACGCGCTTGAATCATGAGCATACTGCGATTGCAATCTGAGGAGATATGAGCAGATTCCACCGAAATGTTATGGTTCTCCAAGATGTAGCAAATGGTGGTAAACATGCCGGGCTTCTTTGGGGCGCACACATTAATCTGTGCTTCGTTGCCGCAGATGTTCAAGACCACATTGGCCGAAGTCCATGTTTCGAAGATTATTGGCCGACCAAAATGTGGGGTTAAGAGTGAATTGGAAGCATTGTTTTCAGGAGTGGCGAAGTAACCGGATGACACCATAGCAGCTAAGAATGCCTCTCTTGAGTCATCACAGGCAACGTTTTGTAGGTTAAGTATTGATGATGGGTCGTAATTGGTCATAGCACTGCTACTTGAGGCACCTTGGAGCCTGTCCAGCTTTTGTTTCTGTAGGTTTTGGAGAGTCTGTTGCAGGGTTTTGATGGTGTTGATTGCCTCATCAACGATTGTGGATTTGTCAGCCTGTAATTAAGCACAGATATATAGATCAATTAATTAGAATGCATATATTGTTGTTCAAATCATATGAAATTAAATTTGTGAATTGATTGATCACAACATCATTTCCTAAAGCCCTTGTTATTCTTAAGACATGTCTACAAAGAAGGGAAACTATATATATCCACCTGCTATGAACAATCTGAGGGAAAATGAACTTCCCAAATCTGCAGAGAAGGAGAAACTAACTATATATATAGCCAAACTAAGTACATGCATGTCCAAGCATTTAATTAGAATTGAATTTTTGAGAAATCTTCTAGGATATATATGGGTTATATATCCACCTGCTAAACTCCATCTTTGGTGGTGAGATCTTGGCATCTAAAGATATGAGGCATTACTGATTAATTATCACATTACAAACCCTTTCTTGAGAAACCCATTTTCTATATAAATTGACATGAAAATATCAAACAGATAATTGAAGTAATTAAATTTTTTTATCTTTCATGCCCACAAAATCATAAATCAAAACATGTACTTACAATTCTCGTCAAAAGCTGTACATAAAATGGGCAGAAATGGAGGAAAAAGGAAAGCTTTTCTCATTAACTGCCCATTATATGCAAAAAGGCTATCATGGCTTGATTTACCTTATAGAAAAAAGGAAACGCAAATGGAAAGAGGGCTTGTCTCTTTTTTATAAAGACAAAAAGTTTTTCTTCTAGAGAGACTAGAGAGATCAGAAAGAGAGGGGTGAGAGAGAGAGAGAGGGGGGAGGGAGGGAGGGATATAGAGAGAGAGAGAGAGAGAGAGAGAGAGAGAGAGAGAAAGACAGAGAGTGATAGAGAAAGAGCTAGAGATGATAGTGATAGTGATAGAGAAAAGAGAGAGAGAGAGAGAGAGAGAGAGAGAGAGAGAGAGAGACATGCAAAAGCAAAAGCATTACCTTAGCAGGGAGGTGAGGAAGCAAAGCATGAAGGTTAGCAAACATGTTCCTCATCTTCTTTCTCCTTTCTCTCTCAGTCCATATATGCATCTCATGATCATCAGATTCAGCACCACCCAATTTCCCTTCTTTTCCCAACTGATCATCAGTACTGACCCTATTCTTGCTAGTAACGCCTGCAGCTGCAGCTCTCCGCTTCTTACCCTTCACTGCCTGCACCTGATCTTGATCTGTTCCCATCATCACTGTCTCCACCTGCTGCAGCTGTTGTTCCTCCCCAAATTGATTACCCTCAAAACCACCAACACCACCACCTGAGTTTTCAGAATTTGACAATTCTGCCCATGTTTGGTTCTCCCAAAAAAGACCCTCACACCCTCCTCCTATTCCTGCTTCTCCGTCAGACATACCTACCTAGCTACAGACAGACACAGAGAGAGAGAGAGAGAAGAGAGTTTAGAGAGAGTTTAGAGAGAGTGGGTATAAAAGAGAGGAGAGGAGGGAGAGGGGGTGCACAGGCGTTTAAAAAGGTGGCAAAGATTAAGGGGTGTATAGGTGTGTGTGAGAAAGATAGAGAGAGAGACAGAGACAGAGATGATTTTTGGCTGGCAAAGAAAGAGCCCAAAATATAATCATAAGACTGTGCCGTTACTGGGCTTCAAAACAAAAACGGATGGCCCTTTGCCAAGACCCCACTCAAACTCCACTTTGGCCAAATACACCAAATATATACATATATCATGAAAATACATATTTGCCCCATTTCTTCTCAAATTACTACAATGCCATTGAGCCTCATTTGGAAAAACTATGTTGAGGCATCAATACATAATTCTCTTTTTCTCTTTTAAATAATTTTTTTGATGAATTTTTGGAATTTGGAAATTTGTGGAGCTATTTTTAGATGTGAAATCGGGACAGATTATGTTTGTGAAACAATTGTATTTACTCTGACAGAAAGTATAATAAGAATAACGGTTTCACTACATCATTATCATGCAGGATATGAGATTCGGTGTCCTGAATAATGATTACGCGGCGTTTCATCATTGACACGTATGATACAACCGTCGTGACCAAGATTTTCTCTATTCAGTCTCGAAAACAACATAAGAAGAGAAAACTACATATCTATATTAATACTTGTACCCTGGCAACTCAAGTAATTATGTAATTATCACCACCAGGTTAATGACTAATTAAACTCAAGTGGTGAGTGACTTCAAGATTGTAAAATGTATAAATGAAGTTTTAGTTTTGAAGCCAAGCTCAAGCAACTCAACCACCTGACCCACCACATCAAATTTTCTGTTTCCTTTGTAAAAAAGCGCGTACTTTAAGTTCTCAAAATAATTAAACGTACATAGATGAACTTTGTTTAATGTATTTTTTTATTTTATTTTTCTTGTAATTATCTATCTAATTAATTAATTTGAAAAACGAGGTGAGCGTTACAAATTTATGTCATGATTGACTGTCTCAGATACTCATTTATTACCAATTAAATGAGTCAAAAACAAATTGCATTAGACATTTTGAATGGTAGAAGTTTAATTAATTTTTCATGAGTAAATCTCTGTACTTGGAGTAATTAATTAGTAAGAGATCTGTATTTATGCATCTAAGCAAATAAGGAAAATGAATCTAGGCTAATTTAAAACAATCCAATCTGATTATGGTCCAAGATGTGTTTTGGTCTTTGAATAACAGCTAGATGTAATACAATTAAACCTAACAAAATGGTTTGTTTTCAATAAAATAAAATAAAAAAAAGAAGAAGAAGAAATAAAAACCTAACAAAATGGTTAAAAAGGGGTGGTGTGAATTATTAAGTAGGATAATATGTCATTTGCTATAAAAAAAAAAAAAAAAGCTCATGTGTGGTTGGCCCTGCCAATGCGATGATATATAGTTTTATTGTTGGGATTTGTCGTGGTGTCATCATGTTTTGAAATTAATTGTTCTCATATTAATTTGTATGCTGAGAGAGAATTGGAGAGCTTAAAGTGTAAGCCTCATCGATGTGAACTATAGGGGCCTAGTTAGGAGCCAAAACACGAACTTCTCTCATGGTTTGCAGGAACCCCCAATGGCAATAGCCAACAAATTAATTAGGTCAAAACTTTCTGTTTCTTTTTGGTATTTTTTGATTAATGCCTGCTTACCAGAACACACAGTAGGTATAGATCGAGTCCTCTTATTTATTTGTGAGGTTTTGGAATCATGTGATAATTAATTAGGGGGTAGTGGGGATGTCTTACTGATCCCGACACACGTCAGCCATGTATAGCGTTGTATATGTTGCATATGTACATATGTACATGCATGCAATGGAGAGCTGGTAGCAGCTAGATGATCTTGAATTCTTGGTAGTGATGATACGCACTAATCCAAATATAAAGCTAATCCCATGCAAATCAACAAAACTGTGTCATTCTGAATAGTTTGAATCTAACACGTCAGTTTTGTATTTTGGACCAAACTCATCTTCTTTCTTTAGCCAAAAAGAAACAACCCATGCATGGCCACTGCTCAGAGAACATTCAAATAGAAATTTCATCCAACTGCCGACTGGAACTTTGATTTAAAACCATTAAGGGACCATGAAAACTCAACACGTACGTACACATATTATTCCATACACACAAAACCTTTGGATGCAGCCGGTGTTGCTGAGTCAATCTTATCATGCATTCACCAAAGATCAATTCAAAGAATTACCACTCACACCTGTTAGGAGCTTAATTGGGGGAACTTCAAATTTATAGAAATGTTTGTTGAATGAAGGATAATTTAGACAATCTCATTTTTTGTGAAGCTTGTAACACCAAACTCCTCTTCTGACATTATATATAGGACTAATTTTTATTTTACCGGCCCACAAATAAATTTAGGAATTTTGATGTATTGATTTAGATGATAATGCCATTTTGGTTGCTTTAGGTGTTTGTATCTTTTTTGTAATTTTGGTATAAGTAGGTACTACGTTTCTATTTTGTGGAATCTTTTTTTATGTAATACAAATTAATTAACTTACTTTTTTATATTTGAGATTTGTTAATTGATGATGAGTTTTAGCTATACCTAAGGAGTAAAATTTCGGTTTTGAGGAAATTTTCGATGGAAATTTCAACGGAAATTTCGACCTCCATACTTTTCTCTTTAGCGGAAATTTCGATTTCGACAAATTAGACAAAGACGACTTAATTTTCTATCAAAATACGAAAAATTTTGAATGAAACTTGACTATATGTTTATTTAAGATATTGTCTACAACATTGATAAAAAATATTTAAGAAATCAAATTATATAGTAGGTTTCAAGTGATATAAGATGAATATAATACGCACTAAGGGCAAATACTATTAAAGAAATGGATTGCTAATTAATAATTATATAAATAACAATTCAAATTTATTTATATTACAATATTAAATCATGAATTANTCTCTCTCTCTCTCTCTCTCTCTCTCTCTCTCTCTCTCTCTCTCTCTCTCTCTCTCTCTCTCTCTCTCTCTCTCTCTCTCTCTCTCCATCATAAGTCCACTTTCTCCCTCATCTCGCCCCAAGGAGTGGTGTTGGCTAGGTAGTTTTCGGCGAGTGGAGGATGGCCGGCGAGTGGGGGATGCGCCGGTGGTCTTGGAAGGTGAAGTCGGGAAGGTGAGAGAGATAAGGTCAAGAGTGAAGATGTGAAAGTGAAGTGAAGTGAAGTAAGGAGAGGGCTAGGAGAGAGAAAAGAGTGAAGTGCAGATTTGCTTTTGAAAACGAAATTTCGACAACATCTCGCGAAAAGAAGACGCTCACAGACGTAAGAAAGTAGCAAAATTTCGGCAAAATAATCGAAAGATTGACGAAAAAATTATGGAATTTAGATAAAATTTCCCCTTTCACATAAAACGAAATTTTCTTCCTTGGCTAGCTATACCATTTATTGTAACATCAATATATAGTGAAAAAAAAAATTATTTTAAATATGTGAGACTATTAAAGAGGGCCCACTTTTAATTTCCGAACAAGCCCACAAAATTCTAGGGACGACCCTCGATTTGGGTTGTGTTTTTTATTTTTTTATTGCGGTTGTGCTGCATGGGTTGGGTTTTTTTTTTTTTTTTTGAGATTTAGGGGGCAAGGAGAATCGAACTTAAGTGTAGAGGGGCAAACTCTACAGCCCTTCCAACTGAGCTATTCATTAACTGCTTTGTGGGTTGTGTTTAGGTGCATGTGTAGGGAGATTTTTTTTTTAAAATAAAACTAATAGTTGTCCTTTATTATCTTTTGATATATATAGGACTAAACTTGAAATTTCACAAATTAAAAAAAAAAAAAAAAAAAAGGAAGAAGAAGAAGATGTGTTTTTTTTTTTTTTGACCAATTGGAAACCATTCCATTAAGAAGCCACAAAGGCAGAAAATTCAAACCAATTAAACAAACAGCACCAAACTAAAACAAACAGCATCAAAACAATGAAACAGAGCAACATAATGTAGAAAAACATATACAGAAATTAATCCAATGGTAGTCCATCTGCTAACAGCACACCAAGCAAGGAGAATGGGGGTTTAGAAACCCAGTCCTCAGGACACATTCCCGTTCGAGCCAGCTAAGCCAACTCATGAGCAGCCAGATTGGCATTTCTAGTGATCCATGACCATCTAACAGAAATAAAACCTTGCTGCAACAGTTTAATGTCATGAACCACACGAGCAATATGCCAAGAAATAGGTAGAGTAGAGTGAGTCAAAGCCATAACGACAGACTACATCAAAGCCAAGAAGATGTGTTATATACATTATTAGACTATCAATCTAGCTAGTCTACTCTTATGATTACATCAATTTTTACTAAAATGTGTTTTCCAAATTATATGATAATTAAGATAACATTAATGCACTGTACATATATATATATATTCCAAATATTTAATAAAATAAAAGATTACACTAGAAGCCTAGGCAGGACCCTAAAACCTGGACTTTTCTCATGGTGTAACATTGGTTTTACATGCGGGAACCCTCAATGGCAATGGCCAACAAATTAAGGTAAAAACTTTCTGTTTCTTTTTGGTTTCTTCTGTTTAATGCTTGCTTATCAGAACAGACACGTATAGAGGCCTCTTAATTATGTGTGTGGTTTTGGAATTATATGTGTTACTCATCGCGACACACGTAAAATATGTAACTGCAGTGTGCATGTGTAAATACGTAGATGCATGCAACGGAACTGGTAGCATCTTGATAATGATGATTGATAATCAAAGAACAAATTTGACGAGCTAGTAATCGTATTTAGGCAGTAGAAGACTACTTGGCTAGCCATCCTTTGCATGGCAGTTATTCATTAATTATGTATTTAAACATATTATTTAGCATATTCCTATTTATTTGATTTTCCAATTTTTTCAATTTTTTTCTTATAACTAACGATATGATAGATAAGTCCGTATAAAAGGTTTATTTTATGCTAAAAAATAGTTTGTTCCTCCAAAAATAAATACAATTTTGTCAACTTTTAAATGTTTGACAACAATTTCGTTGCATTAGCTAGCGCTCTCATCATACTATAATTTTTAAGCAATTTCTCACTACATACACACTGATATTTCGAAAATGCCTTCATTGACACGAATTGAGTCTGCGTGGATAAAAAATAACCTACTTGAGTACAATGTTAAACTTTGTAGTGAGCAACAAATGTGTGTAAATAGAAATTTCTTTTGTTATGGATCAAAAGGAAAATTTCCATATGTTTGAGAATTTGAAATTTACTAGCTTTATCTCAAATAATCAAATTATATGCTTCTAACATAAGAAAATGTGACAATTTGTGTTGGTGGGTCGTGCATGTATGTGTACGTGTTGTGTCATTTTGTATTCGTGTTAAATAATAGTCAATCAATCATGTCGTGAATGGATCAACCCTAACTCACCCGTTTATAATTGTGTTGTGTTCGTGTTGACCAATATATCTTGTGATCTACAAATTTTAACATAATTTTCTTTATTTTTAAAACCAAAACTATAATTAATTATACATCACTTATAAAAAATAAAATAAATAAAAGACTTATTTAATCATGATATTAACAAAACCATATAAAATAACTCTATAATTATACTTGATTCATACAATACATATTAAAAAAAATGAGACAAATTACCCATTTTTTATACATAATACTAATTAAACATTTTATCGTGTTACATATGTTTGACACTAAGCAGATCGGTTTTTTTAATTGTATTTAGCGTGTTGTGCCATATTCGTGTTTGTGTCAAGAATTAATAGTCAACCTAAACTCACTAACTTCGTGTCGAGTTCAAGTCTTTTATCATATCGATCATGTAAAAAATTATCACATCTATATAAATTAAAGAGTTAAATACAAAAATGGTTCTCAAATTTTATACTAATTCTCAATTTGGTCTATTAACTATAAAAAATGTCAATTTGATCCACGAATTTTTCAAATTATACTAAAGCAATACAAACGTTAACTTACATATGAAAATTAACGGAATTGGTCATATAAAAAGGTGATAAACTGACTGAAATTTCTCCGAAAATGTGGTCACTTGCTACGCACACGACCAATTTTCGTTAAATTTTTCGATAAAAGTTAACATTTATACTGCTTTGGTACAACTTGAAAATTTAATTCGTGAATTAAATTGACACTTTTTATAATTAATTGATCAAATTAAGATTCGTTATAAAGTTCATAGACCATTTTTGTATTTAACCCCAAATTAAATATCATTAAACAATCTACACTAAGATTCAAATCCAAAATTTTCATTTTAAATCAACATATCACACCAATTATTGATATAATAGTATTTTCCTCCACAATGTTGGAGTGGTTCTAACGTCTAAGTTTGAATTCTATCACTTCAAATAAACGCCTTTTAGAAAAAGCGCATCAAATTAATGCAACCTAAATCTTTTTTCTTTGTTTTTTTAATAGGAAACTTAAATCTTTGAACTTGAATTGTCAAACACGTACTATATCCAAGCTAATAACATCCTATGGCCAAAAAGGAAAAAAAAAAAAACTAATAACATTCTTGACATTACAAACTTTCACTTGCTCATAGTTTCTATTTTTTTTATAAAATCCATGTAGGTACGTAATTATCTCCGACACACGTAAAACATATGTACATGCACGCAACGTAGTTAATTGGTAGCTTCTTGATAATGACGATGGTGAATTGGTGATAAAGATAAAGAGAGGAACGCGTAATATATATATATATATATATATATATACTGTTTGATAAACTGTTTGGATCACTAGGCTCTGTTTGGTATCATACTCAATTTGTTTTTTCCAAAAATTAAGAGTTTTTAAATGTGAGTTTTCAAAATCAATTTTTAAAATTTGAAAAACTTGTTTGGTATGAAATTTGAAAACAAATTTAAATTTTAAAAATGAAGGAAGCGTTAAAAACAAAAACAAAAAGTGAAAAACGATGTTTTATCGTTTTTAAAAAGTGGCATGTTTTTAAATTTTTTTCTAGGAATTGTTTTTGAAAATGGTCTGCCAAATAGTTCAAACTTGTTTGGAATGAAATTTGAAAACAATTTTTAAATTTTAAAAATGATGGCAACTAAGGAAGTTGCGTAAAAAAAATAAAAACATCTTTAAAAAAAGGCCTATTTTTGGATTAAAAAAAAAACGATTTTTGAAAATGGTATGCCAAACATGTTTTTTTGTTCTTGAAAAAAAAGAAGGTTTTTGAATAGGATACCAAATAGGCCCATATTAAACATAAAGAAGACTCCACAATGTGTCCCTCAAGTAACTTTTTCTATGTGCAAGTCCGTGCTTTAAGGAATGGACATGAGGTTTTTTAAGAATTTTTTTTCTTTCACTTTTAGATCACATTCTTGACATGGTTCAATATTTTAGGGCATAGAATCATTTTCGAGGTTATAGTTTAGGTTTTAATCTTGAGTTTTGGACGAACTCGAGAGTTAATTAAAATCTAAAATCTATCTAACCAAGGAACAATAGCCCAATACTTGAAAGTTTAAAACTTAAAACTTTAACTAATTAAGGAACAGGTCTTGATCGACGATTCTATACTCAAACCTATAAAACATTTTCCAAAATGTTATCAAAAAGCAGGAAAAAAAAAAACAAGAAAACCATAAAACTATGTAGAGAGAGACTATATATATAAACTAATTTAAGAGTACATGGAGATTTACAATCTCCTTAAGCGATTGACAAACAGCTCGAACAATCTTAATTTATAAAAAATGATACGGCTCGATCAATTTGAGGTCCGCATGTAAATTATTTGCACCATATATAGGAACTGACAACCTTCCAAGGCTAGGGCGGTATTTGAGTTGCACATATGTCCAAATTTAAGAGTTAAACCTAACATCTAAACTCTAATAGTGATTCTACAATCTAAAGTATTAAACTGTGTTGAGAATGAGATAATAGAAAAAATGGGAGAAGATAGATGCAGATCAAAGAAAGAATGGCCAATTGCTGAATCCGCAAGCTATTAACTTTTGGACTTTGAAAATATTTAACTCTTTGTATATGTAAATGAATTGTTTTATAATCTAATTATAACCTATATAAAAGATGAAAAAATGTTTAGATCCTATAAAAAGAGTCATTTTTACAAATTTAGATAGATAACTTATAATTTAACGAGTGTGATTTTTATAAGAATTTTGATAGAAATTTAAAAAATAAACGGTTTAAATCATAAAATCATATTATGAAATGGACTTAAAAAAACGGTTAATGTTACATTAAATTATATTTTTATATGCACTTAACATTCATCTACATTTAAGTAGGTAGATTTAAAATAAATTATTTAGATTTGAATAACTAATTATGGGAAACACTAACAAAACATGTCATTTGCAATACTTTCACAGCAAATTAATTCAGGAGTTCAAGACTTCTATAAAACTTTCTTGATGGAAAAAATGGGAATGAAAGATTCCATCGAAATAAATTTGGTCCTTCAGTAACTGCCCGTTCTTGAGAGACCATCTTTGTCTTTGTAAATTCAAAAAACCAATGCTACCAAGACTTTCAGCACCGACCACACCCACTCAAGTGAGTTCAGCTCCAACCACTGAATTTGGCCTTATTCGGATGTTGCTGGGTCCAAAACCCTTGGTAACTCTGCTCATGCCATTACAATTTCTTCACTTACGACAAAAAAGAAAACAGACATTCAATAACGTTTTAATTCTAGAAGACTGTCAAGGGGATGGAAAGGAATCTAAGCTCTCAACCCAATGAATTTCAGGTACAAAATGATAAAATCCATGGCTGACAAGCAGTTGAAAGGAATCTAATCAAAGCTCCCAACCCAATGAATTTCATTTAGAAACTGATAAAATCCATATTTGAGACTTGAGTTCGACAAATGAGATTGGATGACCATTTGAATCGAAGAAAACAAATTTTGATAATTTTATTGAATAACTCCTTTAAATACTCAATTTTTTTATCCTTCAACCTCAAAATTAATAATAATGACTTTTTTATATTTTCAGATTAAAATATCCCTTTTTATGAAAATGTCATCATAACCCATCATATGTCCACAAAAAATTTGACAAATTGCTATATATGCTTACGAGATCATCATGTGTGGATCACAAATTGGATCATATACTATAGCGAGAAAGTGGATGTGGTTGTTTGAGACTTTGAGTAGGCCATCACAAAATGAATAGAGAGAAAGAGTGATTGACTGTGACATTAATTAACTTTGACCAATGGAAGCTTCTTTGGAATTTCAATCATGAATAGAGAGAGTGATTAACTGTGACATTGATTAACTTCTCCATCGTGATCTACTTTCCAGAATGATAGAGAGAAAGAGTAATGCACATCCAAACAGATGAGATGGTTGGCTAAGGAAGGAAGGAAGGAGAGAGAGAGAGAGAGAGAGAGAGAGAGAGAGAGAGAGAGAGAGAGAGAGAGAGAGAGAGAGAGAGAGAGAGAGAGAGAGAGAGAGAGCGCTACAATAACAGAAGTTTAGGTTTTTATATGAAGGATGTTATGGCCATTTCACATTAAAAAAGCTAGTAAAGTAAATTTTTGAGATGAAGGGTCCAAAAAATTTAAGGAGTATTTAAAAGAATTATTGAATAAAATTCCTCCAACAAATAAAGGGGGTAAAAGACTGATGTAGGACAATTCTTAGGATCATGCTTTGAACTACAGCATGATATATGCATATCACAAATTAACAAGTATAGCTGAAACGGTCGATAATGGAAAACCATACAAAAGGCTTCATAAAGTCAGAAATATTATTTCAATATCATTCATTATTGGCATAGTGATTAAAAGGTATCCATAATTTGCTAACTGGTAAACAAATAAACCTTTTATGATCAATGCAGCCAAGTTTCTTCTTTTTTATTTTCTAATGATTGCTGCTCTTTCCCTCTTTTCATGAAACCATGTAGTTCATGCACAAATATAGCTAGTTTCCGATGATAAGGGAGGACTAGATTCTCCACCCAACTTCTGGGTTTAGTGATACAGCAGCAAGAAAATCAAATTGCAGGCTTGGACATCAATGCTTTCCCTTTCATGTCAGCAAGGCTGTCGTTTTACATATGGGGCACAGATTCTTCTGCATTAGCCACTGTTTGATGCAGTTGGTGTGGAAGTCATGCCCACAATCTAGAGTGCCAATATCACTCCCATCAGCATATTCCTCCTGCCAAAATAAGGGTTCAAACAAGGTAAACAAGAACAAGTCAATCAGCTGCATGAAACACTTGAAAGCAGCTAGCTAAGTGTTCTTGTGGGGATAGACATAGCTCATACCTGACAAATACAGCATGGTTCCATATCTACTGGGGATTCTGTTGTAATAGAGAGGCATTTCCGCTGTTTCATGAACTTTGCAATGGTCTCCTCACTGAGTCCAGTGCTAACGTCTCCTATGCGTTCCTCCAGCGCCAACAGTTCCTATAATCCAAATCTATAGTTATGGGAACAATTTTGAAGAAAAAACCTATGGGAAAATACTTGCCCCCATTTTACCTCGTACGACATGTTATCAACATCAAGGCGCATGTCTCTGTGCCTATCATGCATCTCGGCCATGCCATGATATATGAATGGGTCAAAGAGCATATAGTCCTGACATCACCAAATGAAGCTCAATTGTCAAACATATATTATCTGTTGTTTATAGCAATAAGCGAAGCGTTCTTTTCCCTTTGATCAACAAAGCAATTTTAGTAAACCCCAATTACATGCTAACAGAAAAGAATCCTCAAGCGTGTACCTCCTCATAAACACACACATCTGCTTGCAGCTTAATTATGCTATTGCTCTCGCACACCTTAGAGGGGGTCGAGTTGTTATTTTCACAAACTATTTTGTCCGAACCTTATAATCTTTATCCACATACCATTTCGCCCCACCGCATCAAATTAGTATCCATGTTATGAAAATTAAAGATATCCAGATATTTTATACTCATACTCAAGAGAAAATCCTATATAAATGCCCATGCACAAAAAACGATGTCCAATGTACCACAGAAAAAAAAAGGTAGCCATTGAACAGTGGAATAGCCATACTTCTGCTATTATTTTTTTTATAGGACATACTTCTGCTATTGTTAGCGTGATGACAGTAGCATGCCAGACCTATTGCCAAAGGAAAAAAGAAAATAAACTAATCCTCTTTGCATGATATTAGAAATTTGTTAGTGCACCATTTCCTGTTCTAAATTCATTTCTGACAGGTTTTCATTTCTCAGCAAGTACACATTATTCAAGGCTTTCAAGCTGATATGTATACATGGTGGTAGTTAGAAATAGATTCATAAACAATGTCCGAGATATGGTCATGATAAAGAAATGGCTCTGGAAAAGTCAGCTGGAAGATGTTTCCACCGCTTTTATCCACAAGATAGAAGCAGATATAATGCAATATACCTCAACAAATTGAAGGGTTGGAGCTACTAATTTTTGCACTCAATTCCAAAGAGCTAAATTTCATCGACACAAACAAAGCTAAATGCCTTGTTCTATGCCTGCTCAAATGTACTTATGGAGAATGAAAAGTCCAACCTTAAATCAATCAAAAAATAATATCGTAAAAACCTGTATCCAAAGGCATGTTTAGGAGTGCTTTTGTGTGAAGCATTTTTACTAGTAGTGATTTTGTTAGAAGCACATAAAACTTTTTCTGAAAAACCCAAGTGCTTCACATATTAATTTGGAAATGATTCCCAATGCTTCTCCCGGAAGCACTAAAGTGCTCTCTAACCCCAAAAAGCACTTTTGTCTATTTTAACGAAACACTAACAGAAGTGCTTTTGGTAATCCAGATGCGCAAACACACTCCTAACATTCTACCTCCATATTTTTAAACTTGACAACAGAAAATGACTATCAGCGCAATCCAGCTAACAAAACTACCTTTGCAGTTGCAATGAAACCTATAAAAGTCCTAGTGATACAAACAGAAATTAATGTAGAGGTCAATATCAAACCTCGACTCGTAAGTTCTCACCCCTACGCATGGCATTCAAAACTTGACGAATCTGGTACATGGAGAAAATTATAATTGTTAGTTCCAAGAGGGAATGTTTTTTTGCAAAATATAGTTGATATATAAGGACAATACTTGAAAGCATTAACGTCATGATCTCTCTGGTCAGAGGCATGAATAATTCAATGGCATGCAAAATACTGCCATCCAACCATAGAATTGATCCGTAACATGCAAACATATATTAAATACAGATATAAGAATGATCCAAACACTAAAGATTAGCTTAATTTTCATAGTCAGAGATCAAATATAAATATGATGTACTTTCATGTTCCTGTATCATTAACAGCCACCATTTATTGGCCACTCAGTGCAATACTTATTCACTCAAGGAGATTCACCTAACTCTAAAGATAATACCAAAAAAAAAAAAAAAAAAAAGGGGGACAACTTTCACAGAAGAAGTATCTCATTTAGTAAACACAAATCCAAAACTGAAACACTTTTAAGGTGATATTCAAACTCTGTTATCTGGATATCGAAATGTCAACAGGAAAGCCAATGCAAATTTAACTCCACAAATGTCATACCAGGTTATAGAGTCCAAACAGTATATGTACAAAGAGAGTAAACTTGAAAAGGATGTAAAATAAAAATAGAAACAAACCTCAGATATTAGTCGGCGCCTCCCTTCAATGTCAGCTGCTAATGCCCGCAGTGAATGTGGCATATTAAGAACATCATCACCTTGTCTGTCCACCAAGAATGCTGCCCTAGAATATGGTTGATGACGGACCTGGTTATTAGATCCAGAAGAATTTCCTGAATCCTGTGAGGAAGCAGAAGCTCCTGAAGGTGATGGAATAAAATGACTATGACCTCCAGGTTGAGAATCAATAGACGGAAACAAAGACCAAGGTGGAAACTCTGATAGTCTTTGATGATTCTGGGTTGGAGGGTTGTTGAGAGGGATCCATGAAGGATTGGACAAAGAATGAATGCTGGAACTGGAACCAATCCTTGTAGAGGAAGGAACACCTACAGAAGTGCTTATGTTTCCAGGGGCCAAACTCCAACCTGTTGGATCCTGCGATGAATTTCTCATATCTGTAACAGTTACAAACATGGGATGCTCCACATTGTTTCTTGGAATGCTTCTTATGTTTGCTTCTTCTCTTAACTCGGCACCTCTTTCTCCAGTCATGAGAGAACTTGATAAGCTGCCCACTCTTGAACTGGAAGAACCATTCCAAGGAAAAGGAATCATGTTTCCTGACAAACCATTAATATGCATAGCAGGACACCAGCTTTGAGGACTACCAGAATTTGTTGCAGCTACTGTTGTTGATCTCCCCGCTGATGATAAATTTGAGGGTGCAGACTCTTGTTGAGGCACCGTACTAAACCCCCTAGCATATTGTCTTAGTGATCTTTCTGCACCTAATGAAGGAAAGGTATCAGATGCTCCCACTCTCAGACCAACCCTGCTTCTTAAGTTCTGCTGTTCTGAAGGACTACCACTAGGAGAGTCACAGAAGGGTGTGGATAAACTTAAACTACTAGAAGGATTGTAACGAGCAGGAGTGGTATTCCATAGACCATTTTCAGCTTGTGGAAATGAACTAGAGCTTCCACCAGGATAAGACTGCCCAGAAGTACCCTCAAGGGACTTTCGCTTGCAGGATAAACCCCAATTGCCAAAAGAAGAGCCTGGGTTACCATCATTTTCCCCCACCGCATAATCAGAGCTTCCAGATGAAGTCCCAATGATATCAGGTGAAGCTGTGTGCGCACTTGACTTGTAGAGATTAGGGATTGTATTAGCTTCCACAACATGCCCACAATTACCACTATTTCCCACATACTCTGCATTTAGATTTACATTTTGAGGGATATAATTAGAGCTAGAACCTTGTGAAAAGGACGACCCACCTTGAATCTGATTGCCACTGAGACCAATAATAGCTCTCCCAGGAAAAAGGATATTTGGTTCAATTTGTCTTTCTTCTGACCTTTGACCAATCACGGGACAAGCACTATATGGAGATGGCCACCCATGTTCCATTTTCATCTCATCATCATTGACTGGGCTTTGCAGATTCGATCTAGAGCTGGGTTCACCTGGACCAGTAAAGCTCTGAGCGTCATGACTAGAAGCATTTAAGCATGTCATCTCACCAGAAGATACCATATAACTTGATAACTGGGTTTCTACAGGATTTAGCATGTTATTCAAAGAAGTCTGCTGACTCATACCAGTGCTGTTGGAAACAGATCCAAGCCCAACATCTGTGATTTCTGGAAAAGTATCAATGCTACTCCCTTGACCTTGCATTATGGTCAACGAATCCCACCAAATAAACTTGATAAAGTGCAGAAGGCGCTATATGGTCTTCACAGGTGCTTCCAATTGAACACTTCTTCAGCACAACTGGAGCAAGCACATAGCTGCATAAATAATATATATATCAGATATGTAATGAGTGCACAATTCTAAAAATCTGTACGAATTCAAATATGGATAATAAAGCAAGATAAACAAAGGGAGAGAGAGAAAGAGAGAGAGAGAGAGAGAGAGAGAGAGAGAGAGAGAGAGAGAGAG
>QANW01013191.1:381459-391497 GCA_003254865.1 Dryas drummondii | reverse complement strand
GGAAGGAATACGACAAAGCCACTGAGCTGAGCAAATGGATGGGAGAGAGAGAGAGAGAGAGAGAGAGAGAGAGAGAGAGAGAGAGAGAGAGAGAGGCACAGAACTCACATAAACAACATAATGTAATGTAATCATCTATTCATCTCTGAATAGACTGAATGAATCTAATATCTACAAGACCATAATCTGTCATCTATGTATTTTGCTGAGGTGGGGTGAGATGTCCACATAGCTTGCATGCACTTCCTGTGGGCCCCACTTCACGTATATTATATGTATTTTGATATTAATTTAATTATTTTTTGTGTGCCGGAAGTGCCCCTGCTCCTTTCTCGCAAGAATGTGGTCGCTGCTGAGCTTCCACCCCTACGTGGCCACCATATATCTTACAAACATTATTTTATTGTTTCTAAATAAGGAAAAATTTTCATGTAGACATCTCACACTTTGAGTGAGCTTGAACCTGGCCCAAACTCATTAGTGGCTAATTTACAGCCCAATTTGGCCCGCATGATGTGGGCCGAAATTCAACCCATAGACTAGGCCCATTTTACCCCTTGTCCATTCTTCCTAAATTCACAAATGCTAATGGTACAAACTACAAAGCTATAGAGTTGATAATCATTATATGGTCGATGGAACAATTTGTATGGGGCCTAATTGTCTCATTCTCACTCTCTTTTCATTCTATGTCTCAATGTATATGCTCTCATTCTCTCTTACTTGAAAACTAGGGGCGTTCAAAATGCAATTCAATCTACTCAAATTGACCGATCCAATCCAATGATCTGTTTTGATGACTTTGGTGGATTTCCATGTGAAAATCCAATAATATTAATGTGATCAAATTTAATTTAATGATCAATTTTGTATGTTTATTTTTTATTTTCTTTATTAAAAAAACCGATCATCCAATCCAATCCAATATCAATTGGATCAGATTGGATTTGATTCTAATCTCATATCGTATCGGATTGAATTTACAATCCAATCAATAGCGGATCAAATGCCAATTTACAAAAAATTAATGGATTCCAACTTATGAAAACCATTAGTGGGTCTTTCCACAAACTTTGGAGTTAGGGATACAATGGACTTGAGTTGGGCCGGTTTGTCATTTTCATTCTTGTCCTCGCCTCTAAATGAGAATTCTATTATTTTTAAAACATTTTTATTTTCTAGAACCATACATTTCGCCATAAATATATATTATAGAACATATCGAATACATTAATATATATATATATATAGTTGTGCTACATTTTTCGTAAGGACATTGTTTGAAATGGAAATGTATAATAACTGTTTTTTTAACCTTACCTCACATCCTCATCAAAGTTCTTTTCTTTATAATAACCTCACATCAAACTTGGAATATACCATATGATATGACATGATAAAATTGGAATCTACAACTTTGAATGGTCTTTTAATAAAAAAATCAATTATAAATTAATAAATTACATCATTCCATAAATAAATTATAAATTAAGGGAGTGTCCCAACTCAAATTTTAATAAATTTTAAAATTTATAAAATCCATTAAAATTCAAAAGAAATAGTTAGAATGATTGTAGAATCTGTTATGTGTAAAAAATCTATTAAAATTCATCCAAATTTATTAAAATTTACCACTTAATGAAATCTATCAACTTTTAAGACACTTGAATTTCTAAAAAATTCATTAAAATTTGAAATTGGGACAACTAGATTTCTATAAAATCCATTAAAATTCTAATTGAGAATACCTAGATTTTGTTAAACTTTTAAAATCTATTAAAATATGAAATTAGGACACCCCTAAGTATAAAAACGAATATATTTTCTCTCATATTCATCCTTATACCTTATGTAACAAGAAATGGTCAAAAAAAAACAAGAAATGGTCCACAAAACAAGGTGTGCATTAGTTCAAGGCTTCAAGCCACAATTATAGCTCTTACCTCTTCTATAGCCTTTCCATTTCTAACTTGGAAGAAGGGAAAAGGCAAAAGAAAAAAAAAAATTGAGAAAGAAGGAAAGAAAGTCCTTGAAATGCATCATGATTTAGAGAATATTTACAATCTAGACACGTTATGCAATTAGTTTACAAAATGAAGAATTTATACTTTAGTAGAGAAAATATAAACCTATCAACAAAATAACACAAGTTTGATTTATGATTGAAAATGTCGACATGAACAACTAAATAATGTAACAATAAGGATGCTTTCTACGCACGTCAAGTATGTATGTTAGCAAATTTTATATTGCAGAATGGTCAGTATAACTATTGATTAGTTGATTTTTGGTCTTAAAACGTAATAACACAAGCTACTATCATTTTAGGTAACTAAATTAGTGATAACGAAAAAAGGCCTTGTATTCCAGATATAGAAAACAAAAAATTACCTATGAAAACTTTATCACAAATATGAAGTTTGATAAAAAAAAATATATATAAATTCAATTTAGACACATAACTATAAATACTATTTCAACAGGGTACACGAACTTTCAAATATTTCAAATATATACTTGATTTATTATGTAAATTGAAAAATGAAATTTTGTTCATCAATTTATTAAGAGATCAGTTAAATGTCAATTTAGATTTTGCTAACGGGGATTAATTGGCGACGTGGCACCAACTCAGCATACATTTCCCGCCAAATGAGCAACAGATGTCCACTTGACACGAGCTCACACATCCATCACCTCTTTCTCGCTCGTCGAATGCTCTCCTGACCATTTAGTCTCCAAAAAACATCACGTTTTCTCCCAAATTCGAATATAAATCTCTCGCTTATGTTCAACGAGCGAGAAAAAGATGATGAGTTTGTGAACTCGTGTCAGGGGTTAGGTGGACCCGTGTCGCTTATTTGACGAGAAATGAGCGACACGGGTTCACCTAACCCCTGACACTAGCCCAAAAACTCTCTCTTTCTCTCTCTCTATTATTATTATTCAATTGTGGGCATGTGTTGCTCATTTAGCGGGAAATGTTTGCTGAGATAGCGCCATATCACTAATTAATCCCGATCAACAAAATTCAAGCTGTCATTTAACTGATCTCTCAACGAATCAATGAACAGAAATTTATTTTTCAATTTAGATAATAAATCAGGTGTATATTTGAAATATTTTAAAGTTTATAGACTCTGTTAAAATAACTTATATAGTTATGTGTCTAAATTAAATTTATACAAAAAAAAAAAATAATAATAAAAAAATAATTTGGGTTTTTTTGACAGGAGGAGTTTGATAAGATCCCTAATTTCCAAATAAAGAATTCTCTCACGTGCCTCAAAAGAAGTTTCCAAAACTGTAAGGTAGCGAAAGTGTATAACCAAGAGTCAACAGACAGGTGTACCTCTGTATTTCGTCTCCCAGATTCTCAATCCAACCTTCACACGACTCCCGAGAAAATCAAAAGCCCCATTAAATGGCTGTGGAATCCTCCACACTCGTAGCTTTACTCTCCTCCATCTCCCAACTCATCCTCCTCCTCCTTTTGTCTCCCAACTCCACCAACTCCTCCGATTCCAATTCCTTCGCAAATGTTTTCCCAATCGTCCACCAATTCCTTGCCACCCAAGAAATGGCCACCACCCTCTCCCTCCTCACCCTTTCCCGGAAACGGAAGCGAACCCGTTTCTCGGAACGCGATTCCGAGCTCAATGACCCACACAAGGACCACGAACTCGGTGGTGGGGGCCGAGTCCAACTGGGTCTGACTCGGAGTCCAGACTCGTTCAGGAATTGCTTCAGAATGACCTCCTCAACGTTTGAATGGCTATGTGGTTTGCTCGAGCCGTTACTTGAGTGTCGTGACCCAATTGGGTTACCTCTCAATCTCTCCGCCGAGGTCCGCCTCGGCATCGGCCTGTTTCGGCTGGCCACCGGTTCCGATTACCCCGAAATTTCGAAGCAATTCGGGGTTTCGGAGTCCGTGGCAAGGTTTTGTGTCAAGCAACTGTGCCGTGTTCTTTGCACCAATTATCGGTTCTGGATTGAATTTCCCAACCCAACTGAGCTTGAATCCGTATCTGCTGCTTTCGAAAGCTGTACGGGGTTGCCCAACTGTTGCGGTGTGATTGATTGTACGAGGTTTAAGATTGTTAGGAATGATGGGTTGGAAGAAAAAAATGAGAATCTTCAAGAAGAAAGCATTGCTGCCCAAATCATGGTAGATTCTTCGTCGCAAATTCTCAGCATTGTCGCCGGATTTCGCGGCAATAAGGGTGATTCAAGGGTGCTAAGGTCATCAACTTTGTACAAGGATATCGAAGCAGGGAGGTTACTGAATTCGCCTCCGGTTTATGTGAATGGGGTGGCTGTAAATCAGTATTTGATTGGAGATCGAGGGTACCCCTTGCTTCCTTGGCTTATGGTGCCTTTCATTGATGCCGTTCGGGGCTCAAACGAAGAGCATTTCAATGCAGCACACAATTGCATGCGCCTTTCGGGGCTTAGGACCATTGCTAGTCTGAAGAATTGGGGTGTTTTGAGCCAACCAATCCGAGAGGAGTTGAAGATGGCAGTTGCTTACATTGGTGCTTGTTCCATACTTCATAATGGCTTGTTAAGGAGGGAGGATTATACTGCTTTGTGTGATGAGTTGGATGATTACTCTTTGTTTGATCAGAGCTCTCAGTATTATGGGGATACTAGTTTGGAGGAGAATTCAATTGGGAGGAAGGCTTCTGTTATACGAAGTGCATTGACTACAAAAGCAAAAGAGTTTCAAAAGTCATAGCTTTCATCCAATATTTGTTCTTTGGTTCAATTGAAATCCACCTAGGAGATTGGTTCAAAAGAGGAGCTGCTATAGCACAATTTTGTTTTGGCAGGTAATTTTAGATTTTATGATTATGTTAGATCAAAAATTGTTTTTGCAATTTCTCTGGTGTTTCTTTTCTATTCTTTCAATTTATTTAAGGGTATAAATTGCTTTTGCATTCAATTTGTTTACCAATTTACTTTTGAAGATGTACCCAGTTCAGCATCTTCTATAATAATCAAAGTGCAAAGATGGGATTCTTTCCTGTTGAGAATGTGAATAATCTTAGTTGGTCATTTGCTATCCATTTCTTGATAATAAAGGGTTAATCTTTTCGTAAAGGCCTTTAGAAAATTAAGCAAAAATGGTCTTGCTTTGATCTATTAGAAGCCTATTACAGGATGATGTCTGTGCCAAAATCATACCAAGTACTGAGAAGTGTGTGGACTATAAAACAACCAAAGGATATCTGAGCCAATGCAGAACTTCCAATTGTAATTTGTTTGTTAAACTTGATTGCTGCAGAATGCAGAGCACAAGGTGGAGTATTTTCTCCCTTAAAATTACAAAAATTTAAAGGGATACAAGCTGCCAGCACAGAAACTAATCAAGTAACAAACTCACTTCCCTTAACAGAAAGACCAAAAACACATAACTGATACAGTGATACTACAGATCATAGCTTCTGACAGTAAGCCAATTTAGTTGACTATTCTGAATTATACGACTATTCATTAAAGCAAATTAGTTGACTACTCATCAACTTAGTTTACTGTTCTTCATTTTGATCTTCAACATCCTTCTCAGCCTCTTCCTTCTATAGCTTTGCATTTGCACAACTCAACAGCCACTAGTGTTGCACAGCTCAATATCAATAGCAGCAGCTTAACCCTTGCTAACTCTTCACAATAGCAATTTTTTTTATCAACTAATTGGTAACTGGGGTATGACAAGTACCCACCCTGCCACACGATAGTCCTTAAGGATGAAAATCGGGAAATTGGTTGGTAATGAAAGGCAATCTTCCTAGGTTGCATCTTTTGAAATTGATTGAGACCACTGAACTAGTACTTAGGTTACCGGCATATTGCTCCTCTTAACCAGGCTGCAATCTAGTAGAGCTACTGGCTGCACAAAAATCTGACCTTCCTCCCCTACCATTGGTAGTGTAGAACTGTAGATAATGGCTTTACAGGTCTCTCAATACGCTTCTTAATCTGGGATACATGGAACACAAGAGGAATTTTGGAACCATGAAGTAATTTCAATTTTAAGCCACTTAACCAATTTTGGCTTTCACAGGAAAGGGCCCAAAATACTTAGCAGCCAACTTTAAATTATTTCTAATGCTAATAGAAGTCTGCCTGAAAGGTTGGAGTCATAGGTAGACTAGATCTTTCACTTTTTTTTTTTTGTCTGCAATCTGCATATCATTTCATTCTGGTCTGGGCTTGATGCAAATTCTCACTGCTGCAACTTGTTTTGTCTTTTTGATCTCTATACGGGTTGTGGCTTGAGGACAATAGAGATATAGAGCTTTAGATGGTGTCATATTATTGCTGATTTGATGATGTGTGATGTCCCACCATTGTGCTTTAAGAAACCATTTCACATATTGTGAGGTCTTTCTCCTGTCATGTATCTTAGATAGGTTTCAAAACGATATTAATTCTTTTAGAAGGACAATCAGTTTTGTGAATGTTAAGCAGTGCTCATATGCAATTCAGTTACCATTTTCAATTGCTTGAATAGCTCCTTCCAGATAAGCTTAAGCAGACCTTGTTCCTATAAGTCACAATAATAGAAGGTGTTCCATGCTGCTTATATAGTTATATTATGGGCTAGAAATAGATGCGAAATGCCAAAAATTTTGTGAGGATAACTGAGGGCCCAAACATGGCTATATTTGATAAGCCTGTAACCTACACCACTACTATACTTCCTTCTGACTTAGGCAATTCTTCATTAAATTCATGAATATGTAACTTCAAGTCTATTAGTTTGAAGTAATCCAGCAGCTGGCACATGTTCTGTATTGTTTCTTTGGCATGGTATTACAACTGCTGGATATCTTTCTTCATTCCAGGCCAATAAAAATATTGTTTTATTCTTTTAACTCTCTGGCATCCCTGATGTCCTATTGAAGACTGAAGAGGAATGTACTGCTGCCATTATCCTGAATCTCACATCAACATAAACTCTGCCCTTATGTCTGAGCAATCCGTTATTGAGTGTATACGTAAGTAAATCATGATTTTGGTAATGAGCTCTCTAGATCATCCTTATGGCTTCTAATTACCTTTAAGCCAATTTGGAATCACAGTGCAAGGGGCATGGCATGGCATGGCATTCATCTTACACTTCAGTTAGTGTAGACAATGCATCAACAGCTCTATTCTTAACTCCCTTTATATTTTATTTCAAAATTCATTCTGAGAAGCTTGGTTCAGCATTTTTGCTGCAACAAGGTAGTAACCCTTTTCTCCGAAATATGTTTATGGCTTTGATGATAAGTTGTAATGATTTATCGGTTTCCAAATACTGTCCAAGATTTCCTTTCATAGGTAGACATCCTTGTATTCTTTACTTTAAGACTGCTTCAATACCTTTCTTGCAAGCATCAAACTCCAATTCAAAGGGCTTGGTGAAATCTGGCATACCTAAAATAGGTGTGGTAGTCCTGGCCTATTTTTATGGTTGTAAGGCATGTTCAGCTTCTAAGTTGAACAAAATTGTACTTCACGAGATCAGTTAGGGGATTACTTATACTGCCATAACCTTTTACAAATTTCTTATAATAACCAGTGATCCCCAAAAAGCCTCTTAAGCCTTTGAGAGTGTAGATTCAAGGCCATTTTTGTATACATTTCGTTTTATGGTTCAGATTTGCAAGTAACTCAATTCCTATAATTTAGGGCCCCTCCCGAGGTTGGACCATTTGAATACAAACTGAGAGAAAACCAACAGCAATGTATTGACCACTCATGGGGTTAGGGGAAAGATCCAGAAGAGCATCAACAATGCTCCGATAATTTTTTTCTGAAAACATGGCCCTGCATAGAGTGGAATAACTAAATAGTGTGTGGCAGTCTCTGATAGACAGAATAAGGCTCCGTTTAGTTTGAAAGGATCAGGCGTTTGAGCCTTTTTAGATTAGGGATGGCTCTCTAGAAAGTTTCCAGCTGCTTATCTCATGAATGCTGTTGGCATTAAATTGTTTCTGTTTACAAGAATTCAGTCTCTGGTGTGTAGATGACTACTGGGTTTGTGTGCATCTGGTGTGTTCTTTCGGGCACTCTGCAAAACAAGGGTACCCCAAATCTGTTGCAGGTTAAAGATTTGGTATATATGAGAATTGTACCAAAGGGAAAACACTTAAATAGAAGGAAAAGCAAAGGGTTGTAAGAGTTGAGGATTGTTATATTATATACTTTATATATAGTCAGACCATAAAAACATATATATATATATATATGTATATATTTAAACAAAGAGAAAAGTGTCTTGCAATTCTAATGAAAAGCCAGACAGTGGGGTTGGTGAACCTTGGACTAGTCTTTATGAGAATCGAACTCACAGGATAGGAACAAGGAACCCCCACCTCCCCACCAAGTCACCAATGTAACTTTTCATTAGCATTTCATAATAACAAAAATAACAAAAATAATAAAATCCTCATCCAGGACAGATGGATCTTACTTCTTAGGGAGGACTGGAGCCTGGAGGAGGATGACCAAAATACATATTCATATGAGTAGTTTTAGCAGTCTCCTTGGCAAAAAGAAAGTGTGGATATGGAATATCGATAGTATTGTCTAGCTGATGGACCCAAAAATTTGGAAAGTGCCTTTACTCTTATTTACTGTGAGGTAATGTTTAAAAAAAATAAATTGAAATGATAGTTGGTGATTGCAGTATTATTGCAATTAGTCAGAAAAAAAAAATAATAATAAGAATAAGGGGAAGAGCCAGCCAGCCTGAGGAGGTGATGGTCACCACCTACTGCTACACGAACAAAGCCAAGTTCTCCGCATTCTTACCAACTTTATATTCCAAATAAAATAGGAACAAAAAAAAAGGTGTATCCCACCGTTTAGCCGTTGAAAAACTCTTTTCGTTTTTAATGCAATAAGCATTTGGAAATTCATTATTAGAAAAAAGCTGGGTATGAATAATAATATAATCATATATAACAGTGTCAACCCAGCAAACAAAAGTATATAAAACAGAGTTTGACACACGTGGGATAATCCTAGATTTTTGTTTTTTGGGTCTAAAATCCTTGATTCCAACTCCAAATTATCACAATTCTTACCCAATTTGACAGGACATAGAAGCCTATGCCAATTTAAATGAATGTACTCCAAGAATACAATCTAAAATATCACATAATAGTGATATTTTATTTATATCACTTCAATTAAATATATCTTGATTAATAATTATTTGGTAGAGTAAAATGCATGGTCTACTAATTTTAACACTTTTTCCAAATTGGTCAAGGATTTATGTTTTGTCTCAATACAACCCAGTTATTAATTAACTTGGCTCAACATAGTCCATTCCGTCAATTTTGTGTTAACGCCCATCTATTTTCATCACGTGCCACACACGTGTTCGTTTGTTGAGGGCAAATGAGTAATTTCACAGGCGATAAATTTTTAATTCTATTTATAATTTCAAAAATATTAAAAGTAAAAAATAAAAAATAAATTTAAAATTTAAAAATCTAAATCTGATTTCATTTTTTTAATCACTCCCTCTGTATTCTCTCTCACTTTCTCTCTTTCTCTCTCCTCGACCTCACACTCTCTCAGCCCAGCGGTGATCACCGGTGAACCAGGCCAAACCGAGACCACCATCTTCTTCCTGTCTTCCTTCTCTCTCTCTCCTCATGGGCTTGGATCACCCAGAAAACCACCAAAATTGAAGAATTCGGCTGAGACCCAAAAATAAAAAACCAAAAAACAAAGAAACCAAACCCATCGTAAATCTCCAACCAAACCCCTAAACCCCCATACCCCAGCCACCCATTTTCCCTTCCTCAACCTCATTTTCTCATCTCCAATGGCGGAAGTAGAAGCTCCTAGTGTTGTCGCTCGAGGCTCCAATGGTGGAAGCAGAGGCAGATCGAGATGGGGTGAAGTCGACGCTCGGAAAAAAAGGCATATCGAAAATGGATTTGGCTACAAATGAAGAAGACGAAGCTGAGTTTGCACATTCAGAGAGAGGGGAAAATAGAGAGAGAGAGAGAGAGAGAGAGAGAGAGAGAGAGA
>QANW01013191.1:334776-381444 GCA_003254865.1 Dryas drummondii | reverse complement strand
GGGTTTTATTTATATTTTTTTTTCCTTTTTTTTTTTTTTTGCAGGTGAGGGTGGAGATAATGGGGAGAGAGAGGAAGGCTACGGGTTGTGGGTGGAACCTGGGCTTATTGTTCTTCTTTTATTTTATTTTATTTTTTCAATTATTTTTATAGTTGGGCATGAGTGAAGATCATGGGAAGTTGCAGAATAAGATAGAAGGTGAAAAAAAAGAAAAAGTAATGGTTATGGGTGTGATCATGGAAGAAGAAGAAAAAGGGAAAAAAAGGGAAAAAAAAATGGCTATGGGTGTGATCAAACAACAAGAAGAATTTGGGTTTACTGCAAATGAATTTTGGATTTATGCAACTTTTGTTTACTACAATTAAATGGACTTTGAGTTTATTGCATAATTTTAGATTTTGTGTGTGAATTGCAAGCCAAATATATGAAGAAGAACAAGAAGAAGAAAGAAAAAGAACAAGAACAATAAGAAAAAGAAAGAAAAAAATTTGTGGGGCTGTTATTTTTCTTTGTTGATCGATCTAAGGGTGTGGATTTTTTTTTCTTTGTTTTTTTTTGTTTTTTAAATTTAATTATTGGGGTTTTTTTTAGTTCTAATATTTTTAAAATTAGAAATAGAATTAAAAATTTATTTAATATAAAAAGACAAATTTGTCCTTTATTTTAACAGAATTTATAACAAAATTGACGGAATGGACCAAGTAGGTAAACGTCGAAAAAAAGTGGACCAACTTGACACAAAAAAAATAAAAAAATTGTTGACTTACTAGGGAAAAATATAAAAGTAAGTGGACCAATAATACATTTAACTCTTATTTGGTATAATAAATGACACTCAGTTTATATTATCAGAAAACATTCTAAATTCAAATCTAATAAAAGATTAGTTAATTAATTAAAAAAATTAACAATATTTTATACCTTTGCAACAATAAATCAAAAACAACATTTTAATTCCTAAAACGCTTAAAAAAAACAAAAACATTTTAGCTCCTACAAAGAAAAAAAAAAGATTGTTCTCTAAAAAAAAATAAAAAAAAATGATTGACGTGACAAGTACTCACGAATGGAGTCACTCCACCAAGAGCCAACCACAACACAACAAAGTCTACTAACCAAATACCAATAGCACCCCATTACCAGATTAGTGGGTCCCAAACCCAAAAGCAGGATGTATTCTGAATGGTTTGAACTTTGAAGTTCCAAAACTCAGACTACCTCAGAGGACTTCACCAACCCCAGACCGGTTTGGTGGCCGGCCCAACCAACCAGCCGGTTCAACCCGGACTGTTTCATTCCATATATACCTTCTTCTTTCCTCTATCTCAACTCAGGCTTGTATCTCCCTTATAACCCTGTTCATCATCAAGCCAATAAATCTTCTAGAAAGCCAGAGAAAGCAAGGAACTTTTCATCAATGGCAACCAATGGAGAAGAGCAGCAGAACCAACCCGCGAGGCACCAAGAGGTTGGCCACAAGAGCCTTCTGCAAAGTGATGCTCTGTACCAGGTACCCACATATACAACTAATTAAAGCTATGAATCAAAACCTCCAAAAATTATTGAAATATCAGAGAGGAAATTTATTGAGTCATTGAAGCTGTTGTGATTTGGTTTCTGGGTTTGATTTATTTTTGCAGTATATATTGGAGACCAGTGTGTACCCAAGAGAGCCTGAGCCCATGAAGGAGCTCAGAGAATTGACTGCAAAGCACCCATGGTTTGTTAGTTTGATCTCTATTACCAACCAATTCATTAAATTCATCAGATTTGAGATACCCAATTGGTGATTATGTTGTTGGAGATCAATATCATTGGTTGGTTGGTGTTTGATTATATGAAAATGAATGAATGAACAGGAACATCATGACCACCTCAGCTGATGAAGGGCAGTTCTTGAACATGCTTCTCAAGCTCATCAATGCCAAAAACACCATGGAGATTGGTGTCTACACGGGCTACTCCCTCCTTGCCACAGCCCTTGCTCTTCCTGAAGATGGAAAGGTATTCATTGAATTCCTCATCTTCAGTCAAATACCCCATAAAACATTTTTGTGTATTTCATATATTTATTTTAATTTGTCACAGATCTTGGCCATGGACATAAACAGAGAAAACTACGAATTGGGTCTCCCGATCATCGAAAAGGCCGGTGTTGCCCACAAGATTGAGTTTAGAGAAGGCCCTGCTCTTCCAGTCCTCGACCTAATGATCGAAGATGTAAATACACAAAAATTCTTTCTACTTTCTCTCTCTTTTGACTGTTTCACCAATTGGGAAAGAACTAAGGAACAATATTGAATGCCTCTTTGACAGGAGAAGAATCATGGGTCGTACGACTTCATCTTCGTGGATGCTGACAAGGACAACTATATCAACTACCACAAGAGACTCATCGACCTGGTTAAGGTCGGGGGTTTGATCGGCTACGACAACACCCTATGGAACGGCTCTGTGGTCGCACCTCCAGATGCTCCGCTACGCAAGTACGTTAGGTACTACAGGGACTTCGTGCTCGAGCTCAACAAGGCTCTCGCTGCGGACCCCAGGATTGAAATCTGCATGCTTCCCGTTGGTGATGGCATCACTCTCTGCCGTCGGATCAAGTGAGATCATAACGCAATACACCAATCACAGCCGCTGGTTTCTTGGTCACTCAATGATATATAAAAGCAAAGTGGTTTTTTTCTTTTATTTTTACTTAATTTTCTGTGTATTCTCTATTTGGATGAACCTTCATGTTGGAGCGATTAAAAGGCATATACCATATTCAGTTGTGCTCTTTTAATTTTCTGGCATAATTATAATATACCAATTTGAATCTTCTGCATGTTTTTTTCTTCACTTTTTTTTTTTTGGGCTATTTTATTTTTCTTGAAGGTTTTCTAGGTTTATAATTGTGTCTGAAAAGTATATTTATATCTTTGTTATATGGAATATACAAAGATTGATGTAATTTTATTTAATTAGTAGCATTTTATTAGAAGCTTATAAATTTTATTAAAAACTCAAATTGTTGAAGCGTTCCTTAAACTAGTACTTACCAGGTGCCTGTTTCTCTAAAAAATCTACTTCTCTCAAACACTGTTGAAAAAATGTTTTTAGTTACATAAAAACGCTTTTTATAATGTGGGAAACACTTCCAACTACATCTTAAATTAAATTATAATTGAATCAAACTAAAATTCCAATCCAAACTCAAATGCGGATTGAAGTTTTTTTGTTTGAAAAATCATAAAATCCAAATTTGATTGTCGTGTCATAAGAAAAAAAAAAAATTGGGTAGACCATTAATAACGGTTAAGAAAACCCATGTTCATGCACAATTTATTTTTACACGCCTAGGAAGTTTTTTCTTTTATATATCAATACTCGAACTTAGGACCTAAATTTTTACTCATCCATATCAATGTTACTTGATTATTGTGCAAACACTTAGAGAGTTATATATATAATATTTCTCTAGACGGATGCGTCTAGTTGTTTGTTTGTTTGTTTTTTTTTTTTTTTTGGGTATGGATAATCATCATTGAGCACTCGGTTAACTTTTTTTTTTATAACAACCGAGTGCTACAACAAGCGTTCTCTGCTGGTTCCACTGTTCCATTTTTTAGGATATAGAGTACGAGTTTACCTTATACCCTCTTAGGGTATAAAATGAGACTTGTGAAAGCTGCATGTTAAGTTTTAACTCTATGATTTTAGACTCCGAGTTAAAACCTAATATAAAGCCGACAAACTAGTGTCAAACGCTTGAGAAGGAAACAAAAATGTATTACCACCTGCCGAGCACTCGATACCGAGCGTCTATAAAAAAAAATTGCGGACGTCATTCTGCTCCTAGAAGATCATATTAGAGATATAGAAAAAAATCTGAATAGAAAATATTTTGATTGGAGAATTATCAATTTTTGTCTTAGAAAGAAAGTCGAAATTGAGGCCTTGATCAATATTCATACTAACACTAACATTAATAAATATATTAATACTAGGATTAATAATTATCAATTAATTGATAAAATCAATAAAAAAGGTTTTTTTTTATTTCACAATTTATCAAGATTAAGAAATCGACCTATCTAATAAAAAAAAAATTTTTGATTGGATGAGAATGAATGAAGAAATACTAAGTCATTCCTTATCAAATCAGGAACTTTGGATATTTCCAGAATTTGTGATACAAATTATTGTATATATATATATATGTAGAAAGTAAGAAAGATATTTATTATTATTATTTTATATTTGTACGATCAAATGGGGTTCTACTCAGAATTTATGTTGGAAGTTCTATGAACTTTACATGGATCGGAATTTAAAATTCCTAAAATTTAATGGTCAGATAAAGTTTGTCATGATTGAGATGATAATGATATTCAACAAATAGATGTTACAACTTACAAGTTTCCAAGATGGTCATCAATATTTGGTGTATCTATCATGCATGGCGGGGCCTCCTCCACCCACTCACCCACCAACCAACAACCCCACCACTCATTTGTTTTCAGTCTTAATTTGTTTGTTGTTAATATATTTGACTTTTTTAATTCTCTATTTCTTTTCAAGGTTGAAACTTGGTGAACCACAAACAAAGTACGTGTACTTGGGGTCGGTATATGTCATATATAATATATAATATATAATATATAATATAGGGAGATTTAAAGTTGAGTACATTTTAAGGTCAACTACTAAAGTTTAATAAAATTTTAGTTTAACTACCAAAATATAATTAAATTTTAGTTTAGGTACCAGTTGCCTTTTTAAAGAGTTTAAATACATAAATATATCAAATTATTATGTTATTTACGAATCTACTATATTAAAAGTTAGGTTTGTCTCCGTCTGAACAATATACTAATACCCAATACATAGAGAAAATAGAGTCACATACGAACATGACAACAAGCAATGTGTTTGATGAAGCATCCAACCCCACATGCCCAATTACAAAGAGCCACCATTGGGGTCTTATCCAAATGTATAATGTTATGTGACTGGCCAATTACTCCACCCACTTCCGTAACCTATGCAACAAATCTCACCTTCCTCTTTTCCTAAATATATAATACGTATAATCCATCTCTTTAGCCAACAATTAAAGATGAAGAGAGAGAGAAACAAAGACAAAAACAGAGAGAGATGACCATTAATTAATTACATCATGCAATTGCTGCCTCAATCCAAAATCGAAAGCACCTCCTTCATCAATTAATCCCATCAAACACAGATCAAGTACTTTCATGGCATGTAACCAAACCCAACTTTCAAGCCTCACGTATGCAAATGTTTTTCTAATGACCTAGTTGCGAATTATGTTTGCAAATTTCATTTTGGTGTTTCATTTGTTAATTTAGTCACAATTACATTATGATTGTGTGACACACAACTGTGAATGTATGATAGTCACAATTGTTACTATCATGTAGTCACTAATGTGGTGACTTAGTCACAATTGTGACTGTCATTTAATCACAATTGTGATACTCACACTATGTAGCAATCACAATTGTGACTGACATGCATTCACCAATGTAGCTAAGTCACAGTTATACCAACACAGATCAGTCAAAATTATATTAATATTTATACATACACTAAATAATTTTACCTATTTATTTTACTTAGGATCTCATTTTCACTTAGTAATTAGAGTATAACTCTCGGATTTGAGCTTAGTTCGAGAGCTAAATCATAAAAGCATAAACTATTAACTCTAAAATTTGATTTTAAATCTTAAAATAGCAACTTGAAACGTTAAGCCCTAAACTATGTTAAATCATAACCAACAAACTTGCCAAGAAACTCAATAATAAACATCTAAACTAACTTTTCAAAAATAAAATTAAAAGAATGATACAGATGTTGCTCTAGTGGTATGTTGGGCAACATATGCAGTGGGCCATTCATGAGTGTAGTTTAGTCATTGTGAACCACAATTGTATATTTCAATGAATGATACAGGAGTATTGAAACTCTTGCATAAACTTCATCAAACGTGGGCGGGGAAATCTGTCAACTAATAAGGCCCAAAAGAAAGGGGCTATTAGTTTGTGACCTAATCTGAACATCAACTCTATTAATTAGTAGTCCAACCAAAAAATGATAGAGTCTTACTGGTTTTCTAAAAGATTATTGAAAATAGATATTTAATCATAATTTTCTATACATTTTATGAGTTTTTCTTAAACTAAGACCGGTAGTGATTTAGAGTTTTTAATTAAGTTCTTTTATTTTTTTTCTTTGACGGCTTTATGTTAGGTTTTAATTTTAAGATTTTAACATGCAACCTCTACAAAGCCCATTCTACACCTTAGGAAGGGAAATACCCTTCAAATCATAGAAAGACTTTATTATGAATTAAAAAGATTTTCTTATAAATTTTAAAACACCTCCGGTCTCCATCTAAAAACTATTTTTCTAAACAACCTAAGTCTAATTATCTCCATAATATATGATACAATCATTTGATACATCTCATGCAGTCGGCCTGCAGGAAATTAAGTTTGTATATATTTATGATAAAAGCCAAGCTTCCTCATGAAAAATTCTGAATACATAGAATTTAATTTAATTCACCAATTTAATATGTATTTCTAATTTTATATATGTTTAGCACGAGAAAACTGAATTTACAATCTTGTTGAGGGAGCATGCAATGACCATTGACCAACTATAGACGGTGTCTACAGTTGAAATATTCTGTGTTAGTGAAGCTTCTACAACAAAGCTGGAGGTGCTATCTTTTTTTATTAATTGTGAATAGATCTTTCAGCAAACCCTCACTTTATATTTACTGAAAATGAATCTGATATTTTATTTGTTATTTTTTAGTGTTGTACATGAATGTAATCAAATATGAGGTAATTAAACTCAGTTATTCAGTCAGGAACGGAGTTATTTTAAAATTTAGGTGGGCTGAAGAAGTGGCCGGAATAACTAAAATTACTGAACTAAAAACAAAAATTAAAAAAGAAGAAGAAAGAGTGAACAAAAGAGAGAATGGTCTGAAAATTTGTAAAAGAAACAAGGCTACTGTTGGGTTGGGAATTTGGGTTTAGCTGGATATAAGACTGAGTGGGCTGGAGTTGGGTTCGAAACGTGGGCTGTTATTGTGGGCTGAAAGAAGATTTTTTTATTTTTTATTTTATTTCGGTCTGCCCTGAGTCAGTAATAAATACTCACTGCGCATGGGAGAATTTTAAATTAGGAAAAAACAAATATTGGAAAGATGTTCTAGAAGACTAGAACTAATTTTCTGGCAAAACAAGAGGGATTATTAATTAAATTCATAACATATCCAGCACAAAAAATGATAGAATAATTTACATGAAAAAAATTGTGGGATGATTTGGGAGTTGTCATGTACTCATATTAATATGAGTCTCCAGACTGTATAGTTTGTACTTTGTATATAGACCACAAACATGCATGTGCTTGGTAAAATGTAAGGGTTAATTAGAACATAGCCCCTCCAACTCATTTTTTATAGCTTGTAACCCATTAACTTTTTACTTCTTGGATTAGACCCATATTTAAATTTACATGCCACCTAGAATTAAAAATCACCTAAAGATTCTTACATAATTACAAAACATGTCATTGTTTTATTAAATAAAAATTTAATTCAATTCCTAAATTATAGGGATTTGGTTGATTGCTATAATAAAAAGTCATAAACCAACCAGTAGTGCTAGACATCCCACATTTTTATATCATAATTTTATATCATTTTATGTGGCAACTTACATGACATTCATACATTGGATACTAATAAATAAAAAGAAAAACCCAAAAAGAAAAAGAAAAATCATGTCCAGTAAAGTGATGACACATAATATGGTATAAAAATGTGGTATAAAAATATGGTAAATATAGTATTATTGTAAACCAAATTATATTAGATTCAAAATAACGTTTAAATTTGGTAGACAATCTCATCCCTATTAATTCAAAATTTATTTCTTTTTTCCCTCTAATTATTTAATGTATCAATTTACCTACATTGGACTGCAATCAAAGTACCTACATGATACTCTTTTATCAATTTACCTACATTATACTTTATTATCAATTTACATACATTGAGCCACATCTTCCCAAAATATATTGAATTGCACAAAGCACCTACATCATACTTTACCACAAACCTCACTATCCATTAATAATTTCCATCAATTTCTAGCTATTAGAGCCATATGAAAATAGCACCCAATTTACCAAATTGGTGTTCAAGCTTGTTCTATTTTAGTACTATACATACGCAATATGGATAGGAAGTACATTTGGAGGCTAATCAGATCAATTGATGCAAGAGAGCATATCGAGCACCTACAAATCTGGACTACAAGCTATAGCTAGGGTGGAGAAAATCGTATATGGGATATATGATGAATCAAATTTGAATTCTATTTATGAAATTCCAAAACCTGTTCAAAAATTAAATACAATCATATTTAAAATCCAACATTAATTTAAGGAGGAAAATAAGATGTTTCCAAATACAAAATCTAATGTAGGAAAAAAAAAAAATTTAAGTATGTGTTAAGGACATGTAAGGGATTCTAAAATTAGAATTTTTAATGATATTGACTCATGAAGCTTGAAATGGAAATTTAGTGAGCTGGAAAATAGTCAAAGGGGTAAATCCATGAAAAGAAAATTACATGAGTTTTTATAGAAGAAAAATGAGTTTGAAGGGGTTTTGTCAAATTTACTAAAAATGTAAAAGCAAAAGGAAAAAAAAAATGTCTATATATTTTTCTTTCAGATATTATACTACCTAGCCTCGGTTGTCAACTTGTCATTGACAAAATAATAAATTTCCGAACAAATTCTAAATAAAATTTTCAATATATATATATATATATATCATTTTCTAGAAATATAATGATCTTTATATTATTTTAGTTTATCCCATGTGCATCAAAATTCTTAATTAAAGATATTATTATCACCATTTTAAGAAACTCATCCTTATAAGAGTTAAATACTTTTCAATCTAAGAATCACAAAATCATGCACCAATGATCAACTAAGAAATAAAGAAACTAAAAACGCATTAATGGGCAGGATTTGGATTGATCAAGGCAAATATTCTTCTTTAATTTCCATGCATGCACCAATCCTTCAATCATCACTATATAAGCATAGAGCTCTGGTTTCTATTGAAATCATCATAACACTCCTGAATCCTTGACAATATAATGGCATCACCAAAGTTTCAATTTATCATCCTTTTTCTTCTTCTTTCTCTTTCTCTTGATGTATTTGCGCAAAACTTAGGTATACTCTCTCTCTCTCTCTCTCTCTCTCTCTCTCTCTCTCATATTAACTTCGTTAACATAACAAATGTGCCAATTTGGTTTTTGTTAACTTTGATGGTGTTTGATGCAGGAACCAATGATGTTCCTAGTGCTTGTGACTGGGCTGGTGGTCCATGCAAGACCAAGGCAGACTGTGTTGGCCCTACTGGCCCCTGTAGTGGCTACTCTGCTGGTATTTGTGTCCCTTACACACAAGGATTAAGATGTTGTTGTCTTACTGCAAAATAATCTTCAAGTTAAAAAAATGATCATTCTTATATTTCTGTCATTATCAAATACGATTATGAATAACAGTCTCTATTAAGAGGTTTCAAGGTTGACATATGATATTCTTAACTAAAATATTTCATGTGTTGATGTTGTGTTTATTGGAAAACGACAAAGCATCACTTGCAGTAATTATTCTTAGGTTTGAATCCCTAATTAAGAGCTTAAGATTCTACTCTTATAGCCTTGATTTCAAATGTTTATACTCAGATTTGGAGCTATCCAAAATTTGAGAACTAAAACCTAAAATTTAAATGATAAAGAGACGTCGATCGATCTGCAGAAGTAAAATGTTCACTTGCTGAACAATTGACACCTGCATCTGTAGTGTAAATCCAAAATTTACTACTACAATAATATATAAGCAGTGTAACTTTGACTAGAAGCACAAACATTTATGTACTATATATCTCACAAAATATATATATAAGCAGTGTTAACAAAATTCACATTCTTCAATTTAACAAATCAAGTTAAATATTACTATATAAGAAAAATAAATGTCCAAAAAAAACAAACAAGCTACCTCATTTGTTTCCCATATGGTAAGAAAAACAAGTACAAATGTATCACCAACTAGTTAGTGGTTTAGTAATATTTTTCTTCCTAATCTTAGAAAATGGCTCAAGTTCAAATCTCCTTTTCTCTAAGATAAAAGAATTAAACTCAACAGTATATGAATTCAAAAAGATTTAAAGTTAATAATCCAAAAGTACTTCACTCCAAAATTTCTAACTAATGTTAAATATAATTATTTTTTAAATTTATATCAACCTAATTCATGTTTAAACGAGCGTTCGAATGTTGCTTGTGAACTTTGAATGCTCTTGTAATTGTGAGTCAGACAATCATGTTACTAATATTTAACAATTTTTTTTTTTTTTTACTTGTATATATTGCTTATTGTAGTAATATATTAGCATTTCACAAGTAACATGCAAAATGACTAATATTTTGATGTAATTGTGGGTTTGTAGCTAAGTCAGCTAACTAATAGTTACATGCTTACAAGCTGAGTGTTTGCACGACACTTATTACTAATTTACACAGTAAAAAATCATGGAGAAATTTGATAGTTGTCATTTTAAGATGAATTTCCAAACTTGGGCGTGGTTTGTACTTTGTATATAGACCATATATAAGAATGAGCTTGATTAAATTTAAAACGAAAAAGAAGAAAAAAAAAAATGTCCCTTTTGCTTTCAGATTATACTAGCGAGCCTATTGTACATTAATACCAGAATCTGAATTAATAAAATTCAAATATCCAGCTTTAATATTCATCCATCAATCAATCACTTTTAATGTACAAATAAAATACAATGAATTCTGGTTTCTATGGAAATCAAATCATAAGACTCCTGAGTCCTTGCTGATAGGATCATCACCCAAGTGTCACCCAAGTTTCAATTTGTCATCCTTCTTTCTCTTGATGTACTTGCTCAAAGCTCTATCCATCCAATGGACAGATGGATAGATAGATTGATAGATAGATTGATAGATATAGAAATCTAGTTGTTCTCTCTGTTTTGTACTAACTTCTTGAATATAAAACAAGGATTCAATTTTTTTTTTTTCTTCTTTTCTACTTTGATGTTTTTTGATGCATGCAGGAACCAATGAACCTCGGAGACCATTTGACGTTCTTGAGCTACAAGCATTTGATTATGACTGAGTTTTCGATTTAATTCGATGTGATGAATATTATGATTATACATATATGAAAAAAAAAAAAAGAGGAAAACAAATAACAAATATTTGAGACCCAAACGCATTCATGTAATTTAACATACCCAAAAAGAAGCTTAAATGATCATAATCTCAAAGGGAAGGTGTTGAGGGCAAACAGAAAAACAATCAACCCCGGTGGAGCCATCAACGATGGCAGCACCTCAGAAACCTCTGTGAAAGGAGGGAGGGGCAGACCTAAAGATAACAACAAATTTTTTCTAGCACCATTCCCAACTAAATCGTATTTTGAACCAGAACTAGCAACTAATTATCTCTACGCTTATTTCATGTCATCTAACCACATGACTCTGCAACTAATAACAAGGAAGAAAGATCAAACAATCTAACCATTATTCAAAGGAACAAATCAGGCAACTTATAAATCATATGCAAATCAATATAAAATCTAACTCTCTAAGAAATCCATACATGAATATATAATCCATTCTTATACACAAAGCATTGTTAAAGAGAGAAATTATTCACAAAATAGTTCAGTTCACAGAACCAAGTCATTGAAATGTACTTCCACTTTATTTTTTCTGAAAATAGAGATGATAATTACTTGTCAAGGACACTCTACATACATAATCACTTGCTTTTCACCAACGGATCATTTGATAACATTTTTTTTTTTCAGTTTTATTAGGTTAATATTAAATAAATCAAGGGAAAATATAGGGGAGAAAATGAGAGATGTAAACAAAACCCAAGTTGACCGTAAATGTACCAATTTTGTAAATATAAGCTTGTTTATAAGAAATGAGAAAAAGTAGATTAATAGAAAACGGCCTATTTCATGGAAAATTATCGGAATGAAATTGTGCTTGTGGTTTTCCTAAAAATTAATAGGCATGTTGCCCATAAACATCAATTCTCAGACAACTTAAAATTTCAGGCAAACACACCCAAAATATAAAAATACCTAGGAACAAAAATACTATAAATTATTCCCCATGAAAAGTAACGTAAAGGCCAACTCGTTTCCAACCAGAAAAGGCTGGTTTTAATGGTTTTCCCCTATTATGGCAAGAAATTGTTTTTAAAGGACAGTTGACCTCTAAAACCCTTTTTTTTTTTTATATATATTGTGGAACCATAAAATTCATTACTAATTCTAAAATTGGGTTACCAAATTGTAAAAGGAGTCATTGAATTGTATTGACAAGTCATTACCAATTCTAATATATTGGGCTACTATTTTTCAAAACAATTCAGTGTGTTGTAATCACATATAATCTTCCAAGGTTAACAGATACAAGCATCAATTCATAACAGAGAAATCGTATATCCATGGGCAAAATTAACAAAACACAAATTGTGGCAACTGACAAGCCAATCATGGGAAACCAATCTGTCTAACCAGAGTATATCATAGCTGGGCCACACAGATACACAATCCTAAAGATCAAGCGTTTTAAGTTTATAACCATACTAAACTCAATCACACCAAAATCATAAACTCTTAAACCTCCATATTTTTAACAGCAAGCAAATGAACACAAAAGATAACAATATATCAAAAAGATTACCATTTCCACCCCACCCACAACACTGTAACTTATCGAATTATGTCATACTTACTGAAAGCAATCACATAAACCTCCATAGTTTTAACAGCAATCACATGAACACAAAATAAATAGATATATAGACAAAAAATTACCATTTCTGCATCACACACAACACAGTAACTAATCAAAAGATTTCATACTTGCTGAAAACAAAGTAACATTTCCAATTCCAACAAACTAAAACAACTATAAAGTCTCCATTGTCAAAATTATGCGAAACTATCAAATGCCCATTAAAGCTCAAGTCCTCAAAACCAAAAACATAACATTTAAACCAAACAACGAAGCAAAACCTGCCGAACCTTCGCTTCCCAAGTGCCCCAAATCAACGGTAAGACTTCTGGAACCTGGCACGCGCACCACGACCACCGAACTTCTTGGGCTCGCAGCGCCTGGGGTCAGCCACGAGGAGGGTCCTGTCGTACCTGACGAGGATGTCCTTGATCTCCTTCTTGCTCTGCTCGTCCACGTACTTCTGGTAGAAGGCGACGAGGGCTTTGGCGATGCTCTGACGGATGGCGTAGATCTGAGAGGTGTGACCACCGCCCTTGACGCGAATGCGCATGTCGACGCCGGCGAAACGGTGTCGTCCCAGGAGGAGGATGGGCTCGTAGGCCTTGAAGCGGAGGATCTCGGGCTCGATGAGCTCGATCGGGCAGCCATTGATCTTGATCAGGCCACGACCGCGCTTGCAGTAGGTAACTGCCACCGCGGTCTTCTTGCGGCCGAAGCACTGTACGGACTCGATTGGAGCCGCCATGGTTAGGGTTTCGGTGGTGCTGTGTTTGGATAGTGGAGAGTGGAGAAAAACCCTAAAGCCTACGATAAGTGGTGGGTGTGCGTTTGAGTGTGCTTATTTATATGATGGCCCGAGGGGTTTTTTGATGGGCTGATTTACAAGCTTGCTGGGTTTTTTTGGGCTTAATGAGGTGGGCTTGAATCTCCTGATGGGCTAGTCCCAGCCTAATGTCTTATTATTTGGGTCCATGATTGTTCCGAAAGCTCCCACATCATAGTCAAGTAGTCAACTACTCAAGTAGTGTTGGCAAAAATACCGAAAAATCGAGTTTTGAACCAAATCAACCGGATCGGTTTAGCTATTTTTTTTTTTTTAGTTTAGCGGTTTGATTTTCAATATTGAAATTTGCGGTTTTAACCAAACCAAACTATCACTTATAATATATATTAATTGATTTATATATGGTTTTAATACCTATTATAGAATAAACCAAACCCTCTATTATAGTTTATATACTTATATAATTTATAGTTTATATACTTCATAGTATATAGATTATATTTATATACTTTATAGTATAGGATTTATAATACTATATAGTTTATACTATATGAAATATACTATCCGGTTAACCAAATCGACCAAACCGATAGGCTCGGCTAACCGAACCTGTCGATTTTGGCTAGGATCGGTTCGGTTACGATTCTAGAATTGGCCATTTCGACAGCTTTGGTTTGATTACGGTTATTGCTTTATGGTTCAATTTTTTTGAACCGTGCCCAACCCTAATTAGGTGTGCCGATCAAGAGGTTCTCGCCTCCCCCGTTTGGGCTCTTGTTCAAATCGGAACCTTTATGATTTACATTAAGAGTAATGTTAGGGATCCCGAATTGGTGTCTTAATTTTGAATTCTAAATGGTGTGACATGGTGACAATGTTTCATTAATTCATATTTGAGTATACTTTGGAATTCATTTATTTACAACAACATACTGTCACATTATTTGGAATACAAATTTAAGATCTCTAGTACTACTCGATATTAATAATATAACCGATGTTGTGCAATGGTCATGAAAAATTAGAGTCATGCTCACCTAAGGGATAATTTTGAACACAAACGCTTATTACACTCAAAAATTAAATTCAATACAATAAGTCAATGAGTTTTTAATTTTAGTCCTTAAAAATTTAATCCAACAATGATGGTATATTGTTCATCATGGTTGCTTAAAAGTTGCCCATCTCTTGGGGAACTTTATAAAAAATTAATCTTCTCAACTATTATTAAAAGGGGAATGTTATCCACCTTCTCCACTAACTTTCTTCTTTATTATTCTCATGATTGGAACCGTTCAATTTTTAGAGAATTCTTTAAAGATCATCTCTGTAAAAAATCGATTTTTGATAATCATTATCAAATAAATAAATGGTTTTTGTTTTGGTTGATTTTTTATAAAGATAATCTTCATAGAATAATTATAAAAAAAAAAAAACAATTTCAATCATGAATTTATACTACATAATGAGAATAATAAAAAAAAAATGAGTAGAGAAGGTGGAAAACATTTCTCTTATTAAAAAAACAAGGATTATACATATCATGTTTTTTCTTGTAAGAAAAAATTGTACATATCATTAAGTGCTACTAAAGCTTAAGTATGGCCCACAACGAGTTCTCTATTTTTTTAATTTTTTGGTCAAAGAATTCCCTTTACGTCAGGCAGGCTTGTAATAAATCTCGTAGAAGACTGAGTTTCCTAGACTCACAAGTTTCCCCCCCTACAAGTCAAGTGTACAACATTTCAACTAATAATAATGTTAGACTTTTAGTAGACTTGCCCACCAAATTTAGTTATGGGGGTTTCCAAATGTACCCCAAATTATTTTCTTTTACTCGTAAAAACTTTTTCTTCTGAATCTTTCATTTTTATCCGCAAAACTTCGGCTCCACCAGCCAACAACCCCTTCCCTCCTCCCATGCCTCTTACTCTCTCTCACTCGGAGCCACCTTGCCACTCTTTAAATCGGAAGACGCTATCTAATAAAAGTTGTGGACCTGGCCAACATGGTGCAATGGTGGGAGGTGGTTGTATGGGGCTAAAGAATGTGAGCCCACAAACACCTTCAATTCAAATTAATGTAATTAAACAGGGATCAATATCAACCAATATTAATATTGGAATTTGTTTGGTGCTCACATTTTTACTTACAAATCATTATAAATCCACTATTGTTTTTACCAAAAAAAAAAAAAAGAGTTTTCTAATAAATATATTACACGATAACAAATTAACAACCACCGAAATAAATAAAGACACAAAGTGAAGAACAAATAATTGAGATGGGCATTATAGTTTACGGTGCATGACTGCATTCCCTGCTTGAAGGACCAGCATGTATGGTAACTGATTCCAATACTACTCTGTGCGTCCATTTTTAACTTGAATTCCCAATCATAAAAACAAAAAATCTGGATTCACTGGGTTCAATTCAAAACCACAAGCTCTCCATCTCTATCTCTATCTCTATCTCTCTCTAGCTCCGTCATGGGTTCGTCGGCGGAGGCAGCTGATATGGACTCCGGCGAGCCTCTGACCCCAGTAGGGCGGCTCTCTCTGCAACCCCAAATGAACCAAATAATCCACTGCGTCTTCGGCTTCAAGAACCCCATCGACATCGACTCCTTCAAGTCCCAGCTCAAAGCCTCTGTCCTTCTCACCCACCCCAGGTTCTCAAGCCTCATGGTCCGCGACACCAATGGCCTCGAGCGCTGGCACAAGACCCCCCACATCGACCTCGACCGCCACGTCATCGTCCTGCACCACCCCCTCTCCGCCGAAAACGACGACGAAGCCGCTGTCAATGATTACTTGGCCGACGTCGCCACCAGCTCCTCCGGGCTCAGCACCGACAAGCCCCTCTGGGAAGTCCACCTCTTAATGACCCATAAATGCGCAGCCTTTCGAATCCACCACGCTTTGGGAGATGGGATTTCGCTCATGTCTATGTTATTGGCGAGCTTCAGGAGAGCTGACAATGGCGACAAGCTGCCGACTATGGCTTCTGGGAAGAAGAAGAGGAGGAGTGGGAATTATGCAGAGAAGGGTTGGTGGGTTGCTCTGTTTCTTGGGTTTGTGAGCATGGTGTGGTGGAGCTTGGTGTTTGTGGTGGAGTTCGTGATGAGGAGCTTGTGGGTTTGTGACCAAAAAACTGATATATCTGGTGGTGATGGGGTTGAGCTCTGGCCGAGAAAGTTGGCCACTGCTCGGTTTAGCCTTCAGGACATGAAGACCGTCAAGGAAGCTGTGCCAAATGCGGTAATTGATTCAAAGTTTTGGACTTGGGAACATGGATTTCTAAAAGATCTTTGTTTTTTCTAGAAAGATTAAGATTTTCCCAAGTTTTGGACTGGGAAGATAGATTTCTACAAGTTTTCAATTTTGGGTTGGGTCCATTTGTAAGACATAGTGTTTTAAAAAAAAAAAAAAATTAGTGAAAAATGGGGGATTTTGAGTCTTTTGACTGTAATTTTATTTGATGCCACCATGCAGACCATCAACGATGTTCTTTTAGGGGTGGTTTCATCAGGGCTGTCAAGATACCTAGATCACAGAACACCAAATGGTAAAAGTTGTTGATCTATGACAATTGACAACTGGGGTTGTAGTTCTACTTCTACTTCCCATTTGAATCAAATATCAGTGACATTCAATCACCATGACTAAATTGAACTAAACCCAATTGTGTAATTTCTCATCAGCTTTGCCTGAGGGGCTTCGAATTACAGGGGTGTCCATGGTGAATCTAAGAGAAAAACCAGGATTGCAGGTTTGTTGTAGCTTGTAACCTTGTGTAATTTCTTTGTGCCATCCATTTATTTCAATGGGGTTTTTCTGTTTTTCTTATGAAATTATTGAAATCTCAACTTCTTGTGTGGTTGGATGGAAATGAACAGGAAATATCCGATTTGATGAAAAGCAATTCAAGGTCAAATTGGGGCAACAAATTTGGCACTTTTCTGCTGCCTATTTATTATCATAAAAGTAGTGGTGATCCTCTGGATTATTTGAAGAGAGCTAAGGTGATAATGGACAGGAAGAAACAATCTCTAGAGGCTCATTTCTCATACAGAAGTGGGTATTTTGTAACGACATACTTGGGAGCAAAGGTGAGGATCAAATGCAGTTTTCAAATAAGAAAAAGAACAGAAATTTCTTCACTTTCCAAATTGTATGCTGAATTTTTAATTTTAATTTTCGCATTGTACTGCAGCTTGCTACTTTGCTTATTTACAGGATTGTTTGCAATACTAGCTTTACCATCTCCAATATACTTGGCCCACAAGAAGAAATTGCAGTTGGAGGCAACCCTGTAACTTACCTAAGAGTGAATTCATCCAGCCTCCCCCATGTACAGCCCAAAGAATCACTTAAAATTTCTCTAGGCATACTTAATGCAGGTTGTCCCTGAGATTCTGGGGACCCGAGGCAAACCACAAAATTGTGCCCTCGACCCTTTCATGTACATTCACAAGATTTTTTTTCTTCGTAAATACTCACATTTTTTGAGCCTATAATATGTAAGGGTCTACAAAATTGTAGGGGCCCTACACATTTGGAGGCTCAGGTGGTCGCCTACTCTCAGAAACGGCCGTGACTGAATGGTCAAATATAGCAGATCAGAAATATATGTATAACATGATTATTTTTGCTTCTTGTTGTTGCAGGCACTCACAATGCACATGGTGAGCTATGCTGAAAGGGCAGACATGCAAATTTTGGTGGCCAAAGATATCATCCCTGACCCGGCATTTCTGGCAAAGTGCTTTGAGGAGACCTTGCTTGATATGAAGGAAGCAGCTGCAGCCATCATTAAAAACTAGGAGGACCTCTATACATCTTAATGGAATACCATAAATTATATGTTCATTATGAAAGGAAGAGTAGTGATAGATTTGATTCAGGTGTAGAATGCTTAGTACAATCACATTGATTGTACTGAGAAGATTGATTCAAATGTAGGAAGGGCAAATTGCAGAAAAGCTAGCTAATATGTAGGTGGTCTGCTTAGTGCCCTATTATTTTCAGTAACTGGTGCTATAGATGTATTTTTAGGCCACTACAAGAAATCCTAACAATACGTACTCACTTTTTTTTTTTTTTTTTTCCTGTGATCTATTGCTACTTAAGCAACTAATATTAGTTGGATAGAAGATTAGTCACCCCATACCAACCATAAACATGAATGTGGCTCACAAAAGGGTGGCTTAGAGGCTTTAGCAACCCTTATGATGGAAGGGTTGAAAGATGAGACATAAACTGAAAGATTTTCCAAGCAACTTTTGCTGCAGTGGGTTGCTTAGTTTTTTCCCACCATTTTGCTAATGTTTTGGTTTGCAGTCTGTTAAGGAAATTACTAAATAAACTGTAGCCATGGACAAACACACCAAGTTGTTTATGGTTGCCCCAACTTGTAACTAGTTTCATAAGTTACAAAACAATTATCCACTGAAATGTCAGTAGTTGGGCTGTATGTTGCATAAGCAAACGCACAAATTAAGACTATTCTGCTGTAAGGGTGGCTCATTGCTTATGCTTTACCACATGGTTTTTACCACCATTAGGTATGCAGTGGATAGAAAGGGAAAATTTACAACTATTTCTCTGTTTTTTGTAAATAATTTTGCTCTTAAAATCATTGCTGCATTCATTAGCTCACTGTAAGAACATAAACAAACTTTTGAACCTGGCCTAATGAAGATCATGGACAAATCCATCAAAATTTGAATCAACACCTGGCAATTCCAGCCATTTAAGCAAAAGCAACTTACATAAGAGATATTTTTTGGTAATTTCAGTAAAAGCAAAAGCAACTTAAATAAATTCTAGAATTTCTGTAAAGTCTCTAAATAATTCTCTAAAATAGGTTTTTGGTAATTTTTCAAAATATTTTTGAGAATTTGTCCAAGAGTTTACGAAAATTCTAGAATTTATTTAATAGAGGAAAATTTATTTTAATTTTTTAAAAATAAATTTGGATTTTCTATTTTTTTTTTGGAAATTTTTAGAGGGCAAATTGATAATTTAACCTTATAGTAAATTAGTACTAATCAAGACGAGTTCGTAGGAATTTTTCGTGTATTTTTCTGAGTTCAGAGCTATTTTTAATTAATTTTCAAAGTTTATAAAAAAAATGCAAAAACAAAAAAAATATGACACGTGGCGCACATCTAGCACGCCACGTCAGCATTAACGGCCAGATCATCAGCATTAACGGAGTTGTTGACGGAACAAGGTAAAATAGGACACAGATGTAAGTTACAGGTGGTAATCTGGGACAAAAAAACTTTCAGGTGGTAAAGTGGGAATAAGTTACAGTTTTAGGTGGTAAATCGATAATTAAGCCTATTTTATATTAGTTGATATCTCAATACAGCCACAGAGCAAGAGGGGATATTCTATTTTAATATAATCCACTAATATGGTGTGGCTTAGCAAAGTCAATGAAAATTCTGAAAATTTGACCATATTTCCAAGCTATAGCAACATGGGTACTAGTTTCTATCAAAGGGTGGTTATTATTGCTCACATTTTTTGTAATGCGCTTTTAAGCTTCTTCAAACACTTCTGAAAAAAAAAAAAAAAAAAAGCCCTTTAAGCAAAGATATATAGATCAGCCATATTTACAGTGTCACATCGCTCTCTCTCTCACTCACATTATTTAAGAAAAGATGTCCAAACTGAAGAATCTCACTGGTCGATGTGAACAACCAAACACAAAAGTGATCAATAATTATTAATTAGTCACAGGCCTGTAGTTCTCAATGCCTTTAAGTCTTTAATAGGGTAGTTTTTTTTTTTTTTAATTGGCCAATTAATAGGATTGTTTCTTTTTTTGACTAATTAATAGGGTTGTTTCTTTTTTTGGCCAATCGTGACCTTTTGACAATCAAGCTTTAGCTGGCTCTTGGGCCACTTGTCATGATTCCACATCAAACAGGAGAACTGAATCAGGAAGAATAATACATGAGCCTACGTCATGCAGAGTACGCAGTGAGAAAAAACCTACCAGCGTAGTCTGCATCATGGAGAGAACAAATTTGAACACTCATCGGTTGAATTTAATATAAGTTAATGTATTTTTAATTTCATTTCTTACAAACTTAATCCAATAGTAATTTTATATTATTTCTTATAATTGCTCAAAATTTTTTAAAAATTAATCGAGAATGATCTATGATATCTTATTTTTTACATAAATTTTTAACGAGACATACTCTATATAAAATTTTAATGATTCAAATCGTTTATATTTTAAGATTTTATTAAAGGATAATCTTTACAAAAAATTAGGTAAAACTATTTATTTACAAAGATTAAATAGTCAACATTTCAAGTATTTATTTTATTGACTATTTAATCTTTGTAAGTAATGATTTCTTATTTATCTAATTTTTTTGTAAGAATGATTTTTTAATGAAGACTTAAAAAATAAACGGTTTAAATCATTGAAATCCTATATAGAGTAATCCATATTAAAAATTTATGTAAAAAAGATAATATCATGAATCCACGTATAAAAGAAGAAAAAAAAATTGTACATATCATGTTTTTGCAATTATGTCCCATGCGTTAGGACTTAGGAGTTGCCCTATACCTATAGACCTCTGATCGGTCCCTACAACGAGTTCTCTATGGTCTTTTTTTTTTGGCAAATTACACGCAAGTACCTCAACTAACCACCTATTTTCACTTGAGTAATTCAATAAAAAAAAGTTGTTCAGAGATATCTCAATTATTGATTTTGCACATACATGTACCTCCGTCAACTTTTCCGTCTGAAAACCGTTAGTTGCCTACGTGGCGCGCTGACATGGTTTTTAAAAAAATGCCACGTGGACAAAAAATAATAAAAAATTAAATAAACTTTAAAAACTGAAATAATGATTAAGAAAACTAAAAAACAAAAAACCTGCTCGCGCAGCTCCAACCCTCCTTCCTTCGCCTCCCCCACGTCGGCCACCTAACCCAGTCACCTCCCTCCCCTTCTCTGGCCACCAACTTCATTTCTCTATTTCTCTTTCTTTTTCTCTTTCACTCTCTTTCTCTCTTGCCCACCACGTGTAGCTCGGACGCCGGACCTGTCTGGTGGGGCGGGGCCTAGGCTGGGTGGGGCAGGGCGAGGCTGGGATGCGTGGGGTTGATCAGGGCATGGCAAGGCTGGGCACGGCTGGGCGTGGCAAGGTTAGGAGTGGTTGGGTGTGGCAAGGCTGGGCGGGGCAAGGCTGGGCGCAACGAGCAGATCTGGGCAAGGCGAGGCTGGGGCTGGGGCTTGGTGAGGGGGCTTGGCTGAGCGGGGAGGGGAGGGGCGGGGCTAGATTCAGTTCTCAGACTTCAATATGGTCCCTTCGATTTGCAGCCATGGTTGGAGGTGTTTACAGAATAAGAGGAAGAAGAGGGAGGAAGGCTCGATGTTGGTTGGGTGGCCGACGTGATCTACAGTGAAGGTGGTAGGGAAGGGAAGGGGAGGGGTGGAGTTGGTGGCCATAGAGGGGGAATGAGGTGGGTGGGTTGGGTGGTCGACAGGGGGAGGCGGAGGGAAGAAGGATCGGGGATGCGAGGTTGCTGGATTCTTCTCAACTTTTTTTTTTATTAATTTAATTATTGGGTTTTTATTTTTTTATTTTTCTTAATCATTATTTCAGTTTTTTAAAATTTATTTATTTTATTTTTTATTTTTTTATCCACATGACATTTTTTTAAAACCAAGAAACAATCTAACCAGCTAGAGCTCTGGCCCTACCTAGACTCAAGAGGTCAGAAGCTAAGAGGGGGACAAAGAAAAGGGAAGGAGAATAAAAAACATGAAGACCCAACTCAAGATCATGACTCAACTTAGCCATAAAATCAGCAGCAAAGTTGGCCTCTCGATGAACATGACTAATAGAGCAAACCCAATTCTTCCTGATAGACTTTGACAACAAGAAATAAGGCTGAAAAAAAGGTGATTCACGTCAACTGATGAAGAAACCAATTGAACAACACATTGAGAGTCACATTCCACCGTGACTTGACGAAAACCCTCATGCCAGGCGAGGGAAAGACCTCTAAACAGCCTCCACAGTATTACCCAAGCCTAGATTCACAGCAAAACCTTTAATCCACAAACCTAAATTATTTCGAAGCAGCCTTCCAGCACCAATTTTCTCAAATCCTTGCTGACAACTGCCATCTACGTTAAGCTTTATCCATCTAGAGTTAGGGGGAAACCAATAGATTAAATACACGTCTGACAGAAGTATTACCCACACATTTATTGGCCTCAAACCAGTCCCTAGCATAAGACAAAATAGTATTACCCACACATTTATTTTACTTTAACCCATACAATTTTTAGAAGCCTTTTCACCTTTCTTCCCATTGTTCCCAACCAATGTGAGCCCCAACATCTTCGATGCAAATCAATGAAATGAAACAACATCAATACCAGCCGATATTAATATTGGAATTTGGTACTCACATTTTTACTTACAAAGGCACCAAAAATATTATAAAAGCACGAAATTTTTACTTTGGCTTCTATTCTTTTAAGTTTGACAATTTTAGTTCTGTATTTTTATTGGTTTGTAATTAGATTTAAACTGTTAATTTGGGACAAAAATACACTTTGATCTATTATAAATTCACTATTTTTGAAAAAAAGAAAAAAAATTCTATCGAGGATATCATATCAAACGATAACAACCGTCACATAAGATAACGAGAGATATATAGAGGTGAACAATAATTGTCCATGAAAGTTTTACTTCACTATCACATGACCTCACAATGAGAGACGTACACATAATAAATATACCCCGTTACATGAAACTCTGCACTCTTTTTTCACCGCATACTCTTCTTTGACGCATACAAATTTCCCGCTAAATGTCAAACAACAAATAATTGAGATGGGCATCATAGTCTACAGTACATTCCCTGCTTTAAGGGCAAGCATGTATACATAGTACTCCCTCATTTTTAACGTGAAGTCGCCATCACTCCACGTCATCTACTTTAAAATTAACCAAAAAAAAGAAATCTTCCACCGTGTTCAAACCCACAACATGCCAAGTTGGCAACGACCACTTGTAGTCTTGTACCGACCCAAACAACACGGCCACACATCCTCTCTCGTGTACATTTTATCAAAAACCTCTCCATCTCTCTCTCTAACCGCCATGGGTTCGTCGGCGGCGGCGGCTGATATTGATTCCGACGAGCCTCTGACGCCAGCGGGGCGGCTGTTCCTGCAACCCCAGATGAACCAAATAATCCACTGCGTCGTCGGCTTCAAGAACCCCATCGACGTCAACTCCTTCAAGTCGCAGTTCAAATTCTCCGTCCTTCTCACCCACCCCAGGTTCTCAAGCCTCATGGTCCGCGACCCCAATGGCCTCGAGCGCTGGCACAAGACACCCCACATTGACCTCGACCGCCACGTCATCGTCATCCACCAACCCATCACCCCCGCCGCCGAAAACGACGACGAAGCCGCTGTCAATGATTACCTGGCTGACCTCGCCACCAGCTCGGGCCTCAGCACCGACAAGCCCCTCTGGGAAGTCCACCTCTTAATGGCTCATAAATGTGCAATCTTTCGGATTCATCACGCTTTGGGAGATGGGATTTCGCTCATGTCGATGTTCTTGGCGAGCTGCAGGAGAGCTGACGATGGAGACAAGCTGCCGACTCTGGCTTCTGGGAAGAGGAGTAGGGGTAGCAGAGGAGGGAAGGCAGCTTGGTGGGTTGCTCTGGTTCTTGGGTTTGTGAGCATGGTGTGGTGGAGCTTGGTGTTTGTGGTGGAGTTCGTGATGAGGAGCTTGTGGGTTTGTGACCAAAAAACCGATATATCTGGTGGTGATGGTGTTGAGCTCTGGCCTAGAAAGTTGGCCACTGCTCGGTTTAGCCTTCAGGACATGAAGACCGTCAAGGAAGCTGTGCCAAATGCGGTAATTGATTCAAAGTTTTGGACTTGGGAAGAAGAAAAAAGATTTCTTGTTTGTTTTTAAGAAATATTTAAGATTTTCCCAAGTTTTGGACTTGTGAAGAAATATTTCTACAAGTCTTCTATTTTGGGGTTGGGTCTATTTGTCACATCCCCTTCTTTTTGTTTTTTAATAAAAAATTAGAAATGGGGGGATTTCGAGTCTTTGGACTGTAGATCTTATTTGATGCCACCATGCAGACCATCAACGATGTTCTTTTTGGGGTGGTTTCATCAGGGCTGTCAAGATACCTAGATCACAGAACACCAAATGGTAAAAGTTGTTGGTCTATTATGACAACTGGGGTTGTAGTTCTACTTCCCCATTTGAATCAAATGTCAGTGGCATTCAATCACCATGACTAAATTGACTAAACCCAATTCTGTTTCTCATCAGCTTTGCCTCAGGGGGTTCGAATTACAGGGGTGGCCATGGTGAATCTAAGAGAACAACCAGGATTGCAGGTTTGTTGTAGCTTGTAACCTTGTGTTCTCTGACTTTTCTTATGAAATTATTGAAATTTCAACTTATTGTGGTTGGATGGAAATGAACAAATCTGATCAGGAAATATCCGATTTGATGAAAAGCAATTCAGGGTCAAGTTGGGGTAACAAATTTGGCATGCTTCTCCTGCCTATTTATTATCATAAAAGCAGTGGTGATCCTCTGGATTATCTGAAGAGAGCTAAGGTGATGATTGACAGAAAGAAACAATCTCTAGAGGGTCATTTCTCATACAGAATTGGGTATTTTGTAATGACCTACTTGGGAGCAAAGGTGAAGAGCAAAATGCAGTTTTGAAATAAGAAAAAGAACAGAAATTTCATTTTCCATTTTGTATAGTGATTTTTTTACTTTATTTTTGCATTGCACTGCAGGTTGCTAGTTTGCTTAATTACAGGATTGTTTGCAATACTAGCTTTACCATCTCCAATATACTTGGACCACAAGAAGAAATTACACTTGGAGGCAACCCTATAACTTACCTAAGAGTGAATTCATCAAGCCTCCCCCATGTAAAGCCCAAAAATTAACTTAAAATTTCTCTAGGCATTCTGAATAGTCAAATAGAGCAGATCAGAAATATATCTGTAACATGAATTTTTTGCTGGTTGGAAATGTGCAGGCACTCACAATGCACATGGTGAGCTATGCTGAAAGGGCAGACATGCAAATTTTGGTGGCCAAAGATATCATCCCTGACCCGGCATTTCTCGCAAAGTGCTTTGAGGAGGCCTTGCTTGATATGAAGGAAGCAGCTGCAGCCATCCTTGAAAACTAGGAGGACCTCTATACATTTTAATGGAATACCATAAACTATATGTTGTTGAATGTGGAAGGAAGAGTAGTGATAGATTTGATTCGGGCGTAGAATAGTACAATCACATTGTTTGTGCTGGAAAGATTGGTTCAAATGTAGGAAACGCCAATTTCAGAAAAGCTAATGTGTAGGTGGTCTGCTCAGTGCCTAATAACTGGTGCTATGTATTTATGGGATTTCAAGCTTCTTCAAACAAAGATATATATATATATATATATACATATACATATACATTAGCCATACTTACAATGTCACATTCTCTCTCTCACTCTCTCACTCACTGACTCACTTACTCACATTATTTAAGAAAAGATGCCCAACCTCTCAGTATCTCACCGACCAATGTGAAACAACCAAACACTAAAAGTACTCAATAATAAGTGACTGGCTTCTAATTCTTATTGCCTCAATAGGGTGGTTTTCTGTGTCCCTTTTCTTTAGTTTAGGTTCATCACCTTCTGACAATCAAGCTTTGGCCAAGGATGGTGGTTTCTTGCTGCTTCCTTTCTTTCTTCTCATCAGTAGCCTCCTTAGAAAACCAAAACCTCCCTGTTTCTTACTTGGCACCATAGCCAGAGACCCAACTGCATTATTACCAGCTTTATGCCTTGAACCAAGATGTCCTCCCCGCATATGTACCAGAGCAATAGGAGTGGACAAGGCATTACTATCAGAGTGAAGAAGGGATGGCTTCTGTGCGTCTGCATCCCTTGTAGTTTCTTTATCCTTGGGAGACTTGAGAAACTCTGCTCGGGGATTATCCTCAGCTATCATTCGATCACGCAGGGAAGAGCGCCTCTGTGAGTTATTATTGGTGATGTTGGCTGCAGTGTTGGTGGTAGAGAACACCTTGTCAAAAAGTGCTGCTTCCCTTGGTGACGCCAGTGCCTTCAGCTGTTTTCCTAGGTTTAGGATGGTTTCTTGACACTCTGCCAACTTCACCGAAGCTGTTGTGATTTCCCATCCCTGAAAATTTGAAGAATTATTTTCTTAAGAAAGGTTGAACTCCTTTTATACCAAAACGGTTGAAATGATTAATCTATTTCTACAATATATATTTTGATGTGATCATATTCTATTGGAACTCCTAATTTTTCATTTTACAGAACACAGATTACTAAAATGAATGTGACCATATTCTATTTGTATCTCTTCCTTCCATTTCATCAAACATAGTTGAGTTGTCTTGGCTTTGTTATAGATTCAGGTAGTATGTATTGCTGGTATTTGAACTCTATTAACTAAACAAAAAAGAAAAGCTGTCAGTAACTTACAGGTTGGGACTGCTTTTCCTCTTGGTCTATGTCATACTCTGGAGTTTCCTTCTTTGCAGCACTGTGAATCAGACATTTCACAAATCAGAATTCTCTCATCAATCAAAAGAAGCTTTATATAGTTTCCAAAGGATGAAAATCCAGGAGGCCAGTGATTACCTTTGTAGCTGGAGTTGAAGCTCAAGACATGTTCCTTCTAATTCTTCGAAACAGTTATGTTTATCCTCCAACTCGACTTCTAAAGACGAGAACTTCTGGAAGACTTCATTTAACTTTGCTCTCGCAACAGTTAGCTGGGTATCAAGATCTTCATTAATCGACTTCTGATTTTCGATCTGCTCTTCCATCATCCCTTCTGATTCTTTCAGACTCTCCAGTTCTGTTTGTAAGCTTCCAACTCTTTGCTGTGATTCCTGAAGTTGTACCATCAAGGCTTCGCTCTTTTCAGTTGCTGACTGTAGTCTAGCTTCCATGTCTTTCCTTGCAGATTCCATATTCTTCAGTTCATCTTTTAATCTTCTGTTTTCTTCTTGCAGTTCATCCCTAACATTCTCCGATTGAAAGAGAACATCTTGGTCATTTGAAGAAGCAACTGAAGGTAAACACAATGACTGCTCTTCAGATGTATGTCCAATGATTGATTCCCCTATTGCACCCTCCACTCCATTATCTCCTTGGTCTTCAGGCCAACCAAAATGCTTCTTGATTTTATGCCTCATGCTGGGAGCATCTTTAGGTGTCACATAGTTGTTCAAAACCCAGTCCAAAGTAGAAGTCAATTCCTCAACAAACTTTTCAAAATTAGCCTTTTTGTTTAACAGATTGTGACAAGTATGGACAAATCTTTCTAGAACAGCATTTAGTCCTGAGCGTTGCCATTGGAAAACACGGATTAAGTAGTCAGCTGATGCTGAATGAAATATCTTGGAACTCTGGTCCAAATCCTGCAAATTATCTGGAGTACAATCATTTGCTAAAGATGTTAGGTTGATTCCTTCAAGCAGCTTAATGATTTTAAAGATTGATTGACTCAGATTAAAATGACTACGTCGGCTGCCATTTTCTTCCACTGAGGTGTCAATACTCAAAGCTCCATGGTCAGCTGGTTGATTTATGTAACCCAAGGCAATTTTGATGTCCTCAAATAGCTCATCTAGACTTCGTTTTGAAATATTCTTTTGCTCCAACATTGCTTTTAAAACAACCTGAAGCCAGTCAAAACAAGTATCAGGTACTACATCTTTTGACTGGCTGGACCTTCTTCTGTCACTGAAGCTGGAATTAACTTCAACTGGTACTAGATCCTTACCAGTAAACGAACGATGATGCTCATTGTTAGGAGGTGTCTCCGCAGAAACTATTGCCAATTTCTCCATTTCAACAAAATCATCCATTAAGCTAATGTCTGAAACCTCACTTTCTTTGTATTCATGTGCACTTTTAAGCCTCCCATTTCTAAAATGTTCCAGCTCTGAAATTAGAGCACTAGCCCAAGATTCCGAGGAACTAATCCCATCATCACTGCCAATGTCAAATCCAGAAGATCGAGAAACGTCATTTGGAATAGGACTACCTTTTGCCAGCTCCAGAGACTTTTGACCCTTATAAAGCTCTCCAAGCTGAATATCGACCTGTGACAATCGGGAAGCTGTTCGAGGATATACGGTCCTTGAAGGAAGGAGCTCAGAGTTTTTCCTGGTTATAAATTCTTTAAGAGCTTTGTTTTCTTCTTCCAGATCACGTAACTGCTCAATCATGAAACACATCTTCTTATTTGGAATTTCAGGAGAATTTCCAACGTTGGCATCTCTTGCAATCAAATCTCTGCTAGGCTTCAGCTTTCTTCTTCTCATCTCTGTCTGATCCCTTCCCGGTATTTGAGCTCCACTCTTCATATTCGCCAAAGCAGTAGGACCTGGAAGCCGTTTTCGAGTAAGAAGATGAAGTCTTTGACATTCTTGTTCTAACTTTGTGATTTTCTTCACACTCTCCAAGTGTTGTTTGTGTGATTCTTCAGCAGACCGACGGTTGTATTCCATCTCCTCACTTCGAATCTCAAGTTCCTTCTTGAGCATGTGAAATTCATATCTTAAAAAAGCATTTTCTTTTTCTGTGGAATCCAATCTATCCATGAGTGCACCGAATTCTGCATCTGTTTGAGACTTGTGTCTATGTAAATCTTCAACCAGTATCTCTTTTGCTCGTAGGGCCCTGCTCAGATTAGTATTTTCAACAGCCAAGTTTGTAAGCTGCTCACTTGTCTCTCTCAACTTCTGTTCTAATTTTTTCCGTGCCGTCTCATGCTCTCTTGATGTCATCATAACAGCATCATGTATTCTTTGCTCCTGTTCTTCTCGAACAAAGTTTAATTGTTGCATGCATTCGTTTAATGCATCATCAGAATGAGTTAATCTTTCATTTGCAGTTATTCCCTGCCTCAAAACCTCATCTAGTTCTTGCTTTGGTACTGATTCTCCTGCCTTCTCCCCATCTGAAAGAATAATCATATATTGGATCAGCCAAAAGCCAAAATGTGAGCATCCAACGAGAAAGGGCAGCTTAACGATGATCTACAAAAACAACTAAGCTTGAAAAGAAACATTATGGAAGCTGGGAAAAGAGTGGAAGAAAAGGATAACTAAGCATCACCTGTTATGGCTTCTTCTGCTGTTTTTGCATGTTCTGTCGAATGATCTTCTGTAACATGACAGTCCAGAAGGACCGAAGCTAACTTCTCGTTTAGATTTTTCCCTGATCTCTCTGTTTCAGTTCCTTTCTCATCTGGATATGTTTGTATCTAACATGATGAAACATTGGTAATACAATAATCAGATCAACATCTTTGCTACAAAGTAGACTACTTCAACACATGCACTAGGAAATCTTCATAAGAAGATGAAACTTCAACTCATGCATAGGGGCAATACATAAAAGGGGGGAAGATACAACAATATTACACTCAGGAATTAAGTTGGCTGATCCAAAACAAACAGTCAGTTACCTCTTCTTCAATTCTTCCTAAAGGAATTGCAACAATTGTCTTCTGTGATGATTTTTTCCTCCAAAGCCAAGTCTTGTGGTCCATGATTTTTCAGTCACTATTCAAGGACAGAAAGGGAGGATTTAATACACATGTACAAAAACAATCTGAAAAGACAAACAAGTCATGACTCATTACAATAACAACCTCAATGAAAAATGAAAGTGAAATGAAGTGATTGCCTATAATTGAGACAGTAAAGGTGACTGATATTTGGTAGTTGATGAGTCAAGGACAATTACAGTTACCTTAATTGTCATTGGACTTTAACAAGGTACAAATACTTTGCCATCAGTTAATTGACTAAAGAAATATTTTCCAGATATTAAATTATTAATCATTTCAATAAACTATTGTGAGTTTGCATTCTATACTCAAATTCAGAGCACATCTAAGTTCATACTTAGGAATGATTTGACATTGGCAAGCTAGATGCAGACTAGCAAAACTAGTTAATTCTAAGTGCAAGAAAATGCTTCTAAACTAATTTATGTTGAATACAAAGCAGTGGCCCATGTTGTTTAGGAAGAAAGTGTTTGAAAATGCATGTAACTGAAGTAGGATAGGGTTACAGATTATATTTATAGCAGTTTTTGAAATACAATGTGTGACTTCTAAAATGGTTTAAGAAATGGAAACCAAATTGCGCATCATAAAAACATGCATGCACCTGCAAGTACACAACATACAGCCACAACAACCACACAATTCAAGTCACAGGCTCACAGCTGTTAGCTACATATGCATTAATGTGCAACTAATGCAGATAGCATATTACTGTACCAGTAAAATATTTTTCTCTATTATATAACAATCAAATTCAGTCAATATGCACACAACTAGGGGCAGGGGAAATGTGAAGTCTATGTTCATATGGTGGGAATAAAATTAAAAATAATGATCAGAACCATAAAAAGAAAGCATTGGATCAAGATTTAAGCATCTATAGACTACATACAAATATAACATATAGTGGCCATTGACCACAATGTTAAACTCATGAATAAAACTTATTCTTGTAAAACCAACTTATTATAAGGAAGCAAAACATGTGAGATTATGGGAACATGGCTCTATACTTATATTCTATACTACATATTCTAAAGGTAGCAGAACATGTGAGATTATGGGAACATGGCTTACCCTGATTTTCACATGAAGCAGAGTGATGGTTTACAAAACATTAGTCACTGAATCTGGGAAAAAGATATATCCAAATGAATTTCAAGCAATACAGAGTGCAGGCTCCAAATTCCTATGCCACTCAGACCTCATCAGATGCAAAGCATGCAGTATTTATAAAGTAAAAGTACATGGAGGCTATAAAGATTGTCACAAGGAAGAAGAGTATAAAGAAGGTGATTGTGGAGAAGAAGAAGAGGAAAGTTCTCAGTTCTCACCTGGCTGCTAAGTGAAGCACAAAAATGCTGTACAGTCCAAAAGTTCATCCACCATTGATGTCAAGCAGGACAGAGAAGTATGCTGTGTAACGTTTAGAAATGAAAGTCAAAAGAACCAACACCAACAACTTATACCATAAAGCCAATTGAGAAGGCTTTTCATAGGATGCTCGCACTCCACCGACAGTTTTACTTTGTTAGTAATAATTCATGAGAGAGAGAGAGAGTGAGAAAAAGAGAAAGGTGAGAAGGGAAAAAGGGAAAAAGGAAAAACCAAAGACAAAAAAAGGAGTCAAAGATTACTGGCCAAATGTCGATCATGCAACCTATAAGAGAGAGAGAGAGAGAGAGAGAGAGAGAGAGAGAGAGAGAGAGAGAGAGAGAGGTGGGTATTGAGTGGTGCTACTGCTATCAATGTTATGGTGTGTGTGTTTATTATAGTTGCAGAGGGTGGTAGCAAGAGTCACGCATGCAGGGTTAAGGATGGTAGAACACAAAGCTGTATCAGACACGTCAGAACATATCACCAGGTTTGGTGGATCCAAAGTGTTTGTGAATGCCTGAATGGAGTTGGTGCTATAAGTGCTATGTACGCGCATGTAACTTATGAGGATGTACGAGACAAGAAAAGTAGGTACAAACGTATACATCTCAACAATGATGATGTCTTTGGAATAATTTTTGCTTTAATCTCTATTAGTTTAATAAGCACTACTATACTTTGTTTTTGCTTTAATCTCTATTAGTTTAATAGACTATGCTATGAGATTGTGAGTGAGATTTTTTTAGGAGCTAGAATATATTATAAAGTCTTTGTCACATATTGTTGGCTAGTTATTTTATCCCACATCGGGAAATTGTAAAGGAGAGGCCCCATAAAAGTACCCTCCACCTCTTTAGAAGAGGACACTCTTTATTTTATGGACTCCTTGCATGGAATGAACTCCTCCTCAGATTCATATACTTCTCTCATTATTCATTAGTGAAAACCCAAATACAATTCCATAATAAACATACCTAAAATTAGATGAACTATGTTAAAATTTTGTGTCTCTTATAATTGTATATCTTTTATTTCTTAATTAAGCCTTTTTTCTTGGATGAAGAAAAAGATTGAAGTTTTTTAGTGTAGATACCGGTGCAATTTGATCAGTACGTTTTAATGATACAATGTTTGGTTCCAAAACGATTTCCTTTCAAAAAAATAAAAAGTAAAAATCCAAAATGATTTTTTTGTAAATAAAAACAAACAAAAACTATCCACTGGGGTGAGAGAGGCTCGAACTCTCGACCTCAGGATCACTCAGAAGCTATGAGACCTACGCGCTAGCCAACTGCGCCACCACCCCAGAATGTTAATTATGTACTACAATTTGTCTTTGATTGCAAATAAATTAACCTTGGCGAAATAAAAAAGGCGCTAATCTAAAACAAAATTAATAATAATTTTAATCAGCGCGGCGTTAGATTTCATGTTTAATGCGATGTGATGGGCTGTGTATGGCTTTTCAACTTACCAGGAAACTACCTCTCACTTCTCACCCGCGTCCACGTCATCCAAGGGACCAAAATCGCGAGGGCAAAATAACCGACATACCCCCAGCCTTATAGACCCTCCAGGTGGGACTCCGGAGTCTCACCAGCACACCGATCAGGGGCAAAATCGGAATACAAAAAATAATCCATCTCCATCTTTCCCCACGACCCAAAAACCCCCATCTTACTTTGAAACGCGTAACCGAGGAATTATCGATCGAACAGAGCGAGATAGAGAGAGCGCTACGCGGACTCCGACCCACCCACTCCCTGACCCGACCCATGGAGATCGCCCCGGCCCCGCCACCTTCCGCAGACCGGGACGTCCCAAACGACGCCGTGTCGGCAGCAGCAGCAGCAGACACCGTCAAAACGACGCCGTCGTCGTCTTCGGAGAACGAAGCTGAGGCAGCGAACGTGTTGTCGTCGTCGTCCGTGTCGTCTGCATCGGTGGCGGTGAAATACGACGACGACGAAGAGGAGGAGGACGTGTGCCGGATCTGTAGGAACCCGGGCGACGCTGAAAACCCGCTCCGGTACCCGTGCGCTTGCAGCGGGAGCATCAAGTTCGTGCACCAGGATTGCCTCCTTCAGTGGCTCAATCACAGCAATGCTCGCCAATGCGAGGTTCGACTCTCTCTGATCGTAGTTTCCATTTTTGAATTTGGTGGAATTTTGTGAATTGGTTTTTTGTCTTTATTTGATTCAATTTTTTAGATGAATGTTTTTTGGAATTAGATTAGGGTTCAATTTCAGTGAAATTAAGTTGCCAAACCCTTTATAGTTTGTGATACTGTTGGGGGAGCTAGCTTTTGTTGTGAGGAATGTGAAGTTTCTTTTAGAAGGGTGGAAATTTCAATATTTTTTTTTTTTGTTCTCTCGTAATTATATGATGTTGGGTAATCAAAACGGAATTGAGGTTCTTTGCACTTGTTTTGTGGTGAAGAGTTGAATTAAAATTGTATTATGGGTCTACCACAGACTATAAAACAGTGGACCTAATCTGTTTCCTGTTAGTTCATAACTGTGTTATGATTTTGGGGTTTTAGCCCTACTGTAAGAGATGATAACCCCAGAAATGATTGTATGGAAGTGAACTCAGGGTTGCTCTTTTGGGTTCTTTGAATGAAATGTGCTCCCCTTTTATTCAAAAGAAAAGGAAAACAACAGAAAATATAGTGGAAAAGTTTTTCGAATTTTTATAATCATGTTGGTTGGAGGAATGTTTCAATAAGATTGAGAATCCCAGTGTCAGGCCTAGGTTCTAAAGCCAGAAGTTTCTACACGTTGATGTCCTAGCGCAGGAATGTGAATTTTACTGAGGAGCTTATATATCAGTTTCACTTGAGCTAGCAGGTTCTCTTTTGGGACTCTTTCTCTTGGACCTTGAGATCTTTTTAATGCACCTGATCAACTTATATGTTTGGTTAGATTTCATTGGGAGCTCCAATATTGTTGCTCCGTCATTTTCTTTTCCGTTTTTGTTAAAGTTCCCATACAATTCGTGTTTAAGCTTAACATGATTTTTCTGCTCTTTTTGGACTCATGATTTTGCTTGGAATGCATTGCAGGTTTGCAAGCATGCATTTTCCTTCTCTCCTGTTTATGCTGAGAATGCTCCCACAAGGCTTCCTTTTCAAGAGTTTGTAGTTGGGATGGCAATGAAAACCTGTCATGTTCTGCAATTCTTTCTGCGCCTTAGCTTTGTGCTTTCTGTTTGGCTCCTCATTATACCATTTATTACATTTTGGATATGGCGGCTGGCTTTTGTGAGGAGTTTTGGTGAAGCCCAGAGATTATTCCTAAGTCATTTATCCACTACAGTTATTCTTACTGATTGTCTGCATGGGTTCCTTCTTTCTGCTAGCATTGTGTTTATTTTTCTCGGAGCCACTTCTCTGAGGGATTACTTCAGGCATTTACGTGAGCTTGGGGGCCAGGATGCTGACAGAGAAGATGAAGGGGAAAGAAATGGCGCTCGTGCTGCAAGAAGAGCTCCTGGACAAGCTAACAGGAACTTTGTTGGTGATGCAAATGGGGAAGATGCTGCTGGAGCACAAGGGATTGCCGGAGCAGGTCAATTGATTAGAAGGAATGCAGAAAATGTTGCTGCTCGGTGGGAGATGCAGGCTGCTCGTCTTGAAGCTCATGTTGAACAGATGTTTGATGGTTTGGATGATGCAGATGGTGCAGAGGATGTACCCTTTGATGAGCTCGTGGGCATGCAAGGACCTGTGTTTCATTTAGTTGAAAATGCATTCACTGTAAGTTTGTTGTCACTGCTTCCCCCTGCCCCCTCCTTTTAAATTATGGTGGCTGATAATTATATTGTTTCTTAGGTTTTACAGTCTTGTCCTAGTTGCTCTCCTGTAATCTTCATCTTTTGTTCTTATATTTTTACCAGTCTCTATTTGTATTCTCAATGAAAGGAATTTTCTTAATTATGTAATTAATATCAACATGTTGAATGACTCCAATTGTCTGCAGGTTCTGGCAAGCAATATGATATTTCTTGGTGTAGTAATCTTTCTGCCTTTCTCACTAGGTCGGGTTATACTCTATCATATATCTTGGTTTTTCTTCACTGCTAGTGGGCCAGTTTTGTCAACAGTCATGCCACTCACAGAATCAGCCCTTTCCTTGGCAAATATGACATTGAAGAATGCATTAACAGCTGTAACGAATTTGTCATCTGAAAGCCAACAAAGTGGTATGGTTGACCAGGTTGCAGAGATTTTGAAAGTTAACATGAGTGGACTAAATGAGGTTTCAAACAATGTAAGTTCGCCACTTTCAGCAGATTTTCTGAAAGGGGCAACAATTGGATCATCAAGGCTCTCTGATGTTACAACTCTTGCTATTGGATACATGTTTATATTCTCCCTAGTTATCTTCTACCTATGCATTGTTGGTTTGATTCGGTACACTAGGGGTGAACCATTGACTATCGGGAGGTTCTATGGTATTGCTTCTATGGCAGAGACAATTCCATCTCTCTTCAGGCAGTTCTTGGCAGCAATGAGGCATTTGATGACCATGATTAAGGTTGCTTTCCTTCTAGTCATTGAACTTGGGGTGTTTCCGTTGATGTGTGGATGGTGGCTAGATGTTTGTACTATAAGGATGTTTGGGAAGACCATGTCCCATAGGGTTCAATTCTTCTCAGCTTCTCCCTTAGCTAGCTCACTGGTCCATTGGGTTGTAGGAATTGTATACATGCTACAAATAAGTATTTTCGTCAGCCTTCTTCGAGGGGTATTGTTCTTTCCAACTTATTTTAGTGGCCAATTTTCCTTTTGTAAACACCAATTTTACATTGGTTATTCTATGTTTTCTGTCTGCAGGTTCTGCGTAATGGAGTTCTTTATTTCCTTAGAGATCCAGCTGATCCAAACTACAATCCCTTCCGTGATCTTATTGATGATCCTGTGCACAAGCATGCTCGCAGGGTTTTGTTATCTGTTGCGGTTTATGGGAGTTTAATTGTGATGTTGGTGTTTTTACCAGTTAAACTAGCTATTCGGATGGCACCCTCCATTTTTCCTCTTGACATCTCGTAAGATGGCCTTCAATGTTTCTGTGGCACCTATTGTTCCACAACTGCAGTTTTATTGTTGATATTTTATTTTGTTTCCTAACATGTACCATCTTTTTCTTTGGCAGGGTATCGGACCCATTTACTGAAATTCCTGCGGACATGCTTCTTTTTCAAATATGCATTCCATTTGCGATTGAACATTTTAAATTACGGACAACAATTAAATCTCTCCTCCGCTATTGGTTTACGGCAGTTGGCTGGGCACTTGGTTTAACAGATTTCTTACTGCCTAGACCTGAGGACAATGGTGGACAGGAAAATGGAAATGCAGAGCCAGGAAGACAGGATAGACTACAGGCTCAACTGGGTGTACAGGATCAGGCGTTGGTGGCACTTCCAGGTGCTGATGAACCAAATGGAGGCATTCTTGCATCAGGGGACTCAAATGTTGCTGAGGAGTATGATACTGATGAACAATCTGATTCTGAGTAAGTTGAGATAGTCCTTGTAAATTGAATATCATAAATAGATCTTATCTTTTAGTAGGGTTTATTTCAAGAATTGTCCTTACTTTGCTACTGAACTTAATTTTCTTGGTTTGCATTCCACTTTGAGATAGAAAATCATAAATGCAACTGTTCTTAGTTCATGGTTTTAGATTATGCCATCATTTGTTTGTTTTTTTTTTTGGTATCTTGAATAGTATGTTGTTTTCTTGATTATCGTAATTGGTTTTACCTCTTCTGATTACCACCATTTTTTTCCTTCTCTTTTTTAGCAGGTACAGCTTTGTGCTTCGCATTGTGCTCTTGTTGGTGGTGGCTTGGATGACTTTACTTGTCTTCAACTCTGCCTTGATAGTTGTACCAACTTCACTCGGAAGGGCAATTTTCAATGTCATTCCTTTTCTCCCTATAACTCATGGCATCAAGTGCAATGGTAATTTCTTTTGTGATTACATTGGTTCCTGCTTCTGAGATAAGAATTTTTAACTTATACCATTTCTTTTCTTAGATTTATATGCTTTCATCATTGGAAGTTATGTAATATGGACTGCTGTAGCTGGAATTAGATATTCCATTGAGCATATTAGAACAAAAAGGGTTGCAGTTCTGTTGGGCCACATCTGGAAGTGGTGTGCCATTGTTTTCAAGAGTTCTGCGCTGTTGTCAATATGGGTAAGGATCACTTGGTTTTATTACTCTTTGAAAATTAGTGTTTTATTTCAAGCTTGACATGCAAACTCTGACTTACTGTCATGTTCCAGATTTTTGTCATTCCAATATTGATTGGGCTGCTCTTTGAGCTTTTGGTGATTGTGCCAATGCGGGTGCCTGTTGATGAAAGCCCAGTATTCCTCCTCTATCAGGACTGGGCATTGGGCCTTATATTTCTCAAGATATGGACTAGACTGGTGAGTGCTTTTTGTTACTCTTATAATATCTTGTGGGACTTCTTTATCTATTTTCGAGGCGGGGGTGAAAGTTCCATCCATAAGGGTCTTGGGTCTTTAATGCTGGTGCTTGTTAATGTTATGTGCTTTTGCAGGTTATGCTGGATCACATGATGCCACTGGTGGATGAAAGCTGGCGAATAAAGTTTGAAAGGGTGAGGGAAGACGGTTTCTCCAGGCTGCAAGGTCTTTGGGTGCTTCGCGAGATTGTATTCCCAATCATAATGAAGTTGTTGACTGCCCTGTGCGTGCCTTATGTACTTGCCAGAGGGTTATTTCCTGTGCTCGGTTACCCATTAGTAGTTAACTCAGCAGTTTATCGGTTTGCCTGGCTGGGATGCCTTTGCTTTAGCCTGTTTTGCTTTTGTGCCAAGAGATTCCATGTCTGGTTCACCAACCTACACAATTCCATACGCGATGACCGGTATCTAATTGGTCGTAGGCTTCATAACTTTGGAGAAATCATTGTTGAAAAGCAAAGCGAGGTAGGGGCATCCTCAGAAATGCAGGACTCTAATTTCCAGGTCAGTGGCTTAATTCTACATGACCGAGAAGCTGATGTAGGACTCCGACTAAGGCATGCCGCCGCTAACCGACATGATGCTTAATGATGAGGCAAGTCTTATTTGAGGCTGTTATGAAGCTTTAGATTTATACGTCGCAATATATAGAACTGGTTTTGTACGTCACTTCCATGGATGTAAGAAAGGGTATTCAAAATATCCTATTATTAGAGTTGTCTCAGTTTGTGCATATGATTGTTTGTTAATTAATAATTAGAAGGGTATATTTATGCAAAATTGTCTATAAACTATATTTCGCCTTAGTTTAATCATCCTTGTTCTTTGTTCTTCCTTTCTTGTCCGTCTTAATGAATTCAAAGTGCTGCTCGTGAATGAGGACTGGTATCACAGTTTGACTGTCGGACTTGGATTGTGTTCTCTGCGGTTTTTATCACTTTGGGCAAGATTGTGTGGATTTTATAAGTATGTAATCACCGGTAGTCAAAGGATTAATCTTGGAAAAATTATAGGGTATAACCGATATACCATCACGTGGTATAATCAATCCAACGTGCCAACGTGTAAGGGTATTACTGGACGATGTATTTATATTAGTAGGGTATAATATTAATAATATCCACTCATATTATAACAAATAGATTGGTTATACCACGTGTCAATATAGCGATTATACAGAATAATTTCTCCAGAAAAGCTTAGGGCATGTTTGATATAGCGGTTATACAGAATAATTTCTCCAGAAAAGCTTAGGGCCTGTTTGATATAGCGGTTATGCAGTCTAGGAAAGCTTAGGGCCTGTTTGATATTCTATTTAAAAAAATAAGTTTTAGTTAAAAAAACGTGTTTGGTAGACTATTTTTAAAAACAGTTTAAAAAAAAAAGTTAAAAACATATCTCTTTTTAAAAAAAAAAAAACATTCTTTTTTTCTTTTTTTTTTTTTTTTTGATGTCATTATTTTTAAAATTTAAAATTGTTTTTAAATTTCATATCAAATACGTTTTCAAATTTTAAAAATTAATTTTGAAAACTCACATTTTAAAAAAATCTTAATTTTTGAAAAAAATAAAATAAAATTTGAGTAAGATATCAAACGGGCCCTTAAATTAGTCATATATGTCCCATGGCACATTGTGTAGTGGTCGGATTAATTTTTACAAATTACAACCATTGTCGAGAGTGAACTTTCGAATTGGACCCCTGCTAGTATGGAAAGTTATTTCCAACATTTTAAATTTGGAAAATTTTATTTATACCAAAAAAATTTATGAACAAATGAGACTTTTTATTGGTGACTGGTGAGAACATTTATCTCTACACTTAACACCAAAGTTCAAATTCCCTCTTCCCTCTTGATCTCCCTGGATTCGAGCATTACAAAAAGGTTATATTTTAAAAACTAAAAAAAATGTTGTCTTTAGTTAATGCAAGAAAAATGTTAGTTTCCCAAATCTCTGTGTGAAGAGCAGCATGTTTAGCTCTCCTTCCATACTAATCTTTACGAAATGTTTGGTTTTAATAATTAAAGAAATGAAAGATTAGACTAATTGGCTCCCAACTGCGTAGGGAAGAGTATTTATTCCTTGATTTGGCTTTTTCAATCTCTACTTAGTATTTAGTCTCTGCAGTACTTGATCGGAATTAATTAATAGCAAGAAGCAACCGAAGTGGTCTAATTACAAAAGAAGGGTTAGATACCACATCTTGGTGAAGTATATGGTATTTAATGCTGCGCCAATTAAGTATTTGGTAAATGTCAAAAGGATGAATAAGTAATATCACGCTATCACATTCATTTGCATATGTGCCAAACTGCCAATTAATTCATTGATATTTCTCTCTATAATGTTGACAAAAAATTCAGATATTTTAAGAACGTTAATTTCAAAGTTAAAATTGTTAGGACCATAAGTCATGCATGTAATCAAAGTGCTCAAACCTAAGTGTTGAACATTGCTCTGGTCGTATAAAAATTTCTCACTGAAAATAATATTCTTAGCACCATCTTTTGGCACAAAAAGATATGAAAAGCAATATTTGAGGTATGAAATAGTTATGCACAAAAAAAAGTAAATATATCATACATCAAAGCACTTATATGTCAATATAATCATTTGATACAGTGGTGACACCTATCTTCTCTTTGTGGAAGAAGATAATGAAGTCAAACCTCATGAACACCAGTTGATAATCAAAAAAAATAAAACAAAGCACTTTGCCTTACGGAAAGGATTCTTTAAGAATGTATGTAATCAACACTGGTTAAAAATCAAAGATTAAGAACAAGCTTTTCCAAATTAGACGCACAATGGAAAAACTCTGGTTGGTCCTCGATTATATAGAGGGGAAGAGACTCCAATTATAGCTTAACCAATATGGGCTACTGGAAAATCCAGATTATGAATACCCACACAATTAAACACATTCCAAGAATAAAAAGACCTTCAAATTTTCAGATGAACTACTCCACCTTTCAGTCATTAAGTCCCGATTTTCCTCGAGAAACGATTGGGTGAGTGATGAAAAAAAGGCACGGCAGTGCCCAAAAATGGATTAGACTAATTGGCTCCCAATTTACCCCTTGATTTTGCCTTTTCAATCTCTATTTAATATTTAGTTTGTGCAGTACTTGATAGGAATTAGTAGCAACCCTCACGTCTGCACCTTGCAAAGCAACAGAGAAGTGGGGATTGACGTAGTTTTCAGTGTTAGACCTCCTACAAGTAAAGCTCTAATGCCATATTAGACAACAATCTACTAGCATTTTTCTTCACCATGTTGCAAAAGCATTTCAAGTTTTCGACCATAAAAAAACACAGCAAATCCAGGCATTTTATGAAATGCTAATTTCAAGGGTGAAATTGTTAGGAACCAGAGCAAATTGTGCAGGTGAGCAATGTGTTCAAAGCTAAGTGCTGTACGTTGCTCTGGCCGCAACAAATTTTCCCAGGAAATAACACTTCTTAGCACCCAAAATTATGTAAAGCAACAGCAGTGCATAGAAATATTTATAATAGTCACAATCCCAAAATAAAATTAAAAATAGAACAAACCAAAACAAGGGTACCTACTCAAGATGAGAGAAACTTTTCAAACTATCCAACTCAAGACTAAAATAGTCTGAACCCATCTTTAAAAAACAAACAAAAAACACAAAAAAAAAACCGCAATTAAAGCCTCACGAAACTATGTTGTCGTTGAGCGACAATGAGCCCAGTTGATCAGCGGCATTGCCAGCTTGCTGCTGCTGAGCAACATTCCTCAGAACTTCCATAGCCTCAGCTACCTTTGCTTTCAAAGCTTCAGGTGACTCAAGCAAATGCAGAACCTCAGTCTGATCCATCTCCAGAAGCATGCCTGTAACCTTGGCAGCATTATCGGGTTCCAGCTGTTCCACTTGTGGGTAAAGACTCTCACCCAGCATCTACAAATTTCCACCCATCAGACTCAATTTAATAATAGGCATACTAAACAAGTTAAGATAACATACAAAAAGCATATGATAACTATATTTATAGGAATGGCAGTTGTTACATCATAAACAGCTATTTGTGTATTATCAGAACAATGAATACAATTGGGTAAGTAAAAAAAAGTCCAAAAGCATACCGTTCTTTGCTGCTCTGGTGAAGCATTTGCAAGAGCAGTAGCCAAAGCCCCTATTGGAAGTGGCTGAGACAGTGGTGCATCACGCATCGGCATGCCGCCCATGTCATATGGAACAGAAAACATTCCTCCCGCAACACCAGGCATGGGAACATCAGGTAAACCGCGTCCAGAAGGGTAGCGGTAGACACGCCCCCTTGGAAGCATCTGTGATTAAGAAGCCATCACAAAGTATGTCAACAAATCTAAATACCAATGACTATATGGAAATGAGAAGAGAGTGAGAGATGACACGCCTCCTTGGAAGCATCTAACCTGTTGCTGCATTAACGGAACCTGTTGCTGGTTTTGCTGGACACCACCAGCACGCCTACCACCAGGGCGCTGCCCTTGCTGGCCCTGCTGAACCATTGGCACAAAGAAATTTGGCATGGGAGCCCCGCCAGGCCTCATACCAGGAACAAGCTGCTGCTGATATCCAAATCCAGGCTACAAAGAAAAAAATTCCAAGGGAATTAGGCAACATTACTGGGTTTGTAAATCTGTATCCAAATAATGCAAGCATATAACTCAAACTAATAAATATCTGAAAGCAGTGATAATAAACAAAATACTCGGAAATGAAAACATTGTATAATTTTGACTGTTAAATGTCTTATCCCCCCTCCCCTAAAAAAAAGACTGCCACATGAGGATAAAAAAAAGTTCAACAATAAAAAGAATGAAATTGCTGGTTACCTGGGAGGGAATGATAGCAGGTGGGCCTTGACCATAGAAAATTTGTTGTCCAAGACCTGGGCCGCCAGGAGGGTACATTGGCATACGAGGGGCGACTGAAGGTGCCATTGCAACTGGCCGCATCTGAGAAAACTGAGCCTGTGCAAGCAGTACATAACACGTAACAATACCGAATAATCAATATTCAAACAATGGCTCTAACAAGAAACAATGAAACAACAGAGTGCAACCAGAGTTGAGCAGGATAAGTATCTTTTAGTATGCTGTGTCTTCAACCCACATTGACACTCTTATAGGAAAATAACTCGTTGCATAAATTAGAGTTATTTATCAACTGATGCAGCCAAACTTAAAGTTTGTTTGGTTGGAGGATCAATAAAAGACATACCTGCAACCTTGCTCTTCTGTCTTCTTTTCGTTGTGCAAGTGCAACATAGAGAGGTTTGCTTACAATCATTTTGCCATTCATCTCCAAGAGCTACCAAACCAAAAAGAAAAAAACTTATATCTTTATTGACAATGAAAAAACATTAAGTGCTATTTTTAAGAGTGTTTCTATTCCTATCCTTCATCCTGCTCATCCTACCACCTAATTTTTTCACCCACCGCATATTTTAAGGAAAAAAGAAAACACATTACTCACGACACTCCCTACATTCTAAAGATACCCGTAAATACTAGGCCTAAATTTTTTTTCTGGTCAGAGATGAAAGCAGGCATGACTCACTTCCATGGCCATGGCAGTAAGATACTATTTTTTTTTCTTTTTTTATATCATATATGTACTTTTTGTTAACTTTATACAAGAATAAGTTTTTCATTAAAAATTTTATAGCGCTGGAATGAAATAGCAATGTGGAGCATGGAAATAGAAGCATTCCCTATTAATTCATATAATAAATCAACTTACAGCTCTATTTGCCTCCTCAGGAGTTGAGAATGCAACAAAACCTGATCCCCTACTAACTCCATTAGGGTCTCGCATGACCTGCTCACATGTCAAGAAGAAAAGTTTTTGTGAGGCCATCCAAAACATAATGAAGGATGCTTTTGACACAGGTGCTGTACTATCTAAAACAGGGGCTACAGACCTTGCATGAGGTAATCATCCCATATGGAGAGAACAGCTCCCTGAGTCTATCATCAGCTATGCTATCATCTAAATTTTTAACATACAAGTTTGCCCCTTGATATTTGTCTGCTGCCTCTTTCATACTCTGTTCAAATCGTTGTTTCAATTCATTTTCCCTTTCAGACTTCTTTTGGGCCTTCCCGACATACCACTCCTTATCATCAATTTTCTTTCCATTCAGAGCCTCAACAGATCTAGCAGCATCATCTGCATTTTCAAAGTTGACAAACCCAAAGCACTTTGATTTTCCATCTGCATCCCGCATCACCACTATGCTTGTGATTGTTCCAAATTCACTAAATATTTTATTCAAGTCTTCCTCAGTAGTTGCTTCTGATAGATTCTTCACATAAACATTGTTGAACCGTGACTTATCAGCAACGCCTTCCCTTTCCTGCTTGCGGAGGAAGGGTCCGACAAAAACTTGCTTATCATTTAAAAGCATACCATTCAACTTCTCTATAGCTTTCTGGGCAGCTTCTTCAGTGTCAAATTGTACAAAGCCATAGCCTTTTGACTGTCCAGAGGAGTCTGTAGCCACCTTGCAAGAAAGGATGTTTCCAAATGCGGAAAAAGTATCTTGCAGGGCTTTATGATCAATAGCTTTGTCCAAATTCTGCCAAAATGAATACAATCAAAGTGTCAGCAAGGAGATAAAACACGTAAAACCCAGACTTAAAATACAAATCATATGAATACCTTAATAAATATATTTCCAGCCCCACTTTTGCGAATACTAGGATCACGATGAGAGTACATAATCCTAATGGGCTTTCCATTCACAGGAGTGAAGTTCAACACATCCAATGCTCTAGCAGCTGCCATCAATTTCAACTAAAGGTGTAAGTAAAATTAAAAACAAAAAAGAGTATTGGCAATTCTACCACCACGCAAAAGAAAAGAAGGGAACAAATACATGCATCTCTATTAGGGATGGGCAATCTCAGCCCAACCCTTCAAAACCCACCAGGTCAGCTTGGTTACTTTCACAATCCAGGTTGAATCTAGTCTATACTGTTCAACTCAAAAGAATCAGTTTGCCTCAGCTTTAATAATTTTTGGACCTGAAAACCCAACCTGAACTAATTCATATATAATGGTAAAAGATTTGGAAATTTTCAATCTTTTTCCCCTTCTAGAAGTACAACAGCTTTAGAAAATGGCCTTGAGCTTGTGTAGGCCGTGTATTCACATTTGGGCCTACTAAGCTTATTATATTTTCGGCTATATTATTAGCCCGGTTTCAAACCCAACCAATTCGACAATTGAAAAATCACAACCTGATCATCAGGTCAATGCTGAATTGGATCCCAACCCAATTTGGCCAGACTTGTGCCCACCCCTATACTCTATTTCAAGAACAAAATATAATAATGCATATATGGAGAAAGTCATGAGGGACATATCACTGTGAAGAAGTTCTTTTAAGCATTTCAGTTCAATCCTTATGATATAAGAATTATAAGAAAAAGAAAAACATTGCTCAAAAGCATAAGATAAAGAAAACATAGGTCAAAATCATAAGGTAAAGAAAGAATAGCAAAATACATAAGATGAAGCAAACATAGCTCCAAGTCATAAGCCAAAGCAAGCATAGCTAAGAATCTTAAGACGAATAAAACATAGCTCAATCAATAAGAGGAAGGCCTCCCAACTGACCTCTACTCAATAATATGGGGAAATCCAAGTTTTGGCTGTAAGTCACCATGCGGTTCTTCTAATAAAAACATACAAAAAAGAAAAAGAAAATATTTCCAGCAAGTACTTGTTCAACTCAATTGTTTCAGTGCCATGACTGTTTACAGGAAACAAGCTATGTATCTCATTTTTTCTAATTGATGCACTGAGAGAAAATTTCAACTTAAATTTTAAGAGGCCTGGAAAAGTCTGAAGAAATCCTCCTTATTGACTGTTGCAGGAGCAAAAAAAATAAAAATAAACAAATAAAGCATGAAATAGAACCAAAAATTACAAATTTTAATATCTCAGAAACAATGGGGAAGAATACACCATCATCTGTAACCAAAGGTCACAAATGCATCTTCCAAATATATTTCTACAAAACAGCTATTAAATTATCCCAAATGGTAGTAAGAAAACGGAAAAATATGCATACACTCAAATTATAAACCTAGACAACCTAATTCCTGGTTAATATATTGAGTTCATAGGGTAAAATGAAAGGTCCTTGACAGGATGGAACCACAATATGACCATAACGTAATTCAGTTACAGGACATATATGCTCTTCTTGTATCAACCCAAATGGGAGCCTTTACTAAAGAGGCCAACGGAAATCCTAAGGAAATGACAAGAGAACTTGTAACGTAATAGCCAGAATCTCAACATTACAAACCTCACCAACAGGTGCCGAATCATTATTACTTAAATTTTAAAAATACATCAGCAGGAAGACAACCCACAAAAAAAAAAAAAAAAAAA
>QANW01013191.1:308333-331453 GCA_003254865.1 Dryas drummondii | reverse complement strand
TACTTACTGCGAGCAGGGTGGTGCAGAAGGTGGTGTTGCGCGGGTGTGTGTTGACAAAGAAAAAGAGAGAGGGAATGAGAGAGAGAGAGAGAGAGAGAGAGAGAGAGAGAGAGAGAGAGAGAGAGAGAGAGAAAGAAAGAGAGAGTGTGTGAGAAAGAGAAAGATGAGGTGTGTAATGAAATAAGGGTATTTTGGTAATGAGTTAAGTGTGTGTTGAGAGGTTTTGAACTCGAGATGAGTGTGTGGGGTGTGTAGAAGAAAAAAAGAGAAAAATGGTGTGCAAAAAGAAAAAAAAATGGGTGTGCAAATAACATCACTCTTTTATTTTTGTTGAGAGCATATGAAACTACACTAAAAGAGTAGAAATGACAACTATGAGTGTTGAGATATAGGAGGTGAGGATGATCTAAGAGGGACACGATCTCAGCCATTGATCAAAAGGCGGTGGGGCCTAGGATGACAAAGTCTTTTAAATAGTTAGGATGTGTTGAATGCGAGCTGTGTGAGGGGTAGAGTTAATTACACTTATATCCACTGAAGTTTATCATCTTTTTACATACACCTTATGAGGTTTTAATAATTACACATACACCCTTTCAGGTTTCAAAATTGTTGCATGTAACCCCCTATAGTGAAACGAAAAATGATAAAAAATTATGCAAAAAGACATGTTAAGAGGTAAAATGGCATAATAAGATTACTGAAGATGTAAACTCCAACCTCAATACAAATATTTTATTTTTTGTTTATTTAATTTTTCTTCTTGTAAAAGATTATATGTAATTGTTTTAAAACCTCATTAGGTGTAATTGTAATTAATTTGTGAGGGGTACAACCGTACATACAACTACAAGTAACAATACATTTTTCTAGATAAGTTATGTCTTGCATTTACGAGGTTGGTGTAGAAGAGTGGGACTTTGGGGCCATACCATGTGACATGTGTCCATGTTGTATGCTTGTTGTGAAGTTCGTATTCCATATTATGGTAAAATCTAATTTAAAATGGGTATAATACAAGCACAATACAGGTACAATATGATTAAAATGTGTACGGCATAACATGAGCATGAAGTGGATTGGGCTAACATGAGCATAACATAAGTAAATAAGTAAATATATCGAGGCTGGTCTAGAGTTTTTAGCCTAATCAAGAGCACAAAATTGTCTCGAAGTAGGCATTTTTCGTTGTGTTGTTTCCTTGTCAGAAAATTTTTCAATCAACTTATTCTTGAAAAAAAAAATTCAATTTTTCAAACAAATTAAAGTCAATTTTTTTTTTTTTTTATCATACAGGAGGAACACACCGTCAAGACTTTGAGCAAAACAATGCAAATTTAACCATTACATGCATTGCCACGTTGTAATCTCCTTTTCTAAATTGACAAACAAAAGATTGAAACTGTTGTTTTGTAAAATGGTGTAAACATTGAATATGGACTAAATGCATGAGGCCACGTGTTGAGACTCTGAGCCAAACAATGAAAAATTAACCACGGCATGCACTTGCCACATATGACATAACGATCTTTTTCCTAAATTGACAAATAAAAGACTGAAAGTGTTACCTTGTGAAAGGGTTCGAGCATTGAATATGAACTAAATGCAAAACTCAAGCCTAATAAATGATGGGGGGTTCTATTTATACCATTCCTTCCGCTCCCTATCTTTTTTTAATTTTTAATTTTTTTTTGTCTCTCTCTTTTTTCTTAAGTAGACACGTAAATGACACTTACAACTTTATCAATTTTAAGAACAAATAGATCCACACACAAAAAAAAAAAAAGAGAGAGAGATAAAAATAGAGATAGAGAAAGAAATGAACGTAGTTGGCCAAATTTGGAGGAAGAAGCCGCTACCTCACCAACGGGAGGAAAGGCACTGAAAAGAGGTGGAGTGGGGAATGGGTGCTGCATTGGGTGGGGATGGGTTGTATACTTGTATTTTATTTTTGAATAAATTGAAATGAGAGTAAGATTATATTTGAGGAAAAACGAAGTTGGCAGGAAAGTGGTGAGCATTTGGAGGTAATGAATAAAATTCCCCACAATTTTATGAGTCTTGAGGTATGCATTTAGTATATACTTCACTCTGTTTAATGTTCAAACTCTTTCACATAACAATTTCAATATTTTATTTGCCAGTTTATCAAAAGATATAAAACGTGGTCATATTGAAGATTACTAAATGGAACGTGATAGGAGTTAATTAAGTAATGAGATATGCATATGGATAATTATTAATAGAACATGCTAGGAATTAATACAACATGTTTGCATAAAAGGTACACCAAAGAAAATTTAATTAATGGGACTTGAATTTTCTCATAAACTCCATAACCTCTTAACCTAACTAACTAAATTATAAAATTAGACTTGGCAGTTGGCACAACCATTTCGGTTTTTTACACTTACAAATTGAAATGATTAATTAAATCAGTAAAATAAAATCACTCAATTTACCATCCCTTCTCCCTCCAAAACTATTACCGCGGCGCGTGGGAAGTCCAGTCCCAAATAGGCAGATAGTCACAGACACACAGCGCGACCCAAATGGCGTTGTCCTACTCTCCCTCCCTTTTTTCCAACACTTCCCTTTGACACGGAAGCAAATGCGAAAAAGAAAGAAGCAAACAAACAACAACTCAACAACATGCTCTCTCAAATCTCAATCTACCTTCAACCCCAAAACCCTTCCTATTTCTCAGCACCCCATCCAATTAAATAAATCAAAATATTCAAAAAATAAATTACTATACCTCTGCTCAGCTCAGCTTCAGCTTCTTTAGCTCCATCAAAATCAAAAGCTACTGGTTATGATGGGCTCAATCCCAAACCCAATCACTTTGCCCAATTACTCTCCTCTTTGCTCTTCCATTCTTCCACTTTCCGCTCCATTCAATTTTCTGCCTCTTTCCGCTCCTCTCTCCAAACGACGTCGTCTCCTCACTCTCGCCTTCAACCGTCGTCCCCGGTTCCCTGTCCTCGCCGCCGGCGTCGCCAATTCAGTGCCGAGAAATGGAAACTTCACGGTCGGCGATTTCATGACCACGAGGGAGCACCTACACGTCGTCAAGCCCTCCACAACCGTCGACCAAGGTATATGCGTGCAGCTCGAGCTCGAGCTCAAGCTCAAACTCAAACTTTGCTTTCTGACTGCTATTCTTCGTTTTTTTTTTTTTTTTTGCAGCATTGGAGGCTCTCGTGGAGAAGAGAATTACCGGCTTTCCTGTGATTGACGATGACTGGAAACTGGTATATCCTATTTCATTTCATGAAAAAATCTTTTTTTATTCTTAAATTTTCGTTTTTTTATATATAAATCATGAAATTGAAGTCTCTATCTATACATAGAGATTTATAAAGAAACAGTGACAATAACTTTTTGTATTTATGAGTTTGTTTGTATTGCTTACATACCTTGACTTGATTGAGAGTTCTTTTCATTATTGCTGCAGGTTGGTGTTGTTTCGGATTATGACTTGTTAGCGTTAGACTCCATATCCGGAAATTTGAAAGGTATGTTGTGTTTCCAGATCTGAATTTTACACTCTCTTTTTCGGCCTTTCAATTTTTCTATATCTATGTGTTGCTTCTGGTTTTTTGATTTGTTTGAGGACAAGAAATTCTAGTTTGTCATATCATAATAGACAACATTCATGTTTGACATAACAGATTGATATATCTATTGAGTTTGGTCCCCTGTTAGGAAATCTTAAGTTAAGCATTAGGTTGATAGACATTCCAAGATATCTGAATGTGTGAAGTTTGATCCTAAGAAAACCGGGACTTTTTGTGCAAACATTTGAGATGTTACAAATGTTAATGGAATCTCGTGCCAAATTTAAGGGTTCATTAATTTGGATGAATGATTTAAAAGAAAGGATTTGGATTTTGACAATAAGGTTAAATTTGGATGAATGATTTAAGAGAAACAGTTCATTATAATTTACTCAGAAAATATAATGCAAAGCTATAATACAAAAAGAGATTAACCAATTGCAGCAAACATATCTTCAACATAGAACTTATCATATTTTTAGCTGAAAAGTAACTAATTAAACTTGCATAATCAACTTTTTGGGGCTAAGGTAATGTACGGGTTGGACTTGGGTTGAGAACCCTCTTCAAAGGTAAAAAATCGGGGACCTGAGGTGGCTGCCTCATCAGACTTCCCTCAAGGCCGGCCTTCGGTGGTGCTTTGTTCTTCCTTTTTTCTTCTTTTCAGTGAATTAAATGGAAGCTTATTATGATTTTTATTGATGCTATCAGGCGGTGGTCAAAATGACACAAACTTGTTTCCAGATGTAGATAGTTCTTGGAAAGTAAGTTAAATGTTCTTTTTCTAACTACATCTGTTTTTCTTTTTCTTTTTATTTACAAGTTGTCTCTTGTACTGCAAAGTGTAACTTTACAAATATATGATGGATGTTATCTTTCTCGTTTAAGTAGGAATATAACATGATTTTGTAACTCCTGATAATTTTCATGAAATTATAATGTATAGAGTCTATAGACCAGTTGTACACATGCACACACCACCTGTGGTTTACTGGCTTTTTTTTCAAGACAGTTGGGGTTGAAAATTTTTAGGAATATGGCTTCTATATCTATAGCTATTGGTGTAGGCTTACATATTACATAATGAACATACTGATAAGCCATTGGTTGTGTCATGTTTTCATTTAACTGGTATACACACCACCTGTGGCTTACTGGCTTTTTTTTTCAAGACAGTTGGGGTTGAAAATTTTTAGGAATATGGCTTCTATAGCTATAGCTATTGGTGTAGGCTTACATATTACATAATGAACATGCTGATATGTCATGTTTTCATTTAACTGGTATGTGGCGTCAGCCAGTATCTACCAGATATATAGTAAGGGATGCTGCATTGGAATTTGACAAATTATGGTGATACTACAATTTATGTCTGGTCAACAAGAATAAACTGCTAGGTTCTCACTAGAATTTCTGAGCAAGCATGTTTTTCAGCTATTCGGTCTTTTCTTTTCATTTTTTTAGTTTCTATATAATAATTCATTTTGTTTTCATAGAGCTTTATCCATATGTCCGAACAAATATGGCTTTATTTTTATACTTCAAGTTCTTGGATTTTGAAGTTGCAGTCCAATTTGTGTGGCATTTTTTTTTAATAGGAAAAATTGTTTACGCTCCATTCAAGTAATCATATGATGCCATGACTTAGACCAGTTTGGTAATCTTTCATCAGGAATTCAAGATCTAGCATAATTCAATCTCTGTCATACAAATGCTTGTTGGATCAAATGTTATGTTGGTTAGCATTAGTCCCTACCTTACGTAGTGATATACTTTGCATGTGCAAACAAGCTACAACTGGTAGAGCTTTAGAATTTGTGTGATGTTCTTGTAAGTTCTTCTTCACTTGTACCTGTGCTCTCTGGTGAGTGAGTAGTATAAGTTTTATCTCAGGAAGAATGTCCACTAAAACTAAAGTGGAAGACAGTATCCGGCCTAGAATCTAGAGCTCCCCTATTAACTCTTATTTTTAATAGTCCTTCGATGTGTGGTTAGTTGCTTCGTGGATTACTTTCTAATTCTGGATGGGTATGGCAGACATTCAATGAGATACAGAAACTGCTTAGCAAGACCAATGGCAAAGTTGTTGGTGACTTAATGACATCTGCTCCGCTTGTTGTTCGTGAAACCACCAACCTAGAAGATGCTGCTAGGTAATTGATCTAATTAATTTTCCTACCATATATTTTGTTGCTCAGGAGAATTTCTTGAAGTAAAAATGTTTAATTTTCTGTGACTGAATTTATTTGAGAATGAAAATATTGATGAGAGGCTGTTGAGTTTTCTTATGACTATTGTCAATTTATATTCCTTTGACCTGTAAAAGTTATGATTCTGTCTTTTCATGCTAAAATGTGGTAGCAACAGACATTCTGCACGCTAAAATACTGTCAGGTTTAAACCATCTTTATATTTTCTTAGGTTGTTGCTTGAAACAAAATATCGCCGACTGCCAGTTGTAGATAGTGATGGCAAGCTGGTAAGGATTTTGTTTCCTTTCAAAAAATAAATAAATTTCTTATTTGTTAGATGCTGAATTGTGGCATGTTGTTCCTGATTGGTTTTCTTTTCCATGTTAAAAGGTTGGGATCATTACAAGGGGAAATGTTGTTAAAGCTGCCCTACAGATAAAACGTGCTAGTGAAAAATTAGCTTAGTTCAAAGTGAACTTCGTCGGAGCTCTAGGCACGCATGATGAGCTAGCTAAAAGTTCACAAAATCACATTTATATCACATTATTTATGCAATACACAGGTCACACAACCTGTTGTTGCAGCTATTTATAGGCCAGTTATAGTGTTTGAAGGGAAGTTTATCATTGCTATCCTTCAGAAGGAAATATTACAGATTGCTTAGAGACTCTCCTTAGTAATATAGACTGCTTTATAGCAGGGTTGCACAGTTGCACCTGTATTTTTCAGCTATATATATATATGTATGTATGTATTAAGGCTTGTAAAGTTGATCAACATTTGTACCAAAAAAAAAAAAGTTGATCAACATTGTCTAGGATCAGATCTTGACTTGCACTTGTCTTATGCCAAATTTTTGTATTATAAGCAGCTTGTTATGTCTTACAGACCAATAGACCATTATGACCTCAAAACCATGATTATTATTGTTTGTCAATTTATAAGGAGCTTGCTCCATATAGCTCTTATGTGGCTGCTTTAGATTGCTTCTTATAGTCTCCATGCTCCGAACCACCCATTTAATTGGTTGGTTGAAACAACACTGAATCACTCCATGGGGACCCTTCAATCATGTAGATTCCGTGGGAATTGCTTGTCCATATGATTTATTAGTCTCCTTCACAACTCGTGTTTTGATATGATTTCAATGCCGGCTTCATTAAATATAATTTCTTTAGGTAAGGAAAATGATAGAATTTCTTATTCAGTTTTCTTTACAAATTATTTGTGTTAAATGCTATTCAATTGAACTAGATTCAGTCAATCGACTAAAATAGTGATATTATTCAGCTTGGGGTAACATTCACAGAGAAAAAGATGCAATGAAGAAGATTTTGGATCCATATAGTCCTAAGGATTTGATTGTGAGTGGTTTTAGCAATATTAAAAACGTTTTTTTTCTTGTAGCGTTTTAATTGAAGAGAAAAAGTGATTTTGGGGTGCTTGAAAGTGCTTTTGCAGTAAGAAATTCTTTTAATCAGAAAATTGGATCAACTGACTGCAAGTCCCGCATTGCAAGTTTGCAACATTATGAATTTTTTTTTTAATTAATGAACTAAAGTTAAACTTTAAAAAAATATAGTTGGAGTGAAAATAGAGGTTAGATTGAAGTGAGGATTTCCTTTTGTATTGAACGTGGGAACCTGGGAACTCTCTCTCTCTCTCTCTCCACATTCTTTTTTTTTCTTATTTATTTTTATATGTTTTTGTTTTTTTGATTTACAAAAATACCCCATGAAAGTTGAAACTAACTTTTTTTTTTTTTCCACTCTGTTCTCTTAAAGTTAAATTTTTTTTACTTTGTCCTCTAAATTTTACAAATGACTTCCATAAGGCAATTTCCGTCAATTCTATTCATTTGTTCGTTAAAAAAACTCTTTTCATCTTCAACATCCAGCTCTGTTTTTTTAATTTTTATCTTAACTTTAACCCGACTTTTGACTCATCAAATCTTCAACAAATTCAGAAACCTTATACTCGTTTTTAAATTATACATTTCTTCTTTACAATCATATAATAAATCTAAAACAAGTTTAGATAATAGCATTTCCTCCCATGCCCAAAGAGCCAATTGAGGACCTTCAAAATATAAACTATGGGATCTCAATTCTTCAGTTAGAGCACTTAAATCATTATATGATGATCATCCTTTCTCAATAACCTTCCTTGCCTGCTTCTCATTTCCTCTGCTTCAACACCCATTTTCTCTCCTCATTTCCTCTGCATCCCAGTAGGCCCCCCCCCCCCCCTCTAAATTAAGTACTACAAAAACAAGTCACAATTTTAACAGATAAGACCCTCGCAAAGATAGTCAGATAAAAATAAAAAAATAAAAAGATGGCTCCAAAAAGTTTAGTTCAAGAATTTTAAAGTTAATTGTCTTAACTTTAGTTCTTTTTTCTTTAACTTTACTTAGTGGGTTTGACAAAAAAAAAGCAATTCGGGTCCATCTTAGGAGGTCAGTGCATTGAGTGGAGTCTCATCATTGAGTCGTGGCGTTTTGTGAAACACCATTGCCGATATTCTGATGTTTTGTGAATTAACAATCTGAGGTTAGTGCTGATATTCTGGAGTAGAATTTCCCCAATGAGAGTTTACCATTTAACTGATGGAATGTAGTGTCGCTAATTTATTGTATGAATTGATGTGACCAATCACATTAAATTGTTTTTTTTTGCCTTTTTTATGAAGATTTAAATATAGACTCTAGCTTCCGTCAGACTCTTACCCTATCCATCCCATGCCACTTAAGTTAAGGGCTCATGGGATGGTATTAAATTGTTGTTAATGAGAAAGCTGCTACAAAGCAGCACTTACGAACGAGAACCACCACAGGACTCAAGACACCACACAAACAAACAAAAACCCAGAAAAGCTTCCACCTAAATACAAAAAATAAAAAAGTTAGTCAAATTTAGATATTAAATTTTAATAGTTTTTTTAGTTTAAATATCAAAATTTAATAATATTTTAATTTAAGTACTAGTTAAAAAATTAAACATAATAACATTGTAAAATGTACTATAATTCATAAATATTATATCATATGTCACTACAATAAAAAAAATGCTCAATTATAAATAAATTAATAAAAAAATATTAGGTTTGTGTTTATTTGACTGTTACGTAACAACCCGAGAGTTAAACCCTAAGCCATAAGCTCCGGTGCACTAATTATAAATTATAAACCTCATTTATATATTATACACTTTTTTTCTATACCATACATCATGTTTCTATACCCTAAATTAAATTAAAGACAACATTATAATTTTATGTTCACGAGTACAAATTAGACTACATTAGTCAACTTCCAAAATAATATAAAAACTTTAAGGATAAAAATGTCAAATAAAAAGGTCTAAAACAAATTGGCCAACATATTTATGACTTAATATAAAAAATTATATTTCTTGGCAAAAAAAAAAAAATTTAAAAAATTATATTTCTTGGCAAAAAAAAAAAAATTTAAAAAATTATATTTAAATTTAGTAATTCAATTGTAATATTATACGATCTTTATACTATTCTAAAAAATTATTAAAATTTGATATTTAATTTTAATTTTCTTAAAAAAAAAAACTGTGATTATTGTTACAAAATAGGAGACCCTTTTTTGTGGGCACTAGTGCATTGCATATGCACCAATCAGATGGCCACAATTTATATTTTTTGTGGGCACTAGTGTATTGCATATGCACCAATCAGAGGCCACAAATTTATATTTTTTGTGGGCACTAGTGCAGTGCATATGCACCAATCAGATGGCCACAATTTTATATTTGGGATGGAAAAAGGGAAACCCGTTGTATTCAATGATGAAACACGCGTCCGTGTAAGGTGCAATCTATTATCTTTAATTGTAGCTGAGGAATCAACCCTCTAGCCCTGACATCAACAACAAACATATGCCACACCAGATCTTTTGTCTGTCTTATTATGAGACATAAGATAGATTTCTCTCCAGATAATATCTTGGCAGAAGATTAGTCCTTGACCACAGAGAAATTGACAGACTGTATATTGCTCTTTCCCATGGTAGATATGAAAGCTAGCCACCTTTTTCCCTTGATCCCAATTTCAGCAGTTTAGATGATCCAATGAATTACCTTCCAGAACTCTAAAACACATTTAGCCTTTTCCACAGAGAATACTGTGGACATGATCTCTCTCTAGATTCCATATTGTTGTGACAAGTCACACGTGCACGGACAGAGTCCATAGCCCCACTGAATTATACCCTAGCCTTTACAGCTTGTACAGGCTTTTAAAGGAGTGTTTTAGAATCCCATGCATGCCATAAGCCTTCCACCAATGGACCTTCAGAGCAGCATCTCTACTATTCTTCAAAGTATCTGCATAAAAATATATTGCTAGCTCTCCCTTTATTAGGGGGTCCAAATGATTGAGCCTTTATATCAAAGATTGAAGACACCTTTTTTTTTGGACCAATAGATTGAAGACACCTTTAAACACCCTATTTTGATTCTCTACTAGTTGCTCTGATCTGATCTACCTGGCTGCCAATAGGCCCAATATCCATTTCTAACTACACAAGGACCTGTTTCGCAATGATTTTAGAACCGCAAAAAATACTTTAAGATTAGTAAAAATAAATATTTTTAGTAGTATTTTATAAAAATAAATAAAAGTGTTTATAGATTATAAAAGAGCTTTTAAGAGTTTTTTTTTAGATCAGAAAGCATTTGAAATTACTTTTACATGAACAACTTAGAGTATAAATTATGAATAATTAGATCTGAATGTATAATATGCAGTGTCAGCACTGTCGCTTGCTGATCTATAGTAAAACATAGTTCTTTTTCTTTAAGACATTAATCCAAATATCTTCAAATAGAGAGTTTCCTCCATTCATGGTGATTAAAACCTGCACATGCCTCTATATACCCTTGAGACAAGACTATTGTCATCTGATTTAAACACTTGCCTCGTGTATACATGTATAGAATAATGGTCTCTTGCCAGATAGTACGTGAATCTAAGCTACACATTTTGTCAAGAGTACATTTAATCAATGATCTAGATTAATTTACAATGTAACCAAAGAATATATTCATGTATATATGTATGTGTATATATAATATGTAGAAGATGAGAGCTCTTCAAATGAGATATATCTCATTTTAGTTAGGTATAATGAGGTATCACTTGTAGGACTCACTTTGTATTGTAATTTGATGATAAGAGTCGCTTAGTTTCTAAGACTCTATTCAAAGATCACAATTAGATAGCCTAGTTTTTACGGAGAAGATCTTTGAACAAAGACTTAAAAAATATATGGCTCTGATCATTAAACAACAATGTAAGGAGAGTAAATCTCAAAATGATACCTCATTATAACTAAAATGAAGATGCCTCATTTGAAAGGATCTGTGTAGAAGAGTATTCATACATAATTTATTGGTTAGTATTTTATAAGATACTTCATAAAGTCCAAAGTCCGTATAAAATTCAAATGGTTAATAATACACGTGTCATTTAGTTAGATGGGGTCCAACCACTAATTTTCATTTATCGAATTACAACATATATATATGGTCTTTTTAACATAGATAATTGATAAGTGCTTGAACTCTGCACATGTAATTGCGTTCAGTACGTACGTTCTAATAATATTCGTATAAGGTATGTCCACGGTACAACAATGAACTCCACATATTCTTTATTAGAATCCAGCTCATCGCATCGAATTGAATGGAAAATATTTTTTACCCATTCTTGAAACCACTAGTTTTTTTCATGAAGAAAATTTTTTATAGAACGATCTTATACATGGCGAGAAAGATATATATATATATATATATAAAACTTATAGAATTGTCGAATGAAAATTTTTTCCTTGTGAACACCCCATTAGGACCAGTTTCACCACACTATACTTCACATACTTTGTTTTGGTAATTAACATTATACTTCATATTATTGCTAACAAAAAAACATTATACTCCATATTTTGTGTGCTGTAGTAACCATCAATCAGTGTTCGAATTCAAGCCAACATATTAAAGATTAGTTTTTGACTTTTTTCAGATGGCCTTATGCATACAAAAGCAAGTATATATATGCATGTTGAAATCTAAAGGGGTCCTTAGAAGGGATGTTTTGTATTTTGTATCTTTTTTATGACATCTTAGATACGGCCATTGATGATCATTGAGTCTTTTTTTTTTTTCCCTAATAGAAAATGTACTCATTAAATTAATTGTATAATATGGACACATATAACACACAAGCAGATTTTTAATTATTAAATTTTAATGAGTTTATTTTTCTCATTTATATGTCGTCAGATTTGTTTGTATGTTATATAGTATTCTCATTATAAACGTACTCATCCTACAGATGAGAAGATAGGAGTTTTATAGTTGATGATCGAGGGCCATAAATTAATTTGAACTCTCCAACCCAAAACCAACAATGTTATTGCGAACGATGCATCACTTTCTCTGCGTGGTGTGCTTGAAAACGAGTACTCGGTGTATTTAATCAGAAAATTAAATTGGTTGACATTTCGGTTCAGTTTTTATATATAACCAATAATTCTCTGAATGCTGATAAATTTTGTGGATACAATCTTTTTCCAGAATAGGGAAGCAGAGAAGAGAATCCAAATGACTCAAGGACTTTATTATAGCACAGTTTTTTGGCAACCAATGCCACTTGCACTACCTGCACAGCAGGAAAAAAGGTTGAAGAAACATACACATGCATAAATCTCTTTCGTCGTTTACAATTTTTTTTTTCTTTTTCTTTTTCCATGAAAAGATTCACAAAATCCTTTTTCAATTGGTGGCACATGAGTAATGCTACTACTACTTACCAAATTAATGTCTAGTATGATATTTATTGACCATATCATCTACAACAATCTTTGACATATATAAAACTCATTTATATATATATATGTAAGTCATACATAAGTCTTACGTCACCGATATTATATGATGTGATAATATTTTATTTATTTTTATGTAAACTTATTTTAAATTTTATTTATTTTTAACAAATAAAGATGCTGACGTATCATTTACACTATAATTTGATATTAAAATTTCAAAAAGTTATGATGACTCTAGTATTATTGTTCTAAGATTTTGAAGGATCTCACATCTAGCAACATTACTTATAGAATTGGGACCCACTTGTATAAGTTGGTCTAACATAAATCTCACTAGCTTATGTGAAAGATATCGAGTAAAATGTGTTCGAAAATAATTTGATTGTACATCATAGCTAGAGAACTTAGAGCTATATATATAACTAACTAGAAATTAACCCAAAGGAGAAGAGAGCTAGTTAGCTAGCTGCAATTGCTGATACACCAAAAATGGATTCAAAGGCTGAACCCAAACTTGAAATGTTCTTCTTTCCTTACATACTTGGTGGTCACTTGATCCCCATGATAGACTTGGCCAGACTGTTTGCATCTCATGGAGTGAAGGCCACCATTGTGACAACCCCTCACAATGTCATCCTCTTCCAAAACCCCATCCTCAGAGACCAGCAGTTGGGGCATGACATCGGCTTCCACACGCTGAACTTCCCGGCAGAGGAGTTTGGGTTGCCCAATGGCTGCGAGAACGAGCTCACCACCACCTCCTATGACATGTTCACCAAGCTTTTTGAGGCTGCCATGAAGCTCCAAGACCCTCTTGGGAAGCTCCTCCGCGAGACAAGACCGGACTGTCTTGTCTCGGACAGGCTCTACCCTTGGACTGCAAATGTCACGGATGGGCTTGGAATCCCAAGGATTGTGTTTGATGGGAGTGGCTGCTTCTCTCAGTGTGTGGAAGAGAGTCTCAGACTCTATGCACCACATGAGAGTGTTGATTCTGACACAGAAGCCTTTGTTGTGCCTGGACTGCCCAACAAGATTGAACTTAAGAGGTCAATGCTGCCAGACTATGTCAAAACTGAAAATGGGTTCACTAAGTTTCTCAATGAGGCATTAGAGGGTGAACTGAAAAGCTATGGGGTTGTGGTGAACAGCTTCTATGAGTTGGAGCAAGCTTATGCTGATTTTTTTCAGAAGGAGATGAAGAGGAAGACATGGCACATAGGACCAGTCTCACTGTACAACAGGAGCAACATTGACAAGGTTGAAAGAGGGATCAAAACCTCCATTGATGAGCATAGTTGCTTGAATTGGCTTGATTCCAGAGAACCCAATTCAGTTCTTTACATTAGCTTTGGGAGCATGCCAAGGATCACTTCAGCACAGCTCTTAGAGATTGCTCATGGGCTTGAGGCCTCCAACCACCCCTTCATTTGGGTGATTGGGAGGATTTTAGACTCATCAAGAGGAAAGCAGGGAGTGGAAAGGGACTTGCTTCCTTTGGAGTTTGAAGAAAAGATTACGAAATCGAAAAGAGGGCTTATAATCCGAGGCTGGGCTCCTCAGCTTTTGATACTAGAACACCCAGCAGTGGGGGCTTATATGAACCATTGTGGATGGAACTCCATCATTGAAGGTGTCACTGCTGGGGTGCCTATGATCACATGGCCCTTCTCATCTGAGCAATTCTACAATGAGAGATTCATTCTCAATGTCATAAAGATTGGGATTTCAGTGGGAAATGAAGATTGGGTGCCATTGAAGGCACTGCCTAGAGTGACCATAAAGAGGGACAAAGTAGCCACTGTTGTGAACAGACTAATGGGTAGTGCAGAGGCTGAAGTGGCTGAAATGAGAAAGAGGGCAACAGAGTTTAGAGAGAAGGCCATGAAAGCTTTTGCAGAAAACGGGTCTTCTTATGCCAATGTTGATGCTTTCATAGCAGAGCTCAAGTCTCGCCGGAAAGGTCAAAATGGTAGTCTATAAGCAACCAGTTTGGGGATGGATGATGATCATCAAGGCCATAGCAGCAGCTTAGCTGTTGGTGTTGGTCAAAATTCAAAGTCAGGGTACGTTTGTCTCCTAATCCCCACAAACCTTTTGCTATTTTATTTTTGCTTTCTTTCTTTTTTAGTTTTGTATTTTTTTGTGACAATATATTTTGATTTGGGAAAAGTATGCACTTTAAGGCAGCACCATTGAATCCCTATCCAAGTGTAATTGGACCAATAGGGTCCTAAAAATTGAGTGTGAGTGCTTGTCGTCCTCTTGAAATGAGTTGGTCACTTGGTCCCATTTGGCAGGCAAATAATTGGCCTGTTGGAACTTGGAAGGTACGAAGTTCTCTTTCATCAATAAATCATTACCTTGACAGGGAAGTAAGTTGTCATGGGATTAGTTGGAGATGAATCGGATGATTGATTAATTGGAAGAATGTACTTCAAATCAAAATATACCTATTAAACCAACCCCGTAGTTTACTTCTTCTACTACCCTCACTGTTTGATTTCATTTCTTATGTTATGTATTATGATCATCAAAGTAATACAATGATCATGAAATCATGTTAATCTCCTTTATTTCCTTTTAATTTTATTTTTTTCTCTTATCCTCCTTTATTTCCTTTTGTTCCATTTAAATCTAAACTTCACCAACTTTATGATTTCATTGAGGAACAAGTTTTAATATTACAAACTAGGGACTTTGACTTGTATGTGTTACTTAGATTGGGATCTCAATCCTCCTCCACATGTTTTATTTAATTTGGGGCAATCCATCTCTAGTCAAAAGTGAGATTTTTTATTTATTTTTTTCCATTTGGTTTTCTATTTAATTTTAGGTCAAAGTTGAAAAGTCAACATTAATGTCCCCAGATTGACTAACCGGCTCGTAGGTCTTAAAACTCTTATTAATTCAATATATGTGACTAAAGTGATAATTATCTATGTGATTATTAGTGATTATGTGACACTCATCAATGTAATTAATTTGACACAATTTGAAAAATAAGGCAGTCCATTTGTTGGAAAAAGGGACCTGACCGACTTATATACATCAGTAGAGAAAACATGACTAGAAGATTTTATGAAAATCATAAATCATGCAGAGCCATGGACTTGTATGTTGACTTTATGCCAATCATTTACTGGTTATGTCATATGCTACATTTCATGGTTCTCTTGCTTATAAATGGAAAAGAAGCCACGCCTTTATTTTGTTCTTCTAGTGATGTTATAACTATAAATATTGAATTTATTTGTACGATATAGTATTGTAAAATTTTTTATATTTCATGCATGATAGAGCATTGTGATATATAATGAATATCTATAGGTGGTTTACAAGCGATACACAATAATATTAAATCATATACAAAAAATCTATAAAAAAATTGAGAGTGGACTTAGCAGCCTTATGCAGTTTAATTAATTGCTTATACATTTTTTTAACAAGTAAGTGAATCATATGATTCATTAGAATAACACAATATGTTACAATCATCTCGTCTAAAAGAAAAAATATGTTACATTCATGATTCATCGTGTAAATGAATTAATTGTTCAATTACGTGCTAATTATTTGATTAAAAAGTCAGACTCTCCAACCTTTTACAGTTTCACTTATTAAGAGATAGAATATAGCATACTTGGTGAACAAGATTCATGCCGTACGGGTGAGACTATTATTAACCCACATGGATGATGTACCCAAAAAAATGCTCACATGATATGTATGGTGACAAAGGGGCATTTGAATATGTGATTGTGGGGGTTGTACGTAGACAGATTATATTCAAGGACGTGCCAATATTTATCATTGTAGAAATATAATGGAAAAATTTGTGCAAAAAAAACGTGACATTACCACTCATTCATAATTAAAAATGCGATATTCAAAATATTTTAATTAAAGACTTCACTTTCTTACGATTCAAACAAGGATCTTTCGTCAACTCTGTTATAATATTTATTAAAAATTGGTAATGTGCCAAAAATGTGATCAATTTTTAGGGGTAAATATATAAAAGTAAATTTTCTTCTAACAAATTATTAAAAAAATTAAACTAAACTATTTAAAAAAATTAAACTAAACCCACCACCCAAGCCCTCCCCTCCCCTTTCCCCTTTCCCCCATCCAACCCCGGCCCTCCCCTCTTATGAGGCATCATTTCTCAATCAGGTTGGTTTCATGTGTTGCAGGTGCCCACCTCAGTGTGAGGAGAGGATGAAAAACTCTCTAATACAAATAATATATCCAAGCTCATGATATATCAAGGCTTTGACTTTACATGCATTAATCTCATAGAAATATTAAACCCAAAATTTGCAATGAACTCACATTTAACTGAGATTTTAACGTGCTATCCCATTCCCATATATATGAGATGATGAAGGGTTAGGATGCCACGTCAATATTCCAGTTACATGTAAGTTCATTTCCTGTTGTCAAAAGCATGCAGTGCAAAACAATTGGCTCACACTCTTTGATTATGATATGTCATGATTCATGACAAACCTCGAAATAAGTGACATCTTTTCTGGAGTATCATTGGTAGAGAAAGTTAAACATGTGGTTTTTAATTTTGAGGGAGGCTGTGCAAACCACCTTTTTGTGCTGAGTTGACCACCCTAATAAATTTTTTTCAACTTTTTTTCTATTTTACCCTTTATTGCAAAAACATGATAAAATCACCCAGATCCATTCGGTGGTTATCTATCGAAATATCCACCAATGTTCGGCAGATAAGTGTCGAATAAATACAAATATTTTGGCAGATAACTGTCGAATGTCTTTTTCATTTCCATTCGGTAGTTATCCACCGAATAATCCACCAATGTTCAGCAGATAACTGTCGAATAATCATAAATATTTCGGTAGATAACTGTCGAATGACCCAACGAACAAAATTGAAATTTTTTTGTTTTAAGGGTAAAGTTGGAATTTTAAAATAGGGTGGTCAACTTAGCAATTTAGGGTGGTCTGAATAGCATTGGCCTTTAATTTTTTGGTGTGTTGGGCGGCTTGGGCCCAATTAAGCAACTCATTGCACACTTGTTTTGTTCTTCATTTTAATTTGAGGTAGAGGTGTACAAAAGGCCCGTCCGGCTTGTTTAAAAGCGCCTCAATTTGTATTTCGTATCGTGTTTGGATTGATTTAATTATTTTAAATTTTAAGCCTAACTTATAATGGGTCGTGTCTGATTGAGTTAAGTTAGTTTAATTATTTTAAACCTTAAATCCGACTCAACCTATGATCCAGTTCATAATAAATGGTGTCGGATCAGACCGGATAGGCCTAATTATTTTAAATCTTAAGATTCTTTCTTCTTGTGCAACACAGCATAAGAAAAGAATGAGCATGTGGAATAGTTTGGGTCAATAGGCAATTCAATACAAACCTATTGACCTATTTTTTAAATTATTGACTTGCTATCAAAATGTTTTGTTGTATTGTTTCAAGTTAATAGTATAATTAATGCCTATATATTTTTTTAAAATATTTTCGTATATATTCTTATAAATTTAATTATTTTAAAAATTATACTAGTGCAAATATTGTAATGACATTTTTAAAATGAGTCTAGTGTTTTTTATTTAAATAATTTTAATTTAATATTCAAATTTGAATTTTATGTTTTAAATTATAAAGTATAAAATAACAAGCCTATTATTAAAAACAATAGAAAATTAGGATTAAATATCAAATATCAATAGTTTTTTAATAAAGTAGCAAGACACTATTTTTTTTTGTTTATGTATTAACCTATAGTAAAACATTTTGGATTAGGTCATAAATCAGTTTATTATACAGTTGTTACTATTTAAAATTTATAAAAAATCAAAATTTTTAAGGGTTTCATACTTTTGATTTAGATTTGATGGATAAAGTCCTATAACCCAAAGACTAAACATTAAAGTTTAAACCTTGCAAATATTGAAAAAACAACAAATCAATAAAAAAGTTATGACTGTTAGACAGTCACAGTTCGATATAACCATGTTTTTTAAAATTGGTACATAAACTGAAATTTAGTACCTAAACTGAAATGACATAAATGTTTTAGTAGTTGAAATAAAAAAATATTATAATTTAGTACCTAAAGTCAATAGAACTTAAAAACAATCACAAGATTGTCCAACAAATTTTTAAGCTCTCATAATCTTAAATATTTTCTTTCCTTAAAAAAAAATAAACAAATTATATGTGATATTCATTATTAAGAAATTAAATTGTGGAAAAGTTTTTTATACACGTCCACAGGACTAGCGATTGTTGGAAGCATAATTCACCAAGACCTTATTAAATGAGTGAGGCATAGTTGATATAAGATTCTTGGTCAAGGGAAATTACCAAGAATTATGATAAATTCTCATTAATGATCACAAATACCGTCGAAATAGAACGATGTGGGCAAGTCTCACGCAATGGGCCTTTGCCACCTGTCAAGTGAGCAGCTTTCTTTCTTCTTTTTGTTGGCCAATTAGCAGCTTTCATTCTTCAGCCGCTACTTTTTGTCAGCCGTGGATCCCACTCATTTGGCAAATTTCAATTCAATTTTTTGACCCCGTTTTTGCCAAGTTAGTTCAATAATTGCTATGTGACACTGACACCCCGTTGGTATGGTATGTGGAAATAGAGTGTCAATATCAAGTTAATTTCAATTTATTTTTAATTTATTGACTTTTTGGAGAGTGTGTTAATGTCAAAAATTAAATTGTGTCAAAAGTTAAAAAGTGTGTTAACAAATTGTTCTGAAATTGTATAAGGGGCGGCTATTCCGACCACCCTGTTCTACTTAGTTGACCACCATAAATTGAATTTAGTAAAAGACATATATACCCTATAACAAAATGACCATAAAGGACATCTAATATTTGGTTTTCTCCCAACACCCCCTACCATCTTCAACCACCAGCTGAGAGGAGCACCATCATCTTCACCACCATCTTCACCACCATCTTCAACCTTCCACCACCACCATCTTCAACCTTCATCTTCCACCTTCCACCACCACCATCATCAACCTTCCACCGTAGATATAGATTGTCTCCACCCACAATCCCACCCACGTGCTCCACCCACAATCCCACCCGCTGGCTCCACCCACTCCACTCTCTTCTACCACCACCACCATCTTCAACCAACCCTAGACATAGATTGTTTTTGTAAACAAATGCATTGTATACAAATCACCTACTTTTGACAAATGGACAATCAAAATGACAACTTGGAGTCATCAAATGAAGTAAGTTTGAGTTTTTTTTGAGTTTTTTTGAATTTTTTCGCGGCTGAAAAACTGTGAGTTCGTGTTTTTATTCGGTAAACCAGTACCGAAATATACATTATATTTCGGTGGATGGTCACCGAATAAATGTATATATTTCGGTAGGTATCCACCGTTTATAAATGTAATGTCAAATTTTTACACATTTGTTCGGTCGATGCCCGTCGAAAAATGGCAATACATTCGGTGGTTTGTCACCGAAGTTTATACCACCGTTCGGCAGATATCCACCGAATGAATAACGTATAGTTTTTAAAATAGTTTTATTCGGTAGGTAGTTGTCGAATTATATTGGTATATTCGGTACTTAGCCACCGAATATACATGGTTTATTCGGTGGATTCCCGTCGAATACTGGGACAGAACTACTTTTTTTCCCGAATGACCAACGTATAATTGTTTCATTCGGTAGTCAATTGTCGAACTTTGTTTGAATATTCGGTACTTAACCACCGAATATATGTGATATTTTCGGTGGCTTCCCGTCGAATACTGGGACAAAAATTATTATTTTTTTTTTTTTGCTGAATAGGAGCAGCAAGTGGATGCTTCCACCGAACTCAGTATAGTTGAAGGAAGGTGCAATTTTGACTACACCAATGAATTCACAACAGCGGAGGTAAACATTGTTTGTATGGCCGGGAATTATGATTTATGCATACCTAAATATGAATTGTAAATAATATATATAATTATCATGTGTAGGTGTTTCAAAGTAAGGATTCAATGGTTAGTTGGATTCGTGCACAAGGAAAAAGGAACAACATGGTAATTGTCATTAGAAGACGAGTTCGCCAAAAAAGAAACTAAAAAAACGGGCCAACAAAGTGAAGACAAGTTCGCCCATTCCATTTGCTCAGCCACATCGGTATATAGACCAGCTTCAACCCATCATGAGACCGTACATTTCTGGTGTAACCGACGTCTTACCAGATGGTAATTGTGGATATAGAGTTGTAGCTGCAGCTATGGGATTTGGAGTGGATGCTTGGCGGAAGGTACGCACAGACTTATCCAGGACACTGCTACATACACCGGCTTTGTTTGAGTCATTTTTCCATGTGCGCGAGCGAGTTATGGAGTTTCAGAGGGTACTTGACTATTTTGATGACACCCCTGCACCCAGAGATCATTGGATGACTATGCCCGAGATGAGATATATTATCGCCACATGTTATGGTGTAACCGTGATCCATTTATGTAGATCGTTATGCCTTACGTGTCTCCCACTATATGCACACTCAGAAGCACATCAGAACGTTGAGCTCCGTGAGATTTGCTTTGGTTTTGTCAACGGTGATCATTTTGTACATGTACGGCTATAAATTATGTAATTGTAAATTTATAGTAGAAAAATTGTCATTGCTAAGTTATTTACTTAATTAATATGTGTAGGTACACTTGTCCCCGGGCCATCCTATGCCACCTATTTCAGATGATTGGCATAAACATGCCGACGCGTATGCTGCACGTGGTTGGTACATTGGATATCAAAATCGCCTTGAGGAGTTCAAGCGAATTAATGGTGACGTGCCTACGCCGGAAATTGTGTCTCTTGATAATGATTGAATTTCAACTTAATTAAATCTAGTGAATTTTTTTTAACCNTAGTGAATTCTTTTTAACCTTTATGGCGTACGTACCATGTATGTGGGATGATATTAACCTTTATTAGATCTTGACTCATGCATAATATTATCATAATATGTGGTGCTCCAATATTTGTTCGGATTGTTTTTATGCAATTTCAAAGTCACTAAATTAAGATGCTCCAATTTTAGCCAAAATAAAAAACAGAAGGTCCTAATTACAAATAACCCTCATAATTAGTCATTAACTTTTGGCCCTTGTGTTCATAAAAAAAACATCTGAACATGAAAGCGGGTGATCACTGCCGAGTGCGGCGCTGGTAGGTCATGGTGCTGCTCAAGTGTGTGCCTTCCAAGATCTGTTGTAGACTGTCAATCGCCCTGTAAAGGTGAGAGGGACGCCTTGTGGCCTCATCCTCGCCCAATGCCACAATAGGGCGAGTGATATGCAACATACGGTCAACACAGTCCTGTAAGTAACAAAATCATATATAAGCAACAATTTATATACCATGTCAAAATATAAGCCAATTTGAGCCTACATAAACAATTTTCACCACCAATTTCAAAATTTAAGCCTTTGGATCCATACCCTGCCAAATCCTGGTGCCACGGTCCTGTGGGGGTCAAATGCAGTCCTCAGTGCTGGATTTTGGATGTACGGATGAGATACATAATGGAACCACTGGAGGTAGCCGTCAACGGTGTCAGATGGAGCCTTCACTGGTACACTACGACTATCTTCAGACAATAAGTGGTTCGGCCACCTCTCCCACGTACTATCAAAGTACTCATAAAAGGGATTGTACGATTGTGCATAAGCACCTCGTCCACCACGCTGAGGAGCACGTGGTGCAGGGGGGATAGTTTGTACCCGTCCAAATTGCCTTAAGACTCTCTCCGGATAATATGGCTCCACAATGTCGAAACACTTGATCAATCCTGTGTAAAATGCAACATCTAGTAATGGATGTTGTTGTCTACTGGATTTGTAGGGTTCCCATATAACCTGAAGAAAGAAAAAAAACCAAAATAAGTTAGTATCAAATAATTCATCCAAGAGCAACAAATGCAAAATTAAGTCTAATTTTTCATTATCACTATAAATATATACCTCATCCGCCTTCAAATCGTCAAGTCGTTGTCTCAGTTTCTGCACATCTTCACAAGTTGTCCCGGTATCCCTCCTCGGAGTCCATCGGAGCGCACGGGGGCTACTCTCTAAGTAGTTAATGTCATAGCCCGGACTAACAATATGGTGCATATGCTCATACACCCATGCCTCCAACAAGGTCATATATCCACACATTTGCTTAACCTTAGACCTAGAAGCAACACCTAACTACCGATATAGGAAAGATAAGGCCCCTGCACCCCATGCATAATGGCTAGTGGTGTCGAGATTAGTAAGTAATCGTAGATACTGGACTTGTACCCTTGTGCCAGTCTTATCGGCAAAAAGGGTACATCCCAATAAGAACAATAAATAGGCTCTAGCAGTACACCTCACTAGCACATCATCATCTGTATCACACACATGGCCAAACCTCGACCGTAACCACTCGAGACGCACATACCCACCAGAATAGTCATCCAACTCCGATGTGGCATCTGCCTCACTCACCCCTAAGTATGTT
>QANW01013191.1:170923-307148 GCA_003254865.1 Dryas drummondii | reverse complement strand
AGTAGGTAGAAATTAAAAAAATTATACAAGGGGGTGGTGAACTCAGCAAGGGTGGTCAACTCAGCACAAAATGGTGGTGTGCATAGCCCCCCCCCCCCAATTGCATATTGACCTCACAAATAGCAAGAGACAGCCGGCCCCACTTGATCAATATGAGGAGAGAGAATAGACAGCGGGCGGAAGCTGATTCGCACGCCAGAAAGGAGCTGCCCCACCTGTCGGCCTAATATGACAAGCCCGTCCACTCTTTGGTTGGCCATTTGGGCTGAGGCAATTGCAAGCCCATTTCTTATTTCCAATCCATTGGATTGTTGGGTTCTTCTTCAAATCCATTTGACCATGGCCCATTTGACCGTTGGCTTGATCTTCAAATCCTTTTATTTTTGTCACATCTTCAAACAAGTATATTAGCACAAATTTCCATAGTTCCATGTAACAGATGTATATATTTTATACTCTCACAATATCTTCTCACATATTCATGAATGACCATTTTTTGTGAGAGTGTAGTGTATACACCCGTTATACGTAAGTTTATCTCTTAAATCCAAACATAATATACAAATTTGGAATCCAAATATGAGATTCAAATGCGGAGTGTTAAAAAAAAATATATGAATGATTTTGATTAGCAACTTCTCTAGCAAGAAACCGTCTCGTATTAGTACTATCAGAATGACTTCTATGAGCGACTATTTTATAAGAGCATTTAGATGTTAATGACATATATTTTTATTAACTTAATCCTCATTTATACCTATTTTATTCCTCAATAACTTGGTTTAAATTACTAAAAAAAAAAATCACCAAAACTCATTTTATTCTTTATTTTTTAGCAAATGCGGCTGATGGGTTCACCTCATGATCTCTCATAATTAATCCCTCTTTTGAACCAGACTCTTAATACTATACCTTATTTATAAATTTATCATCATTCTAATATTATAACACCCCAATTAATTACACCACTTCATAATAATTTTTAAAGGAGCACATCTAATAGTCAAGCCAACTCTTCACTCCTTCCTCCTGATTTCTCAGTCTGCACTCTCAATCTCTCTCTCTCTCTCTCTGCTGTGCATCCATGGATTCAGAACCTCCAGTCCGAATGTACTTCTTCCCATTCGTCGGCGGAGGCCACCAAATCCCAATGATAGACATAGCCCGAGTCTTCTCCGCCCACGGCGCCGAAGCCACCATCCTCACCACCACACCCTCCAACGCCCTCCGCTTCCAAAACTCCATCCACCGCGACCAACACCAACTCAACCTCTCCATCTCCATCCACGTCCTCGACCTTCCAAACGATGCCGTCTCGCCCGACTCCTCCATGTCCGCCACTCCCTACACCGACACCTCAGCCCTCCACCAACCCCTCAACCAATTCCTCACCCAAAACCCACCCGATGCAATCGTCATTGACGTCTTCCACCGCTGGGCGGCACAAGTCATCGACAATCTCAACATCAAGCGAATCGTCTTCAACGGCAATGGGTTCTTCGCTCGCTGCGTTTCGGAGAGTATCGGCCGATACGCCCCTCATGGGCAATTGGGTTCCGATTCAGAGCCCTTTTTAGTGCCTTCCCTGCCTGATAGGATCGAATTGACGAGGTCTCAGCTATGTCCTTTGGCAAGAAACAAACCGGGGCTTCCTGATAAATTGGGGAAAGCAGAGGATAAGAGTTTCGGGGTTGTGGTGAATAGTTTCTACGAATTGGAGCCGAAATATGCGGACTATTTCAACACTGTGATGAAGAATAAGGCATGGTCTGTAGGCCCAGTTTCTCTATGCAACAGAATGGATGCCGATAAGACCGAAAGAGGCCAAGCAGCCTCAGTCGACGAGCAGAGTCTTCAAAGCTGTTTGACATGGTTGAATTCCAAACCCCCCAATTCGGTTGTGTACATCAGTTTCGGAAGTTTGGTTCGATTGTCTCCCTCCCAACTCATCGAGATCGCCAATGGACTTGAAACTTCCACGCAGCCTTTCATCTGGGTAGTGGGTAAAATCTTCAAAACGGCTGAGAATCAGAAAATTGATGAAATCCGAGAAAATTGGCTTCTGGGTTTTGAGCAGAGGATGAAGGAGACGAACAGAGGGATTGTGATCAGGGGGTGGGCCCCGCAGCTGTTGATTTTGGAACATGATTCTGTTGGTGGGTTTGTGAGTCATTGTGGGTGGAATTCGACGTTGGAGAGCCTGAGTGCCGGGGTGCCGATGGTGACGTGGCCGCTGTCGGCGGAGCAATTCTACAACGAGAAGCTGATAACGGAGGTGCTGGGGGTTGGGGTTCAGGTGGGGAGCAGAGAGTGGGTGTCGTGGAGTGAGGAGAGGAAGGAGTTGGTGGGCAGAGAGAGGGCGGCGGCGGCGGTGAGGTGAGTGATGGGCGGCGGCGATGAGGCGGCGGAGATGAGAAGGAGGGCCGGAGAGCTTAAAGAGAAGGCCAAAAGAGCTGTTGAAGAAGGTGGGTCTTCGTATGCAGAGGTGGATGCTTTGATTTCAGAGCTTCAATCATTGAAGAGGAAGAACAATTAGTCAGCTGATTTTTTGGTTTGCGTTGGGACGACATGTAGATAAACCAAAAGGATCCCATTCTTTCCTTCTTCGGAAACAAGGATTGTGGTTTTGGTAAAAACTTTCTGCTTATCTCATGGTTTTCCTCCATATATGGATTTTATTCTGTATTTCAATGTGAAACTGTGGCGAGTTTCTATATTTGGAAGAATAAGTTTATTAAAAAAGATATCAATTAAGTAATTAACTGTTAATTTATTAATATTTATCTCTTCATTGTTAAAAAATGTCTTAAATTCGACCATTAATTCCAAGTAATATCAATTCAAAAAGTTAACAAAAAAATACTCTTATCAAGCTCAAAAATTTAACTTACAGGTAGAGTTGCCAAATTTTAAAATTTCAAGCGACAAACAACATTAAAATATTTAGCCACAACCACCCTTATCCTTATTTATTTGAAGACTATATTTCAGAAAATTATTAAATATACATACCAACAAAATGACAAAAAAAAAACACAAAGAATAAAAAAGTCTTTCTGAAACTGTTCCAATAATGAAGAATTTACAAATTCTGATACTCCAAATTCAAACTAATACATCAAATTTGAGAATTTTTGCAAATGAAATTACAATTGAAATTGAAACTGCAATTAAGATTGCAACTGAAATTGCAAACTGAAACTCAGAGCTAAAAAATCGATTTCAATACAATCAATTACAAATTTGAGTTCAAAATAGAGGTAAATATGGATTTGCAAAATTGATCAAAAATAGAAATCAAACAAATAATCAAAATAGAAAACGAAAAGTTGCTATGAAACCAAAAGAACGACTCGGCCATAATCTCTGATACATTTACAAGCAGAGCATTCTTTCACACTGAGAGAAAGAGAGATTGAGAGAGAGAGAGTAAGACCTGGTTGCTGGTTCGGTGGTCAGAATCTGTCATTTCGATAAGAATGTGGACGTAGATTCGGCCGAAGAAACCATCGATGTCAGATGTGGTGATTAGAACGGTAGCGGCTTCGAGTGTGCCTCGGTGTGTTCGTGTGGTTGGTTTGGTTTTCTCTTCTTGCTTTTGCTACTTTCTTTCTCTCCATCGACTCTCTCTCGCTCTCTGTCTTTGTGTCTGTGGACTTGAAAATGGTTTGTTTAAATTGCCAGCCAACAACCACATCCAGCTATGTCACCTTATTGTTTTTTTTTTTTGGCCACTAGCTATGTCACCTTAATGATAAATTTGAACAATAGATATAATAGAAGTTAAATAGGATGCTTGTCATGCATCTTACACTAATTTATTCATTCGAATTCTCACTTCTCTATATTGAGAAGATAAAAGCATTGCAAAAATGGATAAGTGAGATTGGTGCTTCTATCTGGGCTAGGCCGGACTCGTGCTTCGTTGTTGGATTGGATTCTATGGCTTCTTTTGGGCCAGCTTTCAGGTCGTGATTGAGGTGTAATTTTCAAGCCCAAAAACACCTCTTTGGCCTTGACGTAATGACGGGGGATTGGAGTGTGAGTTATGCCTTGAGAAAGTTTCTGGTTACTGATTGTCTGTATCCTGCAAAAGAGTTTTTGGCTGTTATTGCAGGCCTAAGATTGGCTTTAGAAACTCGTTTTAGGAGGATTGTGGTTGAATGCGATGCTTAGGGCATAAAAGAGCTTGGCAGATTATGGTGAGCTTATTGATGAGGTGAAGGTTTTGATGCTGTCTTTTATTCTTTCCATTATCAGTCTAGAATTTGTATTAAGGTGGCTCATCGTTTAATCCAATTTGCTAATAAATGAGCAAGGTACACTGTCTTTTCTATAATGGTGTGTTTGAATGGAGAAAAAAAACTTGAAATTTAAACAAAACTCAGCATTTAAGAAAGTACATGCTATAATTTCTTTGTTTCAGTCCATAAATATAGAATTTTGTAAATTTTATGTAGAAAAAAATTTAGGATTTGAAGAATGTAAATTCCACCTAAATTGGTGTTATTTCAAAATTCCAATTTTTTTTTTTTTTTTTAAAGTCGTGTTCATCCATCACCTTGCTAATTAATTACAATACCACCACCACTACCACCATGCCGCCGCTACCACCACCACCACCGCCGCCGTCACCCACCACCACAACCACTGACACCACCTTCGTCGCCACCACCACCACTGTCGCCACCACTACCACCGCCATCGCCGCCACCGACACCACCACCACCACCACCGCTACCACCACTACCACCACTACCACCGCTACCACCACCACCGACACCACCTCCGCCGCTGCCACCACCACAGCCGCTACTACTGCCACCACCGTCACCACCACTAACACTGCCACCACCACCACCACCACCACCACCGACACTGACACTGCCATCGCCGCCTCCATCACCAATACCATCACCACCACCATCGCCGTCGCCGTTGCCACCACCGCCACCTCCAATACCCCAATTTTTGCCACCACCATTTCTCCCACCGCCCGTGAGCCATCACCCCTACTACCATCGTCAACTCACCACAAGCATCATTTTTATTGTTGTCACCATCACTATCACTTTTTTATAATACTACTATAAATTTCGTATTTAAATTTCATTATGATTACATTTATCCAAACAAGAGAATTTACAAATTCTAGAATTTTAAATCACGTTATTTTTAATTTTATCATGACGCAGCGTAACACGCAATTAAGAAATATTAGGGAAAACCAGCGTTAATCCCTAAGAAAGAATCTGGAATCCACCAGAGAAATGAGAGAAATCTCAAGGTTTTTCTGATTGAAAATAATAAAACTGAGACTTACAAACAGCCAAAAGGTTGTTTAAATACGTTCAGAACCCTAGACGTTTGAAATTCAAAACGGAAATAAAAATGGAAATAAAGTGCAATTTAGGAAATTTATTCTAAAACTCTAAATTGCTTATTTGAAGCCCTAAACGAAGGAATTTGGCCAAAATAGGCCCATTTCTGACACCGGGCCGGGCTGAAGCTTGTTTCTTTTCTTGGGCTTCTGGCGGTCAAGTTGTTGCATGAACCGTTCTGCCATTTGTTCTACATCATATCATTTGTGAATTCCTTAGTAGTTTCAAACTATTTCATCCAAACGCACCATAAAAAAAACCGAGAAAAGTTGATAACGTAAATACATTTAATTCCATTCATGCTACTAATTGTTATCTTTATTAATCGTTGAGCATCTCTCCAAGGGAGGTAGCATATATATAGACCAAATATGTACTTTACTAATATAATTTTATTATTTATTCTTGATTTCAAAGCCCACATGCGACAAAATAATGGCTAGGTAATGAGCTTAACCAATCAAATAATAGGGTGGCTGGGTCGGCCTCAAATGCAATTTACTTTTGAAGATAATAATCATATCAACGTAAAAAAAAAAAATATTATATGTAACCATGATACCACTTAGTATTAGCAATTCATTTAGATTATAACACGTGTATGATTTTAAGAGTATTTTTTTAAGATTTAGGATTTTAGAATTTTAGTAGATTAATAACACTATTTCATTATGCCACGTGATGTTACGATCATATACAATAATTTTTTTAATGTCAGAGATTTAGTTGAAATTACATATTACATTGTTCTTATCGCCTTTGTTGGATGAATGAAAATCCCACATGACATAAGTATCTAACTTTTTTTTTTTGAGTTGGAGGGAGGGATGATCGAATTTTGGTGCATTATGGGTAATTTTACGTCCATTCCAACTGAGCTATCCAACAACTGCAACATAAGATTCTAACTTTAATATAGTGTTTATCGCATCTAGTGCTTTTATATGATAAAATTTTTGAGTCCTTTGATATTTATTCTTGAAGGCTATTATATGCACACCTTTTTTTCTTTGATTACACACCTCTCTCTCTCTCTCTCTCATTTATTAAATTACAACTTTAACCCCTAACTTAAATGACCATAATACTTTCACTAAATCCTATAATGACAAAACAACTCATCACCACCTTCAGTCACTCCAAGTCTATATCCCACTGATCGCCGGTGCTGCCCTTGTCACTAGCGGTTCAACCCGCCAAGCTCTTTTTCTTTCTCTTTCCCTCTTTGTATCTTTCATCTCTCTCCTCTCTCCCTTTCTCTCTTTGTTACACTCTTTCTGATCAAATGTAAGTGTCGTCGACCTTAGCGACCCCTACACCTAATTAGAGAGAGAGTGACAGAGAGATAAGCTAGAGAGAGAAAGAGAGAGATGGAAAAAGAGTGAGAAGAGAGAAAAGGAGGCCGGCAACAATGGCCAGAGTTGGCGTTGGCATCGGGGGTGGGCTAGTTGGGTTTTAGTTTTTTTTTTTTGGTGTGTACATGAGGATATTTTGAAAGTGTGTTTTGAGAAATTAAAAAAAAAAAAAAAAATGTGAGATGAAAAATAGATGTGTAGTGAAAGAAAAATGAGTGTGTATATAACAACCTTCTTCTTATACATATATACATAATATACTTTCCTATCCGCACTAAAAAATCATTAAGAAGTGCCATGAGATCATGAATGACTCAATGTCGTCTTGCAAGTGAATGTGACACCGACACCTGAAAGAACCCTGGAATTAAATTCATGGGTTATGTTGAGACAATTGTTTAGGCATGTGCAAGTGACTACCATTTTGGTACATGAGACCCATAATTCGGCTCAGATACATCAATAACTAACAATCGTTCACACGTGGCTAAAACGTTAGAAGTTTCAAACATTTCGTTTTGGTATATACAGACATCTCACCAATTGTCCTTGCATTCGTTGTTAGATCGTATGCATCTAGATATGTTGTTTTGCCAATTGAGTGGTGAAACTGAAAGTGACCTTCCGATCTTTTTATTTGGTTAACTTCTAAGTTCTTCCCGAATTCACATGCATTGATTGATGCAGGGACAATGTCTCCAAGAAACTAATAATCAAATGCTGTGATGTAAGCGATTATGTCACCTGAAACATCCCTCAAATTACGTGTGTACCAAATAACTTCTTTGTCTGCCTTGTTTGACCATGCACTTCTCCTGGTCATAGTGCTAAAAGCCACTTTTCCATTGTAGAAAAAAATAGAAAACAATATTATTAGACTAAAATTAGTTAATAATAACATATAAAATATATTTTTTCTCACCATTCTTACAGTTAATAAGACAAATGTATGCATTTTGATTAATGTTATTCTATAATTATTATTCTATGGTAGATGAGTACTTTAAAGTTAACCAGTTAGCAAGTTAATACGAAGCTAACCATACTTTTGGGCCCACCACATTACTAATCTCATAATCCGAACCATCAATTATTTAGGCCCTACTTCAAGATCATCATTGTAAAAAATCAATTAAATTGAAAATCATGTAGTCATCTAATTGAGATCAAATAAATAGACAATCAGTATTTTTGATAAAAGCATAAAAATAGTTGTTATTATAATCAAATAATTAAATGACTTCCTATTTTGAAGATTTTTTACAGGAATGATCTTTGAAGTAGGGCTTAAAAAATATACGGTTCGGATTTTGAAATTACATTATGCAGTGGGTCCAACATAGTAGTTAGTTTTGTATTAACTTACTAACAAGTTAGTTTTAGAGCATTCTTATTCTATGATATATGTCTTTTTTATTACGATCAGCTGAAAATTAAATGTATTTATTAATATAGTACTTGTACTTCTATCATTTTTTCTTTAAAACAAAAATAATTTATTCTTATTAAGTGATTTAATATGTTATATTATTTTATTATACAGAGAATCTAATATCATTGATCAAGTATTAACATCATCTCTAAATGCACCTTGCTAATTCACAGTATAGAGAAATAACATACATTTTTCTTTTCAGTGCATCTGAACTTAATACATTTTAATTGTTCATGATTCTAATTTTCATTTTTATGGAAATGACGTAATGATAGATTGATTGTATGTACGAGTCAGTTTCTTAAACTTTTCATAAGTGATCATATGATTCAATTGACCTTTCCATCACCTCTCAATATTAACTAATAAGTAGTCATTGTAAGCGGAGTTAATCGGTTAAGACACAGCTTGGCATTCGTGGTTCTTATCCCTTCTCTGTCTCTACAACAAAACAAGAAGAATACCATTTCTTCTTGATAATCTCAATCCTCACAAGCCCCTATAAAAGAATATTCTCAAACACAAACATAGAGCAAGACCAAAACCCCCAACCCAAATTTTCTATTGGTCCAATCAAAACTTCCACCATTTTCATTCTCAAAGCTCAACATGGGCAGTGAAAACCATGAAACCCACATATTCTTCTTCCCTTTCATGGCTCATGGCCACATGATACCAATCTCAGACATGGCCAAGGTATTTGCAGCACAGGGGGTGAAGAGCACCATAGTCACAACCCCTCTAAACGCCGCCATATTCTCCAAAACAACCCAAGCAAGAAAACCCACTTCTGGGTTCGAAATCAACATCAAAACCATCAACTTCCCTTGTGCAGAGGCTGGTCTGCCAGAAGGGTGTGAGAACTTGGACTCACTACCCAGACCAGATTTGGCCATGAATTTCTTCAAAGCAGCAAGCTTGCTGCAGGAGCCGCTCGAGCGGCTTTTGGTCGAACACCAACCCACTTGCCTTGTTGCAGACATGTTCTTTCCATGGGCTACTGATGTTGCTGCAAAATTTGGTATTCCAAGGCTGGTTTTTCATGGGACTAGCTTCTTTTCTTTGTCTGCTTCTCAGTGTGTGATACTCTATGAGCCTTTCAAGGAAGTTTCATCTGATTCAGAGCCCTTTGTGATTCCCAATTTGCCTGGTGAGATCAAGTTAACAAGATCCCAAGTGCCTGATTTTATCAAGGTGAATCAGGAAAATTACTTGACCAAGTTGATCAAAGATACCAAGGAATCGGAGGTGAGGAGCTATGGGGTTGTGGTAAATAGTTTCTATGAGCTTGAACCTGTTTATGCAGATTTTTACAGGAGGGTAATGGGGAGGAGGGCATGGCATATAGGCCCTGTTTCTCTATGCAATACGAACAATGAAGAGAAAGCACTTAGAGGAAAGGAAGCCTCCATTAATGAGCATGAGTGTTTGAATTGGTTAAATTCAAAGAAACCCAACTCTGTTGTTTATGTGTGTTTTGGGAGTGTGGCCAAATTCCCTGCTTCTCAGCTCAAGGAGATTGCAATGGGGCTTGAGGCTTCTGGGCAGCAGTTCATTTGGGTTGTGAGGAAAGGCAAAGATGATGAGGTGGGCACAGAGGATTGGCTGCCTGAAGGATTTGAAGAGAGAATGGAAGGTAAAGGACTTATAATTAGAGGGTGGGCCCCACAGGTGCTGATTCTTGATCATGAGGCTGTTGGTGGGTTTGTGACTCATTGTGGGTGGAACTCAACATTGGAAGGTATTGCTGCTGGGTTGCCTATGGTGACATGGCCAGTGTCTGCTGAGCAATTTTACAATGAGAAGTTGGTGACCCAAGTGCTGAAGATTGGGGTTGGGGTTGGTGCTCAGAAATGGGTCAGAGTGGTGGGGGACAGTGTGAAGAAGGAGGCTGTTGAGAAAGCTGTGACTCAGATTATGGTGGGTCAAGAGGCAGAGGAAATGAGAAGCAGAGCTAAGGGACTAGGAGAGCAGGCAAGAAGGGCTGTTGAGAAAGGAGGCTCATCATACAATGNCCAAGTTTCACTCAAGTAGTTGTAGTTACAATTGTCTCAATACTTGGTATTGTATTTTCCAAATTTATTTTTGTCAATTTGTTTTGCATAAAAAGTCTTTTTAGTTGGTAAATTGGATTTTTTAGGTTGAAAAACTTGACGAAATTAAGCAATTAAAACAATTAGTAAGCTAACTAATCAAATGAGATAGTTGAAACTGCATGTATCTTAGTGGAACTTAGTCCAAGCTACAAGCATCAAAATTATAATTTAGCCTAAAAAGAGACATAGTTTGGCTTAGATGCAATTGCCACATATTTTTTTTTTCTTTATAAAGTATTTGTTACTTTAAAAAAAAATATGAAATAATAAAAAATTTAAGATTAGGTGGCTAAACATTTTTGGTGTGAAATTCTAAAAATGGTTTGCTAAACAACTCTTTAACTACTTTAGCTAAAAGTATAGTCAACATTTGGCTATCCTTGTTGAATTCAATAGTCCATCTTAATCTAATCCTTCCTTTCACACTAGGAATCGATTATGCTGGTTCAGTGCACCATGTTAATGATTATAATAACATTATTGGAGAACAATGGGGTAGGACAAGTCCTAATTGATATGACTGTGAATCTGTGATCACGATTCTGCAAAATTAAATGAACAAACGAAATTCATGTGTCTACAACAACATCTCAATAGAAAGTGTAATCTATGATTTGATTTTTATATAAACAATGCTGTGGTAAATGTGTTTGGTAGAAATCACGCTTCAAGGTCCGAAATTGCACAAATGGGAATCATTTATTGAATGGAAGCATAGAAGTATTTTAATATCTATCTATTCCTCAATTAATGGTGCACATTATTTGATAAACGAATATATTTGAGCTTAACATTATTGTCGTCTTGCCTCCAAGTCTCCATCTTATTTATACCCAATCTTTCAGTTCATTGTTTTAATCAAGCCCTTTAAGCCAACGTTCTCTCATATTGTGATTTCTACTTCATCACCATCGTCATTCTGTGACCATGGAAACTAAATCCCATCAGCAGCTTCACATTTTCTTCTTTCCATTTCTGGCTCAAGGCCACAGCATACCCCTCAATAACATAGCCAAATTATTTGCTTCTCATGGTGTAAAATCCGCCATAATAACCACTCCTTTCAATGCACCACTCTTCACCGAAGCAATCCAAATAAGCATAGACATGGGGTTTGAAATTGAACTTCTTCTCGTCAAGTTCCCATCTATTGAAGTTGGGTTGCCTGAGGGTTGTGAGAGTGCTAACATGCCTACAACCGAAGAGATGACAGAAAAATTCTTCAAAGCTTGCGCGCTGCTTGAACCACAGCTTGAGCAGATTTTGGACCAACATCTTCCTCACTGCCTTGTTGCCGATGCTTTCTTTCCTTGGGCTACAAGTCTTGCTGCCAAGTTTGGGATTCCAAGGCTCATATTTCATGGGACTGGTTTTTTCCCTTTGTGTGCTTCATTGAGTGTGATGCAGTATGAGCCTCACTTGAAGGTGTCATCTGATTCAGAATATTTTACCATCCCCAATTTCCCAGTTGAGATCAAGCTGACAAGAAACAAAACAGCGGCGCCTTTCTTTAAAGAAAATGTGGAAACAGAATTTTCCAAGTTGTTGAATGCAGCCAAGGAGTGTGAGGCAAGGAGCTACGGTGTTATTGTTAACAGCTTCTATGAACTTGAACCGGTTTATGCAGATCATTACAGGAATGTGTTCGGGAAGAAAGCATGGCATATCGGCCCAGTTATGTTATGCAACAAGTCAGAAGAGGATAAAGCAGAGAGGGGAAGGAAAGCCTCCATTGGTGAAGTACATGAGTGCTTGAATTGGCTTAATTCCAAGACACCCAATTCAGTTGTTTATGTATGCTTTGGAACCATGACCAATTTCAGTGATTGTCAGCTCCTGGAAGTTGCAATGGGGCTTGAGGCTTCTGGGCAGCAATTCATTTGGGTTGTGAGAAAAGAAAACAATGATAAAGAAGAGTGGTTGCCTGAAGGGTTTGAGCAAAAAATGGAAGATAAGGGACTGATTATAAGAGGTTGGGCTCCCCAAGTGCTGATTCTTGAGCATGAAGCAATTGGAGGATTTGTGACTCATTGTGGGTGGAACTCTATACTTGAAGCAGTGTCTGCTGGGGTGCCAATGATCACATGGCCGGTGGGGGGCGAGCAGTTTTATAACGAGAAGTTGGTGACTCAGATACTCAGAATTGGGGTTGCTGTTGGTGCAAAACAATGGACTACATTTGTGGATGTGGATGTGAAGAGAGAAGCCAGTGTGAAGATGGAGGCCATAGAGAAGGCTGTGAATGGAATCATGCTGGGTGATGAAGGAGAGGAAATGAGAAGCAAAGCCAGGGATCTTGGAATGATGGCAAGGAGGGCTGTTGAAGAAGGTGGTTCATCGTTCTTGGATCTAACTGCTCTAATTGAAGGATTGAGGTCCCTTAGGTCTTGAAGCTTAACCAAAAGACTAATATTTTGTGCTTGGAGAAGGAAAAGGTGCATGCACTAGTAGTCTAGTAATTTATTTCAAATTATTGGTAAAGGAAAAGGCATTGTGATTTAACAGTTGTAAATAAGCCTCTAGAATTCTTGAACATTAGTTGGGGGGGTGTGTTTGATAAGCAATCCAATTCAGTTACTATAAATTCAAATTCAAATATCAGATCAGTGGCTCATGGTTTAAATTCAAAAATTTTGTAGTTTGTTACTGGTGTTTTGTTTGTAATAGATAGATATAGAGATACGTGTTTTGTATTCAAACTTGTACCTACTACACTATAAATAAGATATACAACATTGAAGGAGTTTTTGCTGGGGTTCCAATGGTGACATGGCCTGTGTCTGCTGAGCAATTTTACAATGAGAAGTTGGTGACCCAAGTTCTAAAAATTGGGGTTGGGGCTGGTGCTCAGAAATGGTTTGGAGTGGTAGGCGATAGTGTGAAGAAGGTAACCTGTTGTGAAAGCTGTGACTCAGATTATGGTGGGTGAACAAGCAAAGGAAATGAGAAGCAGAGCCATGGGACTAGGACTGCAGGTATGGAGGGCTGTAGAAAAAGAAGGATCATCATAGAATGATTTAAATGATTTAACTGAAGAATGGAGATCCCATAGTTAGGTCCTTAATTGGCTCTTGTCAAAGAGTACTATAACATCTCAATTAATTTCTCTTCATATTTTAAAGGGATAATTATAGATACAATTCTCAATTTGTGTTATGTTTGATAATTTGCCTTTAGACTACAATGCTTGACATGTACAAAACATGGTGCTACATGTACAAAACTAATTAAGAAATTGATTTTTTATCGATTTTGGGGTAAACTATTTAATGGATTGAGTTGGGGAGGGTAAAATATTAAAATTTTTAGTTTGGATGCAAAAAGTCAAACATGGTATAGTTGGGGGATGAGATGTATAATTAGTAAAAACATTTTCTCATAAAAGAATGATACCTTAGGGATATTTTAATTTTCATAATTTGATTCGTTTTTTATTTTTCTTTGGTCTTGGTTGTCCCACAAAACACTCGGCTTTATGGTCTTCTCTTCTTTGGCTTTACTTGTCAATTAACATTGGCATTCCTTTAGGTCTCGACCTTCTCTTTCCTGCTTGCATAAGAGTGTCTTCAGTCAAATCATGTGCTGTTGTGCATGATTAACTTTTTTGTGGCATTAAAATTCCAATCAATAGAAATGGTCCCAAGTTTTTTTTTTGGTGAACGAGTGCAAAAGTCTTGGCACGCCCGAGACAAAAGGTCCAGGCCTGCGGCGGCCTGCCTAATAACAATTAGTCAATTACACAAACCAAAATGGGCCCAACAGACATTGGCAGGTACATGTTGGGAGTAATGTGAAACAATATCTCATATCGAAAAATTAAGACTTAGCATATGTGCTTATAAGTCTTGGGCGTCTCAACCCATTGCCAATTGGTTTTAGGTTGGATGCTCTAATTCTATCATGATATCAGAATTTGGTTATCCGCGTGTAAAGCCTAACGGTCACACGTGCTCCCACGTCACCCAATACAATTTGTTTACGTGTAAGGCTCAAAAATCTTGCCACACGTGCGGGGGCGTGTTAAGAGTAATGTGGAACAATGTCCCACATCGGAAAATTAAGACTTAGCATATGTGCTTATAAGTCTTTGGCCTCTCCACCCATTGCCAATTGATTTTGAATTGGATGCTCTAATTCTATGAGTACAGACTACAGAATCAATAAATGACTAGTCACTAGTCAGTTATGAATACACAAAAGCTCAAGAGAGATAGGTGTAATCTATTATTTGATTTTAAAATTAAACAATGAAGTGGTCGTGTTTGACTGTTTGGTAGAGATCAAGTTCCAAGGTCCGAAATTGTACAAGGTGAATAATTTCTTGAATAGAATAGAAGCGTTGAATATTTTAATATCAATCTATAGCTCTGTCATGAGTCATGAGTCATGACTCATGATCCTACTAAAAAGATGTTAAAGGGAGCTGTAATAGACGTAAGGAACTATGTAAGCAAGGAGAAGAAAGAACATGCCATTTTTGTCTTGCCTTAAGATGCGTTTATGATTGTCAATCACGCAATAATCCTCCTCTTCACCAATACTTTTATCAGTTTATTGCAATTCAAACTTAAATTTGGTGACCCACTGACCCTAGCTTTATAATCTTTATTTTTCGCCTTGCCTCCCCAGTTTTCTATCTTACTTCTACCCAATATTTCAGTTCATTGTTTGATCAAACCCCTTCTAGCCTACGCTCTCAAAATTGTCATTTCTACATTCTACTTCATCACCATAATCATTGTGTGTCCATGGAAACTAAATCCCATGAACAGCTTCACATTTTCTTCTTTCCATATATGGCTCAAGGCCATATCATACCCCTCATAGACATAGCCAGATTGTTTGCTTCTCATGGTGCAAAATCCACCATAATAACCACTCCTCTCAATGCACCATTCATCTCCAAAGCAATCCAAAAAAGCGAAAACTTGGGGTTTGAAATTGAACTTCTTCTCATCATGTTCCCATCTGTGGAAGTTGGGTTGCCTGAGAGTTGTGAGAGTGCTAGCATGGCTACAACCCAAGAGATGAAGGAAAAATTCTTCAAAGCTACCTTTCTTCTAGAACCACAGCTTGAGCAGATTTTAGACCAACACCGCCCTCACTGCCTTGTTGCTGACGTATTCTTTCCTTGGGCAACAGATGTTGCTGCCAAGTTTGAGATTCCAAGGCTTATTTTTCATGGGACTGGTTTTTTCCCTTTGTGTGCTTCTCAAAGTGTGATATTGTATGAGCCTCACTTGAAGGTGTCATCTGATTCAGAATATTTTACCATCCCCAATTTCCCAGTTGAGATCAAGTTGACAGGAAACCAAATACCGACTTTTTTAAAGAAAAATGATGAAACAGTATTAACCAAGTTGTTCAAAGCATCCAGGGAGTGTGAGGCAAGGAGCTATGGGGTTATTGTTAACAGCTTCTATGAACTTGAGACAGTTTATGCAGATCATTACAAGAATGTGTTTGGGAGGAAGGCTTGGCATATCGGCCCGGTTTCATTATGCAACAAAACAGATAAAGTAGAAAGGGGAATGGAAGCCTCCATTGACGAACATGATTGCTTGAATTGGCTTAATTCGAAGAAACCCAACTCAGTTGTTTATGTATGTTTTGGAAGCATGACCAACTTCACTAATTGTCAGCTCCTGGAAATTGCAATGGGGCTTGAGGCTTCTATGCAGGAATTCATTTGGGTTGTGAAGAAAGGAAAGAATGATAAAGAGGAGTGGCTGCCTGAAGGGTTTGAGAAGAGAATGGAAGGTAAGGGACTGATCATAAGAGGTTGGGCTCCCCAAGTGCTGATTCTTGAGCATCAAGCAATTGGAGGCTTTGTGACTCATTGTGGGTGGAACTCTATACTTGAAGGAGTGTCTGCTGGGGTACCAATGGTCACTTGGCCGGTGTCGGCGGAGCAGTTTTACAATGAGAAGTTGGTGACTCAAATACTCAGAATTGGGGTTGCTGTTGGTGCACAACATTGGGCTTTATTTTTGGATGTGAAGAGGAAAGCCAGTGTGAAGAGGGAGGCCATAGAGAAGGCTGTGACTGCAATCATGGTGGATGATGAAGCAGGGGAAATGAGAAGCAGAGCCAGGGAGCTTGGACAGATGGCAAGGAGGGCTGTTGAAGAAGGTGGTTCATCTTTCTTGGATTTAACAGCTCTAATTGAAGAGTTGAGGTCCCATTGGTCTTGAAGCTTAGACAAAACAGTGAAACACCATTATACTAACATTTTGTGCTTCGAGAAAGAAAGTTACATTACATCCACTCGTAATTTAAATTATTAGCACATCTCATACATGTAAAATTTCAAATTATTGGCAAAATAAAAGGCATTTGATTCAACTGTTGTAACAAGCCAATAGAATCCTAATGCAATGGTGAAGAACTGGAGGCATTGATGCAAAGAAACCCAACTCCGCTGTTTATGTATGCTTTGGGAGTGTGGCTAAATTGACTGCTTCAATTCCCATCTCAAGGAGATTGCAATGAGGCTTGAAGCTTCTGGGCCGAAATTCATTTGGGTTGTGAGGAAAGTGAAAGATAAGGTGGGCAAGATGATTAATATGTAGCCGGCCAATTGATGCAAGTCTGTAAAACAATTTGCGGTTTATTTAGATGCTCTGGCCCAATTATGTCCTTACAACTTTTGTCTTTTCAATCCTCATCCTCTTGGGGGGTTTCCTTTGTGGGCCTTTTTTGGGCTTTTATAAGAGTTACTGTTGAAATAAAAAAATATAAAAGAAATCATTGTTATATTGATATATATCATATATGTCTTAAGACAAAAATAATACATACTGAGAATTTTTCTTATTCCTTCAAATCATGCACGGTGTTCCATAAAAAAAAAAAAAGAGTTATCTTCGATTTTGATATCTGAATTTTGGTTATTATCCTAATTAAATACAAAAATTATTATTTGTTCAAATTTCATATCCGAACTTTTATTTTATCCCAATTTGAATATAATATGACTTCCGTCAAATAATACTAACAAACAAATTTACCATGGGTATAAGATTCGTGAATGTACTAAATTTACCATGGGCATAAGATATATGTGTGTAAGGCACATAATCAAAGTCTAATAGAATTATTTAATAAAAGTCATATTATATATCAAATTGGGATAAAGTTAAAATTTGAATTTAAAATTGAGGCAAGTAAAAGTTCGAGTATCTAATTCGGACAATAGTTAAAGTTTACCTATCAATATTGAAAGAACTCAAAAAAGAAAGGAAAAAAAAAAATCATGTACAGTAGCTTATGAATTATGACTCATCTCAAGTTCGTTGTAAATCCACACTCTATAGCAGGTTGAGATAACACAAATGTCAATACTGTATTACTGTGTGTGTAATTGCATAAAAGTTAAAACAGGTGAGTTTATAATATATTAAAGTAGTGTTTTCTAAGGACAAAGATTACTTTATATATATATATATAAAATAGTAAATATTCTCACTACAAGGCTAACTCAATAATTGAGATGTGATCATCTCAAATATATATTGACCAAACAACTAATCCAACGGTGGACATTAGTTTCGTACTCAGGTGCAATTATTAAGTCTATTATTATATTTTAGGGTTAAATATATTTTTGGTCCACGAATTTTGGACAGTTTTTTAATTTAGTCTACTAATTTTAAAATGTGACAAAAATAACTTCGAATTATCTAATTTGTATCAATTCAGGATTTTTCGTCCAAATATCTAACAGAAGCTGACGTGACGCACTGAATGTGCGCCACGTGTCACCTCTTTTATTTTATTTTTGAATTTTTTTATTTTCTTATTTTTATGAACTTTAAAAATTAATTAAAAATAGCTTCGGACTCATAAAAATACACGGAAAATTCCTACAACCTCGTCTTAACTAGTACTAATTTATTATGGGGCTAAATTACCAATTTGCCCTCTGAGAGTTTCTAAAAAATTTGGGAAGTCCAAATTTATGTTATAGAGGAAAATAAATTTTCCTCTAAGACCAAGAGGTCTTTTGGGTAGCAAGTGTTCACGAGAAAGGTAGTGTTAGTTTTTAGAAGACCAATGGTGCAAACCTCGTATTTTTTGGAGCTCGGGAGATTATTCTATGAATTTCAAAAGAGTCTAGAGTATTTTAATTTTTTAGAAATAAATTTGGACTTCCCAAATTTTCTGGAAACTCTCAGAGGTCAAATTGGTAATTTGGCCCCATAATAAGTTAGTACTAGTCAAGACGAGGTCGTAGGAATTTTCCGTATATTTTTATGAGTCCGGAGCTATTTTTAATTAATTTTTAAAGTTTATAAAAATAGGAAAATAGAAAAAATCTGAAAATAAAATAAAAGAGCTGACACCACGTCAACATTTAACGGCCACGTCAGCTTCCGTTAGATATTTGGACGGAAAATCCTGAATTGACACAAATTGGATAATTCGGAGTTATTTTTGTCACGTTTTAAAATTGGTGGACCAAATTGAGAAACCGCCCAAAGTTCGTGGACCAAAAATGTATTTAGTTAGCAAAGTAGTCGGTAAATATAGTAGATATAGTTTTATTCATTTGACTTTCTATGAGACTTGATATATTGTATGATGGTTATAATCTCCTAGAGCAAAAAATTAGAGCTGGGTTTGAGTGGACCCATTAGATTTGTTATGTTTTTACATGCTAATGTGCCATGTATGCTTGAAACTATTGACAAAAATATAAAAAGTTTTTCTACATTTTGGTGTTTAAAAGAATAAAGGAAAACTTCTCAAAGAAAATAAAAGAATAAAGAAAAAAATTTGCTGGTCTGATAAGTTGTTTAATACTTAATTACAGGTCCAATAGCTTTCAAATTTGAAAATTTAACGAAGGATCCATTGGAACTTGTTCTGAACCAATACTCGTGGACGAAGGTGTGCAATTTATCTGCCTCTGGCTTTAGTAATTTCCTATGAATGATTATTATATTATATAATATTTTCTAGCCAATTGATGGATGGTTATGTTCTGATCATAGTTATATCAATTGGTCCTCCCTTAATTTGTTTTCAAGTAGCAAACATAATATTTTTGGATGCTCCTGCTGGTACTGCTTTCTCATACTCCACAACTTCTGAAGGGTACAACACTAGTGACACCATGCATGCAAGACGAGCTTATGAGTTTCTCCAAAGGGTGAGTAATGAAGATCAATTTTGCACAAAATTAATTCAAACTAAAGATAAGATTAGTTCAAGAACCCAAAATTGGTTACACGTACCTCTTTTCCCCATGGATATGAAACAAACCAAATGACCCATCTGTCAAAAAATAAAGAAGAAGATAATACGACCCGTGTACATATTATCATACGAAAATTGTTTATAATCGATATATACTGTTGATGCTCAAAAGTGGTCGAGTAGTCAACACTAGGACTGTGAATGGGTCGGGTTGGGTCCATATCGGCCAAACAACTGATTCATCTGACCAACCCGACTTTGCCTATTTCTTACAATCGACAACCGACCCGACTATTGTGGGTCGGTTGATGGTTGCGCAACCAACATAGTCGGTTGAGTTGGGTCGGTTGGTTGAATACACTCCAAAAACAGACACAAGATGGTTGTCCAAGTGACATGTTCGCTACTGAGTACCCTAAACCCTAATCACTGCTACTGAGTACCCTACACTAACAGACACAAGATGTGAGCGATAAGGGAACCAGTGTGGTACTAGAAAAAGACCTTTCGACACTCAAGTCAGTGTTGGGTAGGAGGTCGAGCAAAATAACAATAGGAGTGATTGTTATTGTACCTTTCAAGAATGACAAAAGCTTTTGTAGTACTGTATCTACTGATGTCATTTGCTTGCGGAGAAAGCCGATGATGACACGTGTCTCTGTGGTACCCTTCCACCGAGGTGCGCCGGCAGGTGCAGCCTTCTTCTATGCAATTTGTACACGTGGAGAGAATTTCACTAGAGGTATGGTGCGGTTGACTATAGAAGAGCACGAAGAAGTGTTCAGCATCAGAGAGGGGTCAGAGTATTAGCCAGTGTCAAGACTCTAAGTATTGGTTGGGAGCCGAGCATGTGTCTAGTGTCTGAGTCAGGGATCCGAGCACATGTCGGATTTCCGAGCATAAGTCGGGACCCCGAGCTCATGTCAGGAGTCCAAGCATAAGTATGTCGGGACTTCGAGCACATTTTGGGAGTTCGAACATAAGTCGGGACTTCGCTTATTGGGCTTGGGCCTTAGTTATGAAACGGGTTGTCGCTTGAGTTATTCTAAGACCTATGGTTCTACACAGTTGAGAGTAGATACGAACATATGCAATATTACTTTTTGCTTTATTGTAAGTTCTTTTTCACTCTTCTAATCATTGTTCACCTTTTAATTCTCTACTATATTTGTTTTTGTTTGTTTTAATTCTAGTAATCTATTACAAATTTAAAAATTATGAATACATGAATGAATGTAATCTTGCAAAAAATAAATATAAATTCATTTTTTTTTTTTACTCACATACTACTAGATTTATAGTACACAAATAAAATGAAAAGTTAGACAAAATAGAGAAAAAAATAAAAGAACAGAGGATTCAAATCTAACATGTTATCGTATCAGTCCTTTCCTTCAAGTCATTTTGAACAGTGGTTTCTGCTGGTACTTCAAGTCCTTTATCTTTTGTCAGTCCTTTCCTTCTTTTCTGTTGAGGGCTTTCTTTTGTGGGTTCTGTTTGGTTGTAGTGTTTTGTGGGCCTTCTTTTGGGCTTTTATAAAAAGTTGATTTTGAAATATCACTGATTATTCCAACAAAATATATATATATAAATAAATCATTGATTAATTTTCGCATGCACATTTGAATCATCCACACTTGGTTTAGACAAGATTCTATGCGGGAATTTTTTGTACCAATCTTAAATGATAAATTTTGCATGCATAAAAGGTTTTCGGATTCCCGTATAAAATTCCGTCTAAATAAGCTTATTGTATAAAATAAACATGAAAAATTTCCATACAAGATTTCGTTTGGGCTAATGTGAACTATCTGGGAAGTTATTGCGAGAATCACCCAATTACTTAAAGAAAATACATATTGGTATAAATTGTTTCCTTTTCCTTGAATTCATGCTCAGTGGCTTATGACTCATCCCAAGTTTCTTGCAAATCCACTCTACATTTATGGGGATTCTTACTCAGGCAAGATTGTTCCCATCATTGTTCAGGAGATTACTAATGGTAATTACTTGCAAATATGATAAACGCATATGGTGTGTCATGTGTGTGAGAGATTTAAAATTTTTTTATGCAAAATTCAATTAGTAACATAATTACTCAACGCATGAGTTTTAGTTCAAGTGATACTAAGAATAAAGTAGTAAATCTTATATTCAATTTCTGTTTTATGTTAGAAAACAAAAACAAATGAAAAGACTTTGAATCTCAAAGTACTTTTTATTTTTATTTTTTTATCAATAATTGTCGTTTATAATATTTGAACTAAGGACCTTCTTTCGACAATAGGGAGATTAAGTGTCATTCACTAAACTAAATGATCATTGGCGAATCTTAAAGTATTTGAATTGATGACATCCTAACTAATTAATTAAATACCTGATTATACTTTCAGAGTTCAACACATTGTGCTACAATTTAATTTTCTCTTCATTTGTTAATGGTAGGTATTGATGCTGGAATGGAGCCACCTTTGAACCTCAAAGTACTTAAATTGACATTCCCATTAACTACCTTAGCATAAGTTCATATTCATATCATTGTGTTAGAATTTGCCTTTTTCTTTAATTATTTGATTTAGGGATACATAATAGGCAATCCAATTACAAACGAGAATGAAGACGTTAATTCAAGAATTGAATACGCACATCGCGTGGCGCTTATATCAGATAGAATATATGAGGTATATCGCAATGCAAATTTTTTTCCCAACATGTATATTAATTCATACTTTAACAAATGAATTAGTAGTTTTAAATTAAATTTGAATATTACTTTATTCATGTATTTTTTAAAGTCAACTAAGAGGAATTGCAAGGGGGACTACATAGATGTAGATCCAAAAAATCTATTGTGCCTCAACGATCTTCAAGCTGTCGAGGAGGTAAGTGGTTCACTACTTTTCAAAAACAATATAAATGTTGTTAAAAATTAGATTATAAATGTTGTCAGACTGTATAAAATTATATTATAATTGTCATCATCCTGTAAAATTAGATTATATTTATCTTCGATTAAATTGATAATTAGTATTGTATAATGAACATGCAGCGCACTGGGAGACTTGATAAGGAACATATATTGGCAGCAGAATGTGTTGGATCAAGTCATAACGACTTAACCATATTGCAAAGCAACTGGGACTCTTCTTACAATACTTTCATAGATTTTCCTTTTCCTAGAGAAATGTGTCGGGTAACTCTCTCTTACACTTGCACACATATTATCATCTATATAATAAAATAGAACGGTTTTTGAATCTTAAAATTTATCTCCAACTCCGAATGGCTGAGATCGTTTCAGGTTAAATTCAATGGTCAGTTATCTATTTTTCAAATTTACTTTTCTGTCCATGAGAATTGGTTTGCCGCCTTTCTCTCTTTAATTAATTTTCTCTTAATTCTCGCTCCTTAATTAATTTCACATATTCAATTTTTTTTTTAGGTCTTTCATTGGGGTTAAATAACTTGATTTGTTTGTATTTATGATTTGAGAATAGAAATAAGAGAATCTTATTAAATGAATTACGCTTGTCAAAATATCGGTGTTTGCGCAATAGAAAGAGGCGCTCGCGAGTGTGGAGAGGCTAGTCTATATAATAAAATAGAACAATTTTTAAATCTTAAAATTTATCTCTGGGTCAAAATGATTGAGATCGTTTTGGTTTAAATCCAATAGTCAGTTATCTATTTTTCAAATTTACTTTCTCGCCTATGAGAACTAGTTTGCCGCCTCTCTTTCCTTAATTAACTTTTCCTTAATTTTCTCTCCTTAATAAATTTTCCCTTAATTTCACATATTCAATTTGTTTTTGGGTCTTTCATTTGGGTTGAACAATTAGGTTTATTTGTATTTGTGATTTGAGAATAAAAATAGGAGAAACCTATTAATTAAACGGATTACGCTTGCCAAAATATCGATATTTGCGTAATAAAAAAAGCTGCTTCACACTCGCATGAGCGAGTGTAGAGAGGCTAGTTATTTAATAAAGAATAACTATTTTTTCTCCAAATGAGATCACCTAGAGGCCTCTATTGGCCTTCAGTAATGGTAATCGGAAAGGTAACCCATAAGCAATTATGGATATAATTTGGCTTTTGTTGAACACCAATGGGTCGGAAAGAGGGCACTCATATTTGGGCACCCTTGATACCCAAAGTCAAAAATTGACATAACCCACGTGATGAAAAGCAGGAGAGAGAAATGAGAGACAGCCAAGAGAGGGAAATAATGAAACCAATTTTGGACACTATTTGATGGCCAAAATGTGTTTTTGGGTTTGGCTTTTATTGTTGTGGATGACCTGGAGGTAATACACAAGTTTAGATAATTGAGTTGGTACAAATAATATTATTCAATAATAAAGTAATAGACTAGTTTTGTTAGAGTTAGGGTCAGTTTGGTATTACTGTGTGAAAAAACAGCTGTGAGGTAAAACAGCTGTGAAGTAAAATCAGCTGTAAAGTAAAGCAGCTGAGTGTTTGGTAAAATATGTTTTCAAAAGTGCTGTGAGTGCAAAAAACAGTATCAAAGTGTTTGGTAAATGTTTATGTAAAAGTGCTGTAACTGTGTATAATTACTAAAATAGACATGATGCTAAACGTGTCTTTTACTTATTTGTTTGGTAAAAATAAAATGTGTTTTACTTGTTTTTAAAATTTTTGGCTACAAATTTTTATTAGCATTAATTTTTCTAAGAACAACATTATTAAATAAGTATGTCTATTATTTTTTTAGGTATATTATAATTTTAATCGTGCAAATAAAATATCATAATTAATTATCACAATATAAAATATAACTAACAATGGACATATTTTTTAATTTAAAATAAACAAATTAAAAATATAGAAATCAATGAGGATATTATGGGTAAAATAAAATATTCATTGTTACTGTGATTCACTGCAGCTTTCAAAACCATCTAGAAACCTGCTTTCTGTTTTTGTTGTGGAGAGTTGAGAATTGTGGGAAAAAGCAGTTTTTAATTTTTTTACCAAACACCAAAACTGCTGTAGGTGATTGAGAATTGTCATCCACAGCAGCTTTTGGGTCTTCCATCGCAATCCCAAATGGGGCCTTATTCTAATATACGTTGTAGCAAATACATTATCACTAGGACTCACCATTAGACATAAACTCCATGTTCTTTTTATCACTATAATTTTGCTTTTTCAGGGTGATAGGATTCAATTTGTCATTAAATTGGCAAATGATATAAATGTTCGTAAGGCTCTCAACGGTCGTGAGGTATGTATAATTTTCTCTTGTTAGATATATTGCGTTTTATGCTATTCGGTTGTCATTCTAAGTCATACATTCAAGTATTCAACAAAAGAAAATCTATATATCTAACTAATGGTCCTAGGGGTGGGTCGGAATACCGCTATAACCGAACCACACCCGAAAATCGACGTGACCGATCCGCCCAGCAACCGCTCCGACGAGAGCCGACGCATTGGTTGCGGTTTTCCAACCGATCCGACAGGGGGCGGAGGCGGAGGCGGCTTCTAAACCCCCACACCGTCGGTAAACCGCACCGACCGCCCTTCTTCACCTTCATCTTCTCTCTTAGTTTCTGGCAGCAAGCAGCTTCTTCTTCTTCTTTCTTCTTCTCCTCTCATGGTTTCTCTTTTTCTCCTCTCCTAGTTTTTGGCGCGCAGCAACTTCTTTTTCTTCTTCAACCTGCAACCTCGCCGCCGCGATGGACGACCTTTCTTCTTCGACTGCTGCAACCTCGCCGCTGCGATGGACGACCTCAGATGCCGTCGCAGCGATGAACAACCTCAGATGCCGCCGCAGCTTCTTCTTCTTCTTCAACCTGCAAGTCCTGCAACCATCGCACAGCCACACCCAAATAGATGCCCTAAGCTGGTCGGTTTGGATCCATTTCAAACCGATCTGACCGTCACTTGCGGTTTCACCGACAGTCGGTTCACCGACAGAGTCTGTGGCTGCAGTGGTTGGCATTTTGCCCATTTCAACCCTAGTCGGTCGGTCGACGGTATGTGGCTGGCGGTTCGGTTACCGACACCGACCCACCCCTAAATGGTCCTAGTCTGAAATTTTCATATTACATAATATATTACTTATTTACTTTTGAGTGTTGGTATTAGAAGTCCATGTATAATGCATGATAATTAAACAGAAGACATAACACATAGATTTACTAATTGACATTGAAAAACAGGGAACGAAAGCGGAATGGCTTAGATGCAATACTTCCATACCCTACACACATGATGTCATGCGTGCTGTTGACTATCATCGAAACCTCAGCCAAAAATCCCTTCGAGCTATAGTATACAGGTGATTAAAATTATTGTGATATTATTTATTTGCTAGCCTCTTGGTACCTGTATGCTTTTTTAAACTTGCCATAAGTTTTTGGGTCCTTTAATCAGAAGCCCAAAAATAGAAAAAAAATTAAGTCAAATTCCAGCCGGCCGAAAATTTAAGCAGAAATTTAAATTGTCCATCAAGCGTATGGTGCTGGATAGAACTTGAACAGGAACCCAAATAAAAAAAGAAGAGATAATTATGCATAAACTTTTCTTATATATCATTGCAAGTTTTATTTATGGTGTATTGGTATGTGCAGTGGTGATCGACTTATCAGTTCCATACACAAGTACACTAGCATGGATAGAATCCTTGAACTTGACAATTCATGAGGATTGGAAACCATGGTTCTCTAATGATCAAGTTGCAGGGTTAGTATCAAATCTATTTCAATTTTCATTAATTTTTTATGACTTTCTTCGGGGTTTTTTTTTTTGGTGGGGTTACAAATTTCACTATTTAATTAAGATCTACTTATGTTGTCTTTATTCATTCTACAGATACAAAAGTTACTATACGAATAAAGACTATCATTTGACATATGCGACAATAAAGGCATGAGAGATACCTTCCAATTAGTCCTATTCTTCTCTTACATTTAATATTAATTTATTACTCAAGGTAATTAGCACTTATCTAACAATCAATTAATTAATTCCCTTTTTGTATTAATTGTGTAGGGAGGGGGACATACAGCTCCAGAGTACAACCCTAGAGAATGTTTTAATATGATCAATAGGTGGCTAGCACATTCTCCCCTTTAACCTATTAATCTAGCTAGCTATTAATTTGATAACTATTTATTACCTACGAAGGAGATTGAATTCTCAGTACTTTATTTTGATTGAGGCAAATAAGAAATAATTGGTAGAATCAAGTTCCAAGGTCCGAAATTGCACAAGGGGAATCATTTTTTTGATTGGAAACATGGAAATTTTGACATCTAGATTTTGTCATGCGCTTTACTGAAAATATATTAAAAGAAAGCTGTAATGTGCAGAAATGACATTAGGCCATAGGGGACTGTGTAAGCAATCAAAGACAGAACATGCCACCTTTGTCTTGCCTTAATATGCGTTTATGCTTGTCAATCACTAAATACTTTATTACGATCCAAACTTTTTCTAGTTTCCATTGTACCAAAACAACAAAACATCGCCGGCCTCTATTACAATTACCAAATTAATTGTTAAATTTAATTCACCAAATGATATGGTTAAATTTAATTCACCAAAGTGTGTTAACAAATTGTTCTGAAATTGCATATTGACCTCACAAATAGAAAGAGACAGCCGGCCCCACTTGATCAATGTGAGGAGAGAGAATAGACAGCGGGCGGAAGCTGATTCGCAGGCTAGAAAGGAGCTGCCCCATCTGTCGGCCCAATATGACAAGCCCGTCCACTTTTTGGTTGGCCATTTGGGCTGAGGCAATTGCAAGCCCATTTCTTATTTCTAATCCATTTGATTGTTGGGTTCTTCTTCAAATCCATTTGACCATGGCGCATTTGATCGTTGGGTTGTTCTTCAAATCCTTTTATTTTTGTCACATCTTCAAACAAGTATATTAGCACAAATTACAAATTATTTTTAACTTTCATAGTTCCGTATAACCGGTGTATACATTTTATACTCTAACAATATCTCATCACATATTTATCAATGACCACTTTTTGTGATAGTGTAAATATATACACTCGTTATACGTAAGTTTTTCTCTTAAATCCAAACATGATATACAAATTTGGAATCCAAATATAAGATTCAAATGTAGAGTGTTCAAAAAAGTATATGAATGATTTTGATTAGCAACTTCTGTATCAAGAAACTGTCTTATATTAGTATTATCAGAATGACTTCTATAAGGGACTATTTTATAAGAGCATTTAGATGTTAATGGCATATATTTTTATCAACTTAATCCTCGCTTATACCTATTTTATTACTCAATAACTTGTTTTAAATTACTAATCTTAAAAAAAAATTCACCCAAACTCATTTTATTCTTTATGATGTCTCATAATTAATCACTCGTATGAACCAGACTCTTAAATAGTCTTAATACTATACCTTATTTATAAATTTATCATCATTCTAATATTATAACACCCCAATTAATTACACCACTTCATAATAATTTTTAAAGGAGCGCATCTAATGGACTAATGGTCAAGCCAACTCTTCAGTCCTTCCTCCTTCTCAGTCTGNCTCAGTCTGCACTCTCAATCTCTCTCTCTCTCTCTCTCTCTCTCTCTCTCTGCTGTGCATCCATGGATTCAGAACCTCCAGTCCGAATGTACTTCTTCCCATTCATCGGCGGAGGCCACCAAATCCCAATGATAGACATAGCCCGAGTCTTCTCCGCCCACGGCGCCGAAGCCACCATCCTCACCACCACACCCTCCAACGCCCTCCGCTTCCAAAACTCCATCCACCGCGACCAACACCAACACCAACTCAACCTCTCCATCTCCATCCACGTCCTCGACCTTCCAAACGACGCCGTCTCGCCCGACTCCTCCATGTCCGCCACTCCCTACACCGACACCTCAGCCCTCCACCAACCCCTCAACCAATTCCTCACCCAAAACCCACCCGATGCAATCGTCATTGACGTCTTCCACCGCTGGGCGGCACAAGTCATCGACAATCTCAACATCAAGCGAATCGTCTTCAACGGCAATGGGTTCTTCGCTCGCTGCGTTTCGGAGAGTATCGGCCGATACGTCCCTCATGGGCAATTGGGTTCCGATTCAGAGCCCTTTTTAGTGCCTTCCCTGCCTGATAGGATCGAATTGACGAGGTCTCAGCTATGTCCTTTCGCAAGAAACAAACCGGGGCTTCCTGATAAATTGGGGAAAGCAGAGGATAAGAGTTTCGGGGTTGTGGTGAATAGTTTCTACGAATTGGAGCCGAAATATGCGGACTATTTCAACACTGTGATGAAGAATAAGGCATGGTCTGTAGGCCCAGTTTCTCTACGCAACAGAATCGATGCCGATAAGACCGAAAGAGGCCAAGCAGCCTCAGTCGACGAGCAGAGTCTTCAAAGCTGTTTGACATGGTTGAATTCCAAACCCCCCAATTCGGTTGTGTACATCAGTTTCGGAAGTTTGGTTCGATTGTCTCCCTCCCAACTCATCGAGATCGCCAATGGACTTGAAACTTCCACGCAGCCTTTCATCTGGGTAGTGGGTAAAATCTTCAAAACGGCTGAGAATCAGAAAATTGATGAAATCCGAGAAAATTGGCTTCTGGGTTTTGAGCAGAGGACGAAGGAGACGAACAGAGGGATTGTGATCAGGGGGTGGGCCCCACAGCTGTTGATTTTGGAACATGATTCTGTTGGTGGGTTTGTGAGTCATTGTGGGTGGAATTCGACGTTGGAGAGCCTGAGTGCCGGGGTGCCGATGGTGACGTGGCCGCTGTCGGCGGAGCAATTCTACAACGAGAAGCTGATAACGGAGGTGCTGGGGGTTGGGGTTCAGGTGGGGAGCAGAGAGTGGGTGTCGTGGAGTGAGGAGAGGAAGGAGTTGGTGGGGAGAGAGAGGGCGGCGGCGGCGGTGAGGTGAGTGATGGGCGGCGGCGATGAGGCGGCGGAGATGAGAAGGAGGGCCGGAGAGCTTAAAGAGAAGGTCAAAAGAGCTGTTGAAGAAGGTGGGTCTTCGTATGCAGAGGTGGATGCTTTGATTTCAGAGCTTCAATCATTGAAGAGGAAGAACAATTAGTCAGCTGATTTTTTGGTTTGCGTTGGGACGACATGTAGATAAACCAAAAGGACCCCATTCTTTCCTTCTTCGGAAACAAGGATTGTTTGGTTTTGGAAAAAAACTTTCTGCTTATCTCATGGCTTTCCTCCATATATGGATTTTATTCTGTATTTCAATGTGAAACTTTGGAGAGTTTCTATATTTGGAAGAATAACTTTATTAAAAAAGATATCAATTAAGTAATTAACTGTTAATTTATTAATATTTATCTCCTAGTTGTTAAAAATGTCTTAAATTCGACCATTAATTCCATGATAATGACAATTCAAAAAGTTAACAAAAAATACCCGACCCAAAAATTTAACTTACAGGTAGAGTTGCCAAATTTAAAAAATTTCAAGCGACAAACAACATTAAAATATTTAACCATAACCACCCTTATCCTCATTTATTTGCAAATTACATTTCAGAAAATTATTAGATATGCACACCAACAAAATGACAAAAAAAAAAACGCAAAGAATAAAAAAGTCTTTCTGAAACTGTTACAATAATGAAAAATTTACAAATTATGATACTTCAAATTTGAGAATTTTTGCAAATGAAATTACAATTGAAATTGAAACTGCAATTGAGATTGCAACTGAAATTGCAAACAAAAACTGAGAGTTGAAAAATCGATTTCAATGCAATCAACTACAAATTTGAGTTCAAAATAGAGGTAAATATGGATTTGCAAAATTGATCAAAAATAGAAATCAAACAAATAATCAAAATAGAAAACGAAAAGTTGCTATGAAACCAAAAGAACGACTCGGCCATAATCTCTGATTCATTTACAAGCAGAGCATTCTTTCACACTGAGAGAAAGAGAGATTGAGAGAGAGAGAGAGAGAGAGAGAGAGAGAGAGAGAGAGTGAGTGAGTGAGTGAGTGAGTGAGACCTGGTTGCTGGTTCGATGGTCAGAATCTGTCATTTCGGTGAGAATGTGGACGGAAATTCGGCTGAAGAAACCATCGGTGTCAAATATGGTGATTGGATCGGCAGCAGCTTCGAGTGTGCCTTGGTGTGTTCGTGTGGTTGGTTTGGTTTTCTCTTCTTGCTTATGCTACTTTCTTTCTCTCCACCGACTTTCTCGCTCTCTGTCTGTGTCTGTGGACTTGAAAATGGTTTGTTTAAATTGCCAGCTAGCAACCACATCCAGCTATGTCACCTTATTGTTTTTTTTTTTTGGCCACTAGCTATGTCACCTTATTGATAAATTTGAACAATAGGTATAGTAGAAGTTAAATAGGATGCTTATCATGCATCTTACACTAATTTATTCATTCGAATTCTCACTTCTCTATATTGAGAAGATAAAAGCATTGCAAAAATGGATAAGTGAGATTGGTGCTTCTATTTGGGCTAGGCTGGACTCGTGCTTCGTTGTTGGATTGGATTCTATGGTTTCTTTTGGGCCAGCTTTCAGGTCGTGATCGAGGTGTAATTTTCAAGCCCAAAAACACCTCCTTGGCCTTGACATAATGACGGGGGATTGGAGTGTGAGTTATGCCTTGAGAAAGTTTCTGGTTACTGATTGTCTGTATCCTGCAAAAGAGCTTTTGGCTGTTATTGCAGGCCTGAGATTGGCTTTAGAGACTCGTTTCAGGAGGATTGTGGTTGAATGCGATGCTTTTAGGGCATAAAAGAGCTTGGCAGATTATGGTGAGCTTATTGATGAGGTGAAGGTTTTGATGCTGTCTTTTATTCTTTCCATTATCAGTCTAGAATTTGTATTAAGGTGGCTCATCGTTTAGTCCAATTTGGTTTGGATTGTGACAATGAGCCTCCCTGGCTTACTTCCATCCTCACTCGTAATGTATTTCTTTGGTTGAAAGCTAATAAATGAGCAAGGTACACTGTCTTTTCTATTAAAAAAAAAACGAGAAAAGTTGATAACGTAAATACATTTAATTCCATTCATGCTACTAATTGTTATCATTATTAATCGTTCAGCATCTCTCCAAGGGAGGTAGCATATATATAGACCAAATATGTTCTTTACTAATATAATTTTATTATTTATTCTTGATTTCAAAGCCCACATGCAGACAAAATAATGGCTAGGTAATGAGCTTTGTTTTTTTTTGGCCAGGGGCTAACTAATGAGCTTAACCAATCAAATAATAGGGTGCCTGGGTGGGCCTCAAATGCAATTTACTTTCGAAGATAATAATCATATCAACATTAAAAAAAATTATTATATGTAACCGTGATACCACGTGGTGTTAGTAATTCATTTAAATTATAACACATGTATAATTTTAAAGGTATTTTTTTTAAGATTTAGGATTTTAGAATTTTAATAGATTAGTAACACCACGTCGTTATACCACATAATGTTACGATCATACACAATAATTTTTTTAATGTCAGAGATTTAGTTGAAATTACATATTACATTGTTCTTATCGCCTTTGTTGGATGAATGAAAATCCCATATGACATAAGTATCTAACTTCTTGTTTTTTTTAGTTGAAGGGAGGGATGATCGAATTTTGGTGCATTATGGGTAATTTTACGTCCCTTCCAACTGAGCTACCCAATAACTGCAACATAAGATTTTAACTTAATATAGTGTTTACCGCATCTAGTGCTTTTATATGATAAATTTTTTGAGTCCTTTGATGTTTCTTCTTGAAGGCTATTATATGCACACATTTTTTCCTCTGATTACACACCTCTCTCTCTCTCTCATTTATTAAATTACAACTTTAACCCCTAACTTAAATGACCATAATACTTTCACTAAATCCCAGAATGACAAAACAATTCATCACCACCTTCAGTCACTCCAAGTCCAGATCCCACTGATCGCCAGTGCTGCCCTTGTCACTAGTGGTTCAACCCACCAGGCTCCTTTTCTTTCTCTTTTCCTCTTTGTTTCTTTCCTCTCTCTCCTCTCTCCCTTTCTCTCTTTGTCACACTCTTTTTGATAAGATATAAGTGTCGTCGACCTTGTCGACTCCTACACTTGATCAGAGAAAGAGTGACAGAGAGATAAGCCAGAGAGAGGAGAGAGATGGAAAGAGAGAGAAAGGGAGGCCGGCGACAGTGGCCAGAGTTGGCGTTGGCATCGAGGGTGGGCTAATTGGGTTTTAGTTTTTTTTTTTTTTTCTTTTTTGTGTACATGAGGATATTTTAAATATTTTAAAAATGTGTTTTGAGAAACTAAATGAATAATAAAAAAAAAAGAATATGAGATGAGAAATAGATGTGTAGTGAAAGAAAAATGAGTGTGCATATAACAGCCTCTTCTTCTTATATATATATATATATATACATAATATACTTTCCTATCCGCACTAAAAAATCATTAAGAAGTGCCATGAGATCATGAATGACTCAATGTCGTCTTGCAAGTGATTGTGACACCGACACCTGAAAGAACCCTGGAATTAAATTCATGAGTTATGTTGAGACAATTGTTTAGGCATGTGCAAGTGGCTATCATTTTGGTACATGAGACCCATAATTCGGCTCACATACGCAATAACTAACAATCATTCACACGTGGCTAAAACGTTAGAAGTTTCAAACATTTCGTTTTGGTATATACAGACATCTCACCAATTGTCCTTGCATTCGTTGTTAGATCGTATGCATCTAGATATGTTGTTTTGCCAATTGAGTGGTGAAACTGAAAGTGACCTTCCGATCTTTTTATTTGGTTAACTTCTAAGTTCTTCCCGAATTCACATGCATTGATTGATGCAGGGACAATGTCTCCAAGAAACTAATAATCAAATGCTGTGATGTAAGCGATTATGTTACCTGCCCTCAAATTACGTGTGTACCAAATAACTTCCTTGTCTGCCTTGTTTGACCATGCACTTCTCCTGGTCATAGTCCTAAAAGCCACTTTTCCATTTGGGTTTTCATCGATGATGTTTACTGATTTTTATTTTATTTTTTCGCCAAGGATGTCTACTGATTTTTAATCCAGAGAGATTCGAACTTTTGAGAATTTTTAACATTGCAGACAAAAATATTGGCCAAAAAAAAAAAACATAGTAGAAAAAATAGAAAACAATATTATTAGACTAAAATTAGTTAATAATAACATATAAACTATATTTTTTCTCACCATTTTCACGGTTAATAAGATAAATGTATGCATTTTGATTAATGTTATTCTATAATTATTATTCTATCGAATATGTCTTTTTTATTAAGATCCGCTGAAAATTAGATGTTTTTATTAACATAGTACTTGTACTTCTATCATTTTTTCTTTAAAACAAAAATAATTTATTCTTATTAAGTGATTTAATATGTTATATTATGTTATTATACAGAGAATCTAATATCATTGATCAAGTATTAACATCATCTCTAAATGCACCTTGCTAATTCACAGTATAGAGAAATAACATACATTTTTCTTTTCAGTGCATCTGAACTTAATACATTTTAATTGTTCATGATTCTAATTTTCATTTTTATGGAAATGACGTAATGATAGATTGATTGTATGTACGAGTCAGTTTCTTAAACTTTTCATAAGTGATCATTGTTAGCATTAGTCTGTTAGTCATCTTAGTTGACTATGGCAGGTGTCATAATTTCATTGGTAGTTTGCTGTGTTAGTTACAAGGTTCAGCTCAATATATAAGAGCTAGTACTGTACACTACTCGATGATTCTGGATCATTCTTTCTATAATAAACAGATGCATATTATTTTGTTTCTTTAGAATTCTCTCTAGATTTGTGTAACCTTCACAAGTTTTCAATCATATGATTCAATTTTACCTTTCCATCACCTCTCAATATTAACTAATAAGTAGTCATTGTAACTTGTAAGCAAAGTTAAGACTTAAGACACAGCTTGGCATTCGTGGTTGTTATCCCTTGTCTGTCTCTACAACAAAACAAGAAGAATCCCATTTCTTCTTGATAATCTCAATCCTCACAAGCCCCTATAAAAGAATATTCTCAAACACAAACATAGAGCAAGACCAAAACCCCCAACCCAAATTTTCTATTGGTCCAATCAAACTTCCACCATTTTCATTCTCAAAGCTCAACATGGGCAGTGAAAACCATGAAACCCACATATTCTTCTTCCCTTTCATGGCTCATGGCCACATGATACCAATCTCAGACATGGCCAAGGTATTTGCAGCACAGGGGGTGAAGAGCACCATAGTCACAACCCCTCTAAACGCCGCCATATTCTCCAAAACAACCCAAGCAAGAAAACCCACTTCTGGGTTCGAAATCAACATCAAAACCATCAACTTCCCTTGTGCAGAGGCTGGTCTGCCAGAAGGGTGTGAGAACATGGACTCACTACCCAGACCAGATTTGGCCATGAATTTCTTGAAAGCAGCAAGCTTGCTGCAGGAGCCGCTCGAGCGGCTTTTGGTCGAACACCAACCCACTTGCCTTGTTGCAGACATGTTCTTTCATGGGCTACTGATGCTGCTGCAAAATTTGGTATTCCAAGGCTGGTCTTTCATGGGACTAGCTTCTTTTCTTTGTCTGCTTCTCTGTGTGTGACTCTCTATGAGCCTTTCAAGGAAGTTTCATCTGATTCAGAGCCCTTTGTGATTCCCAATTTGCCTGGTGAGATCAAGTTGACAAGATCCCAAGTGCCTGATTTTATCAAGGTGAATCAGGAAAATGACTTGACCAAGTTGTTCAAAGCTAGCAAGGAATCGGAGGTGAGGAGCTATGGGGTTGTGGTAAATAGTTTCTATGAGCTTGAACCTGTTTATGCAGATTTTTACAGGAGGGTAATGGGGAGGAGGGCATGGCATATAGGCCCTGTTTCTCTATGCAATACGAACAATGAAGAGAAAGCACTTAGAGGAAAGGAAGCCTCCATTAATGAGCATGAGTGTTTGAATTGGTTAAATTCAAAGAAACCCAACTCTGTTGTTTATGTGTGTTTTGGGAGTGTGGCCAAATTCCCTGCTTCTCAGCTCAAGGAGATTGCAATGGGGCTTGAGGCTTCTGGGCAGCAGTTCATTTGGGTTGTGAGGAAAGGCAAAGATGATGAGGTGGGCACAGAGGATTGGCTGCCTGAAGGATTTGAAGAGAGAATGGAAGGTAAAGGACTTATAATTAGAGGGTGGGCCCCACAGGTGCTGATTCTTGATCATGAGGCTGTTGGTGGGTTTGTGACTCATTGTGGGTGGAACTCAACATTGGAAGGTATTGCTGCTGGGTTGCCTATGGTGACATGGCCAGTGTCTGCTGAGCAATTTTACAATGAGAAGTTGGTGACCCAAGTGCTGAAGATTGGGGTTGGGGTTGGTGCTCAGAAATGGGTCAGAGTGGTGGGGGACAGTGTGAAGAAGGAGGCTGTTGAGAAAGCTGTGACTCAGATTATGGTGGGTCAAGAGGCAGAGGAAATGAGAAGCAGAGCTAAGGGACTAGGAGAGCAGGCAAGAAGGGCTGTTGAGAAAGGAGGCTCATCATACAATGATTTAAGTGCTCTACTTGAAGAATTGAGATCCCATAGCTAAGCATTCAAGGCCCTTGGCTCTTTGGGTTTGTGAAAGGCTGTAGTACCATCTCAATTGACTATTTTATGTACCATTTTTCTAATAGAAATGTGATCTATTTGTACAAAATTCATTTAAGTTTAAACAGTGATTAATAAAACAATATCGAATGTTAGAGTATCTAGAAAGAACATTTTCTCATAAAAGAATGATTCATATAGGGTCTTCTCTTCTTTGCCTTGGCTGACTTGAAGTATGATGTATTAGTCATTACAGTTTACAATTTACTTCCTTCAAAACAAGGTATCACTTTTAGGAACTTGACTAAACCTTCCTCTTTAACCATTCTAGCTATAAATTTTAGAAAAAACTCACTCTGTTGTAAAAGTATGTAGAAATTATGGTTTGTGAAAAAGAGGAGGCAGAGAGAATATGATCAGTCTATTTCATTCATGTTATAAATATCCTTATATAGAAGTAGGGTTTACTAGGTTTTGTATATTTACTAGTATGCCCCTACAACTAATTACAGGAATAGCCACATATAACAATATATTTACAACACTCCCCCTTGAATATTCCATGTCATTAGTGTTGTCTCTGCTATGCGCTTCTAAGTTGCCTCGTTAAAACCTTGCCAAGTAATAAAAACCCTGTGGGAACAAAAACAACCTTGGTCGAAGGAAAAAGAGTGCAACGCGCGTGAGTGTGGAGTAGTCGCATCAGAACCTCGAATGTAGGTGAAGTCATATCTTCTGGATCATAAGCAGATAGTATGTCTATGGGAGCGGGGTGCATTAGAGTTGCTACACCAAAACCTTGCCCGGTAAACCCAATGGGAAAAACCTGTGGTCGAAGGGAAAAGATGAGCAAATGCATATATATCAGATCAACACATCTTCAGGATGTAGTATGAGTAGGGTAACCATGCCAAGATGTGCCTCATTAAAACCTTGCCAGGTAACAAAACCCAGTGGGACAAAATAACCCTGGACGAAGGACAAAAGAGTACACGATGGTCAAGCGAGTATGCTTCGGGATACTCCCCCTAATGTCGACTCCCCCTGAAGACTACATACTAGGTAAATCAGCCAATCTTCGTAAACCAATACCTCGAACATGCATCAAGAACGTGGACTTTAGAAGTGACTTGGTGAAGAGGTCTGCATGGTTGTCTTGAGATCGGATCTGCTTGACTTCGATCATCTGATGTTCTTATTGTTGTTGATTGAAGAAGAACTTCGCTACAATATGCTTGGTGTTGTCTCCTTTAATGAAATCCGTCTTCATCTGCTGGATGCAAGCGGCATTATCCTCATAGATAATTGTTGGTTCATCAGTGGTGGAATGCAGCCCACACGTAGTTCGAACATGCTTGGAAACTGCTCTTAGCCATATACATTCACGAACTGCTTCGTGAAGGGCTAGAATCTTAGCATGATTCGAAGAGGTAGCAACAAGGGTCTATTTCGTAGACCTCAAAGATATTATTGTATTCCCAATGGTAAAGACATAACCAGTTTGAGAACGCGCCTTATGCGGGTCTAATAGATATCCTGCGTCAGCATATCCAAAAGGCGGGCATCATTCCGAGGATCGAGGGGGTTCGATCCATTCTTTGATGCGTATCTAGGGATAGAATAGCTCATATCCGTCGTACCTCTAAGGTAACGGAAAATGTCTTTTATTCCATTCCAGTGGCGGCGTGTTGGCGCAGAGCTACATATAGTTAACAAGTTCATAGCGAATGAGATGTTCGATCTAGTACATTGAGTCAAGTACAATAATGCGCCTATTGCACTTAGATATGAGACTTCTGGTACCAATATCTCTTCGTTATCATCTACGGGATGAAACAGATTCTTCTTAGGATATAGACTACGGACGATCATAGGCGTGCTAGAAGGCTTCGCTTTATCCTCATTAAAGTGCCTTAACATCTTCTGGATGTAATTCGATTGATGGACTAGAATTCCATCTGCACGGTGCTCGAGCTCCAGGCCGAGACATAAATTCGTTCTCCTAAGATCTTTCATCTCGAATTCCAACTTCAGGTGTTTAGTTGTTTCCCTGATCTTTTTAAGAGTACCAATTAGATTCATGTCATCGACATAAAAAACTACAATAGTAAAGTCGGAACTTATTCTTAATAAATACGCAAGGGCATAGAACATTATTCACATATCCCATCCCGATCAAATACTCACTTAGACGGTTATACCACCTCCGTCCGGATTGTTTCAATCCATAAAGTGAACGCTTCAAACTAATGGAGAGCGTGTTCCGTGGTCTGGAACTATTTGCATCGGGTGTCTTAAGTCTTACGGGAACTTTCATATATCTGTATCAAGATCCCCATAGAGATAAGCAGTGACCACATCCATAAGCTGCATACTCAGTTTTTCGGAAACTACCAAACTGATAAGGTAGTGGAACGTTATGACGTCCATTACGGGGAATACTCTTCCTCGTAATCAATCCCAGGGCGTTGAGAAAAATCCTTGCGCCACTAGACGAGCCTTTTATCTTACAATCTCGTTTTTCTCATTACGCTTCCTTACAAATACCCATTTAATTCTATTGGTTTAACATGGGGAAGGTGTAGGAACGACAGACCCAAACACCTTTCTCTTTGTCAAGGAATCTAATTCGACCTAGATTGCTTCTTTCTATTTTGGCCAGTCGTCTCGACGTTGACATTCATCAACGGAGTGAGGTTCGATGTCATCGCTAGTTATGATTTCGGTAGCTACCGCGAATACAAATATATCATTGATGATAATCTCTTTTCTATTCTAGAGCTCACTTAAGCATGCATAATTTATAGAGATCTCTATGTTCTCGGGAGTGGGTTCAAACGTTGGAGCGTCCCCCAACGCCGTCTCTTCTGCGACGGACCCATAATCTGGAACTATTTCGTAAGATGGATCGATTAAGATCGCGATGTCAAGGGGACTCGTTTGTGCCAAATGTATCATCTTCCAAGGATAAGAGTCCATCGAACTAAATGGTCAACCTCACTTCTGGGCAGGGACATATGACTGGTTAGCCGCTATGTCTGTACCTCGTCCATCTGGGATGACACGTCCTCCTGGGACAACACGTCCTTCGGGGACGGATATCCTTGCAGGCACATTTGCAGCAGGTATATGTGATTCTGTCATTTTAGCTACATTAGAGAATGCGTCTGGCATATTATGAGTTATACTCTGTAGATATATAATTCTCCACATTTCGCTATAACATTGTGTGGTTCGAGGATCGAGATGAGACATAGTGGGGATATTCTACGTCAATTCACGTCGTTCTTCAGGAACGGTGACGTTCTTATCTCCCCTAATGGCGGGAAGACTGTCTCATCAAAGTGACAATTCGCAAATCTAGCGGTAAAGAGATTGCTTGTCAAAGGCTCTAAAAAGCGTATAATGGATGGGGATTCATAATCGACATATATGCCCATCGTTCGTTGATGACCCATTTTGGTATGTTGTAGCGGTGCAACTGGCACGTAAACTGTATACCCAAATACGCGTAAGTACGAAACGTCAGGTTCGTGCCCAGTCACCAGCTGTAACGCGGAGTAAGGTTGGGTAGCAGTGGGCCTCAACCGGACCAACATGGTTGCATGCAAGATTACATAGCCCCAAGCAGAAATTGGAAGCTTGGTGCGCATAACCAAGGTTCGTGCGATCATTTGTAATCTTTTAATAAACGCTTCTGCGAGACCATTCTGGGTGTGAACATGGGGAACTCGTTGTTCAACATTAATCCCAAGGGACATGCAATAATCATCGAAAGTTTTCGATGTAAACTCTCCGGCATTATCAAGTATTCTGGACTTTATAGGATAATCCGTGTGGTGAACCTTCTAGGCGAGAAGTTTAGCAAAAGCAACGTTTCTTGTGGACAATAGTGTAACATGTGATCACTTTGTCGATACATCAACCAAAACCATGAAATATTTAAATGGCCCGCATGGTGGTTGGATAGGTCCACAAATATCTCATTGTATCCTTTGCAGGAAAAGGATGGAGTCTTTACTAGTGTTTGCATATGATGGTCTAGTATTCAACTTTCTGAGCGAGCAAGTTTGGCATAGTGTGTCACTAAACACAAGATCCTTATTAGTAAGGGGATGCCCGTGTGATGAATTGAGGATACGGCGCATCATACTTTGACCTGGGTATCCCAACCGGTCATGCCATAGAAAGAAACTGCTCGAATTGGTTAACTTCTGGTTAACTATGTGATTGGCCTCAATCGATCTAATGGTGGTCATGTAAGACCGCTCGAGAGACATTTCGATTTCTCCAATGTATGCTTCTGGCCATACAAATTTGAGGTTATGCAAAGATATTCCACTACATTTTCCTCAGTGGTTTCAACGTGATAACCGTTGGCTCGAATATCTTTATAACTCAACAACGTTCTTCTGGAACTTGGAGAATATAAGGCCTAATTAATGGTAATTTAGTACCATTGGACAACATAAAAATGGGCTTTGCCATGGCCTTCTATCAGGTTAGATTGGCCTGATATGGTTGTCACAGAGGTATGAGTAAGCAATAAGTTTGAAAAATACTTCCGATCTTGAAGTATGGTGTGCGTAGTAGTACCGTTTACCAGACAACAAACTTCCCTACTAAACATGCTTATTCATAAATTTAATTTAATACATCACATGTAGGAAAATAACTTGATTGAATTAAATAATATTCGAGCATAACCAAATTTCCAAAACAAATAATCCAAATCATAAATTACCAAAATAATCCGAATAAGAAAAACATTATTCAGAAAATAAATACGACACAAGTGCCGATCATATCCATGTCATCGAGTTTCTAGTCCTCGAAATGTCCAGTAGCAGTCTGGAAATCAGTGACCTCTAAGGTGATATCCATAGGAAATGATCCATCAACGAGATTGGTCTCTCGAGTTCCGCGACTGGCGTGATACTCATTTATAGCTTGCGCTGATGCACGGCAGGTGCGAGAACAATGATCAGCTCCTCCACATCGGTAACAGAGATCATTCTGATTCTGATTCTGATTTTGGCTCTGATTCTGGTGGCGACGGGCCGGACCAGTGTTTCTCTCATTTCGAGTTCTTGGGGCCGAGAGACCGTGGTTCCTACCATGTGGGCCATGGCCATGTTGGCCTCGGTCATACAGGCTATTCCTCTGAGAACCTTTCCTTCCATATCTCGGGCGGTCGGACTTTGTGCCCTTTCCATGACCTCGGTATCCTCTTTCGCAGAATCGCGGTGAGCAACAGCGTTTGCTTCAGGCAATGGTGCTGCTTTAGTACCGACAGGTCGGGCTTGATCATTTCTCATTAATAAGTTGTTGTTCTTTTCAGCGAGCAACAGAGTAGTGATCAATGCCGAGAACTTGGTAAAATTCCTCTCCCTGTATTGTTGCTGCAGAACCAAACAGGAGGCAGGGAAGGTGGAGAAAGTCTTCTCCAATAGGTCAGCTTCGGTGAGCTCCTCCCCACAAAATTTGAGGAGAGACCGAATCCGGCAGATCTCCGAATTATACTCATTCACGGATTTGAAATCCTGGAAACGAATGTTGTACCAATCATGTCTTGGTTCAGGCAAGAAAATGGTATTCTGATGGTCAAACCGCTCTTCCACAGTGACCCAAAGAGCTCGTGGATCCTCTTCAGCGAGGTACTCAACTTGAAGTGCTTCTTCCATATGCTTCCTAATGAAGATCATGACACTCGCCTTAAGAGACTCTGCTACAATATTATTTGCATTGATTGTTGACCTCATCTTATTGGCAGTCAAATGAAGCTTAACATTTTGAGTCCACTTTAGATAGTTTCTTCTGAAAACTTCCAAAGCGACAAAATCAAGCTTATTGAGATTTGACATTCTTTGGTTGAAAGGAACAAATAATCATAATTAATGCTTTTGGCAATAACATCCATAAGCAATAAATAAGATCTTCAAGTTCTATAACATGATATAGACATGTAAAATCTACTGGTTTTATCATGTATGGTGAATTTATGAAGGAAACTTCAGGTTCCTTATATGGCATCATTGAAGCTACATGACGTGTCAGCGATATGGCGATTTCGTGGCGCTGACGTGGTAGCTGACGTGGCGCCTGCGTGGCTGTTGACGTGGTACCTGCGTGGCGGGCCTACTGGGCTGCCAGCGTGGCGGTGACGTGATGCCTGTGTGGCGGGCCTACTGGGCTGCCAGCGTGGCGGTGGCGTGGTGCCTGCGTGGCTGCTGATGTGGCAGCTGCGTGGTGGGCCTACTGGGCTGGCAGTGTGGGAGTGGGCATGCTGGGCCGCTGCGAGGCTGCTAGGCTGGCGCCTTGGGCATGGGCTGCTGGCCTGGTGGGCTGCCTGCTGGGCATGCGTGGGCAGGAAGGCTGCTAGGCTGCGCCTCTGCAAGGCAGATGATGGGCTGCTAGCAGCAAGAGGGCTGCGCGCGAGGAGGCGCTGCTGTTGCTGCTAGAAGGGCTGCTGCAGGCAGCGAGCGTGGGGGTCGGCGGCTGCTGGCCGCACGGGGTGGTTTCCGATCACCCCAATAAATCTCCTCTTTTTATTATTTAATCATTCAACCCAAATACATGTATAAAATATATGTAATCTCAAATAAATCAATCACATAAATTTAGGGTTCATGCTTCATGGAGAATTTTTCAATCAATCAAGGTTTTAAAACATGAACATAAAATTGTTTTATAAAACCTACTTGGTTGAAGAACAAATTGAATGATGATTCTCTTTCGTTTAGCGATCCACAATCCAAAGAGCTTCTCGTCCTGATAACGTGTTGTAAAAGTATGTAGAAATTAGCGTTTGTGAAAAAGAGGAGGCAGAGAGAATATGATCTGTTCATTTCATTCATGTTATAAATATTCTTATATAGAGGTAGGGTTTACTAGGTTTTGAATATTTACTAGTATGCCCCTACAACTAATTACAGAAATAGCCACATATAACAATATATTTACAACACACTCCAACAATTTCTTCATCCTTTAACTATTTTAGCTTTTACCTATTGGTTAGCCAAATCTTGCTCAAAGAGAGAGCATATAGCTATTAGCCTATTAGCCAAACCTCTCTTTGATATTAAAAAATTAGGCTAAATTATGATTTTGGTTACTGTAGTTTGAGCCAAGTTCCACTCAAGTAGTTGTAGTTACAATTGTCTCAATACTTGGTATTGTATTTTCCAAATTTATTTTTGTCAATTTGTTTTGCATAAAAAGTCTTTTTAGGTGGTAAATTGGATTTTTTAGGTTGAAAAACTTGACGAAATTAAGCAATTAAAACAATTAGTAAACTAACTAACCAAATGAGATAGTTGAAACTGCATGTATCTTAGTGGAACTTAGTCCAAGCTACAAGTACCAAAATTATAATTTAGCCTAAAAAGAGACATAGTTTGGCTTAGATGCAATTGCCACATTTTTTTTTTCTTTATAAAGTATTTGTTACTTTAAAAAAAATATGAAATAATAAAAAATTTAGATTAGGTGACTAAACATTTTTGGTGTGAAATTCTAAAAATGGTTTGCTAAACAACTTTTTAACTACTTTAGCTAAAAGTATAGTCAACATTTGGCAGTACTTGTTGAATTGGCTATCCATGTTAATGATTATAATTGTTGTAAATATATTATTGTGTGTGGCTATTCATGTAATTAGTTGTAGGGGCATACTAGTAAATATTCAAAACATAGTAAACCCTACCTCTATATAAGGATGGCTTATTCATACCATTACCCCCTGTAAGATACACTTTTTTTCACTTTGCCCCCTGAAACTTAAATTCTCTCAGTTTGCCACCTGAAATTCAAACAGTTGTTGCAAAAAACCCTATACCGTCAACTCTGTCAATATTTCTGTTAAAAAAGCTGATGTGGCACCTATATGACATGAGTGGAACCCTTTTCTAGTTATGTAACATCCATGCAGACACTAAAAATTATAAAAAAATATGATTATATGAGTAGGGGACGTTGCAAATTTCAAGCTTAATGTCAATTTTTTATAATTTTTAGTGTCTGTATGGATGTTATATAACTAGAAAAGGGTCCAACCTATGCCATATAGGTGCCACGTCAGCTTTTTTAACGGAAAAATTGACAGAGTTGACGACATAGGGTTTTTTGCAACAACTGTTTGAAGTTCAGGTGGCAAACTGAGAGGATTTAAGTTTCAGGCGGCAAAGTGAAAAAAAGTGTATCTTACAGGGGGCAATGGTATGAATAAGCCTATAAGGATATTTACAAGATGAATGAAATAGACAGATCATATTCTCTCTGTCTCCTTTTTTCACAAACCATAATTTTTACATAATTTTACAACACGTTATCAGCACGAGAAGCTATTTGGATTGTGGATCGCTAAACGAAAGAGGATCATCATTCGATTTGTTCTTCAACCAAGTAGGTTTTATAAAACAATTTTATGTTTATGTTTTTAAAACCTTGATTGATTGAAAAATTATCCATGAAGCATGAACCCTAAATCTATGTGATTGATTTATTTGGGATTATATATTTTTATACATGTTTTCTTGGATTGAATGGTTAAATAATAAAACAAGGAAATTTATTGGGGTGATTGGAAACCACCCCGTGCGGCCAGTAGTCGCCGGCCCTCCCACGTGCTACCAGCAGTGCTTTGCTGCCAGCACCAGCACTCGCGCACCAGCAACAGCGCCTCGCTGCCAGTTTCCAGGCCCACGTGCTACCAGCAGCGCTTTGCTGCCAGCACCAGCACTCGCGCACCAGCAACAGCGCCTCGCTGCCAGTTTCCAGTTGCAGCGCCTTGCTGCCAGCAGCAGCGCAATAGCACGCTGCCAGCAGCAGCTCCTTCGCTCAGCAGCCCCTTGCTGCACGCTGCCAGCAGCAGCTTGGCTGCACACCAAGTAGCCCATGCAAGCCGACCAGGTAGCCCAGCGCAGCAGCCATGCAGGCCTATAGGCCCATGCAGCCCAGGCCTACCTCGCAGCTGCCACATGGACGCCACGCAAGCGCCACGTAGACAGCCCAGGCCTGCCACGTCAGCAGCCATGCGGAAGCCACTTAGGCGCCACGAAGTGGCCATATCGCTGACACGTCAGTGCCACGTCACTGCCACTCCCACGCTGACATATGGCGAGACTCTTGAAACTTTGTAAAAAGGAGATGTTAATTCTTGTCATGCCTGGGGTTTGAACCCAGGACCTCTTGGGTACCACAAGTGCACCTTAACCACTGTACTGCTGATAGTTTATTGTTAGTATGCAAACCGTTTAATATATATACCCTAAATGCCAGAAACTTTTATTCAAATAATTTTGTGATATTTTTCTGTTCTACTTGGGTATATGAATATTTTACTTGTTTAAATTTTTGCACTAGAGTATATGTGTAGAAATTGCAGCTAATTAATAAACCAGTAGTTCATACATAAATATTAAACCTGTAGCTTCAATAATGCCATATAAGGGACTTGAAGTTTCTTTCATAAATTCACCATACATGATAAAACCAGTAGATTTTACATGTTTATACCATGTTATAGAACTTGAAGTTCTTATTTATTGCTTATGGATGTTATTGCCCAAAGCATTAATTATGGTTATTTGTTCCTTTCAACCAAAGAATGTCAAATCTCAACAAGTTTGATTTTGTCGTTTTGGAAGTTTCCGGAAGAAATTATCTAAAGTGGACTCAAGATGTTAAGCTTCATTTGACTGCCAAGAAGATGAGGTCGACAATCAATGGAGACAATGTTGTCGCAGAATCTCTTAAGGTAAGTACCATGATCTTCATTATGAAGCATATGGAGGAAGCACTTCAAGTTGAGTACCTCGCTGAAGAGGATCCACGAGCTCTTAGGGTCGCTCCGGAAGAGCGGTTTGACCATCAGAATACTATTTTCTTGCATGAAGCAAGACATGATTGGCAGAACATTCGTTTCCAGGATTTCAAATCTGTGAATGAGTATAATTCGGAGATCTGCCGGATCCGGTCGCTCCTCAAATTTTGTGAGGAGGAGCTCACCGAATCTGACCTATTGGAGAAGATTTTCTCCAGCTTCCCTACCTCTTATTTGGTCCTACAGTAACAATACAAGGAGATGAATTTTATCAAGTTCTCGGCATTGATCACTACTTTATTGTTCGCTGAAAAGAACAACAACTTATTAATGAGACCAATCTCGTTGATGGATCATTTCCTATGGATACCACCTTAGAGGTCACTGATTTCCAGACTGCTACTGGACATTTCGAGGACTAGAAACTCGATGACATGGATATGATCGGCACTTGTGTCGTATTTATTTTCTGAATAATGTTTTTCTTATTCGGATTATTTTGGTAATTTATGATTTGGAAATTTGGTTATGCTCGAATATTATTTAATTCAATCAAGTTGTTTTCATACATGTGATCTATTAAATTAAATTTATGAATAAGCATGTTTAGTGGGGAAGTTTGTTGTTTGGCAGACGGTACTACTACGCACACCATACTTCAAGATCGGAAGTATTTTTCAAACTTATTGCTTACTCATACCTCTGTGACAACCATATCAAGCCAATCTAACCTGATAGAGGGCCATGGGAAAGCCCATTTTTATGTTGTCCAATGGTACTAAATTACCATTAATTAGGTCTTATATTCTCCAAGTTCCAGAAGAACGTTGTTGAGTTATAAGGATATTCGAGCCAATGGTTATCACGTTGAAACCACTGAGGAAAATGGAGTGGAATATCTTTGCATAACCTCCAATTTGTATGGCCAGAAGCATACATTGGAGAAATCGAAATGTCTCTCGAGCGGTCTTACATGACCACCATTAGATCGATTGAGGCCAATCACATAGTTAACCAGAAGTTAACCAATTCGAGCAGTTTCTTTCTATGGCATGACCAGTTGGGATACCCAAGTCAAAGTATGATGCGCCGTATTCTCAATTCATCACACGGGCATCCCTTTACTAATAAGGATCTTGTGTTTAGTGACACACTATGCCAAACTTGCTCGCTCAGAAAGTTGAATACTAGATCATCATATGCAAAGACTAGTAAAGACTCCATCCTTTTCCTGTAAAGGATACAATGAGATATTTGTGGACCTATCCAACCACCATGCGGGCCATTTAAATATTTCATGGTTTTGGTTGATGTATCGACAAAGTGATCACATGTTACACTATTGTCCACAAGAAACGCTGCTTTTGCTAAACTTCTCGCCCAGAAGGCTCACCACACGGATTATCCTATAAAGTCCAGAATACTTAATAATGCCGGAGAGTTTACATCGAAAACTTTCGATGATTATTGCATGTCCCTTGGGATTAACGTTGAACATCGAGTTCCCTATGTTCACACCCAGAATGGTCTCGCAGAAGCGTTCATTAAAAGATTACAAATGATCGCACGAACCTTGGTTATGCGCACCAAGCTTACAATTTCTGCGTGGGGCTAAGCAATCTTGCATGCAGCCATGTTGGTCCGGTTGAGGCCCACTGCTACCCAAATTTACTCCGCGTTACAGCTGGTGACTGGGTACGAACATGACGTTTCGTACTTACGCATATTTGGGTATGCAGTTTACGTGCCAGTTGCGCTGCTACAACGTACCAAAATGGGTCCTCAACAAACAATGGACATATATGTCGATTATGAATCCCCATCCATTATACGCTTTTTATAGCCCTTGATAGGCGATCTCTTTACCACTAGATTTGTAGATTGTCACTTTGATAAGACAGTCTTCCCGCCATTAAGAGGAGATAAGAACGTCACTGTTCCTGAAGAACGACGTGAATTGACATGGAATGTCCCCACTATGTCTCATCTCGATCCCCGAATCGCACAATGTGATAGTGAAGTGCGAAGAATTCTAGATCTACAGAGTATAATTCATAATATGCCAAACGCATTCTCTGATCTAGCTAAAGTGACGAGATCACATATACCTGTTGCAAACGTGCCTGCAAGGATATCCGTCCCCGAAGAACGTGTCGTCCCAGATGGACGAGGTACATCAATAGTGGCTAACCAGTCATATGTCCTTGCCCATAAGTGAGGTTGACCACTAGGTTCGATGGACTCTTATCCCTGGAAGAGGATATATTTGGCACAAACGAGTCCTCTTGACATCGCGATCTCAATCGATCCATCTCATGAAATAGTTTCGGATTATGGGTCCGTCCCAGAAGAGACGGCGTTGGGGGACGCTCTAACATTTGAACCCACTCCCGAGAACATAGAGATCTCTATAAATTATGCATGCTTAAGTGAGCTCTGGAATTGAAAAGAGATTATCATAGATGATATATTTGTGTTCGCGGTAGCTACCGAAATCATAACTAGCGATGACATCGAACCTCACTCCGTTGATGAATGTCAATGTCGAGACGACTAGCCAAAATGGAAAGAAGCAATCCAGGTCGAATTAGATTCCTTGACAAAGAGAAAGGTGTTTGGGCCTGTCGTTCCTACACCTTCCACATGTTAAACATGTAGAATTTAAATGGGTATTTGTAAGGAAGCGTAATGAGAAAAACGAGATTGTGAGATACAAGGCTCGTTTAGTGGCGCAAGGATTTTCTCAACGCCCTGGGATTGATTACGAGGAAGAGTATTCTCCTGTAATGAACGTCATAACGTTCCACTACTTTATCAGTTTGGTAGTTTCCGAAAAACTGAGTATGCAGCTTATGGATTTGGTCACTGCTTATCTTTATGGGGGATCTTGATACAGAGATATATATGAAAGTTCCCGTAGGACTTAAGATACTCGATGCAAATAGTTCCAGACCACGAAACACGCTCTCTATTAGTTTGAGGCGTTCATTTTATGGATTGAAACAATCCGAACGGAGGTGGTATAACCGTCTAAGTGAGTATTTGATCGGGATGGGATATGTGAATAATTTTTTATGCCCTTGCGTGTTTATTAAGAACAAGTTCCGGCTTTGCTACTGTAATTGTTTATGCCGATGACAGGAATCTAATTGGTACTCCTGAAAAGATCAAGGAAACAACTAAACACCTGAAGTTGAAATTCGAGATGAAAGCTCTTGGGAGAACGAATTTCTGTCTCGGCCTGGAGCTCGAGCACCGTGCAGATGGAATTCTAGTCCATCAATCGAATTACATCCAAAAGATGTTAAGGCGCTTTAATGAGGATAAAGCGAAGTCTTCTAGCACGCCCATGATCGTCCGTAGTCTAGATCCTAAGTAAGATCCGTTTCGTCCCGCAGATGATAACGAAGAGATATTGACACCAGAAGTCCCATATCTAAGTACAATAGGCGCATTATTATACTTGTCTCAATGTACTAGACCAGACATCTCATTCGCTGTGAACTTGTTAGCTAGATGTAGCTCTGCGCCAACACGCCGCCACTGGAATGGCATAAAAGACATTTTTCCGCTACCTTGGAGGTACGACGGATATGAGCTTATTCTATCACTAACTACGCATCAAGGAATGGATCGAACCCCCTCGATCCTCGGAATGATGCCCGCCTTTTGGATATGCTGACGCAGGGTATCTATCAGACCCGCATAAGGTGCGTTCTCAAACTGATTATGTCTTTACAATTGGGAATATAGCAATATCTTGGAGGTCTACGAAACAGACCCTTGTTGCTACCTCTTAGAATCATGCTGAGATTCTAGCCCTTCACGAAGCAGTTTGTGAATGTATATGGCTAAGAACAGTTTGCAAGCATGTTCGAACTACGTGTGGGCTGCATTCCACCACTGATGAACCAACGATTATCTATGAGGATAATGCCGCTTGCATCCAGCAGATGAAGACGGATTTCATCAAAGGAGACAACACCAAGCATATTGTACCGAATTTCTTCTTCAATCAACAGCAACAAGAGCATCAGATGATTGAAGTCAAGCATATCCGATCTCAAGACAACCATGCAGATCTCTTCACCAAGTCACTGCTAAATTCCGCGTTCTTGATGCATGTTCGAGGTATTGGTTTATGAAGATTGGCTGATTTACCTAGTATGTAGTCTTCAGGGGGAGTCGATATTAGGGGGAGTATCCCGAAGCATACTCGTTTGACCATCGTGTACTCTTTTGTCCTTCATCCAGGGTTATTTTGTCCCACTGGGTTTTGTTACCTGGCAAGGTTTTAATGAGGCACATCTTGGCATGGTCACCCTACTCATACTACATCCTGAAGATGTGTTGATATGATATATATGCATTTGCTTATCTTTTCCCTTCGACCACAGGTTTTTCCCATTGGGTTTACCGGGCAAGGTTTTGGTGTAGCAACTCTAATGCACCCCACTCCCGTTGACATACTATCTGCTCATGATCTAGAAGATATGACTTCACCTACTTTCGAGGTCCTGATGCAACTACTCCACACTCACGCGCGTTGCACTCTTTTTCCTTCGACCATGGTTGTTTTTGTTCCCACAGGGTTTTTATTACTTGGCAAGGTTTTAACGAGGAAACTTAGAAGCGCATAGCAGAGACAACACTAATGACATGGAATATCCAAGGGGGAGTGTTGTAACTATATTATTGTGTGTGGCTATTTCTATAATTAGTTGTAGGGGCATACTAATAAATATTCAAAACCTAGTAAACCCTACCTCTATATAAGGATATTTACAAGATTAATGAAATAGACAGATCATATTCTCTCTGCCTCCTCTTTTTACAAACCATAATTTCTACATACTTTTACAACAATAATAACATTATTGGAGAACAATGGGGTAGGACAAGTCCTAATTGATATAACTGTGATCACGATTCTGCAAAATTAAATGAACAAACGAAATTCTTGTGTCTACAACAACATCTCAATAGACAGTGTAATCTATGATTTGATTTTTATATAAACAATGCTGTGGTAAATGTGTTTGGTAGAAATCACGCTTCAAGGTCCGAAATTGCACAAATGGGAATCATTTATTGAATGGAAGCATAGAAGTATTTTAATATCTATCTATTCCTCAATTAATGGTACACATTATTTGATAAACGAATATATTTGAGCCTAACATTATTGTAGTCTTGCCTCCAAGTCTCCATCTTATTTATACCCAATCTTTCAGTTCATTGTTTTAATCAAGCCCTTTAAGCCAACGTTCTCTCATATTGTGATTTCTACTTCATCACCATCGTCATTCTGTGACCATGGAAACTAAATCCCATCAGCAGCTTCACATTTTCTTCTTTCCATTTCTAGCTCAAGGCCACAGCATACCCCTCAATAACATAGCCAAATTATTTGCATCTCATGGTGTAAAATCCACCATAATAACCACTCCTTTCAATGCACCACTCTTCACCGAAGCAATCCAAATAAGCATAGACATGGGGTTTGAAATTGAACTTCTTCTCGTCAAGTTCCCATCTATTGAAGTTGGGTTGCCTGAGGGTTGTGAGAGTGCTAATATGCCTACAACCAAACAGATGACAGAAAAATTCTTCAAAGCTTGCGCGCTGCTTGAACCACAGCTTGAGCAGATTTTGGACCAACATCTTCCTCACTGCCTTGTTGCCGATGCTTTCTTTCCTTGGGCTACAAGTCTTGCTGCCAAGTTTGGGATTCCAAGGCTCATATTTCATGGGACTAGTTTTTTCCCTTTGTGTGCTTCATTAAGTGTGATGCAGTATGAGCCTCACTTGAAGGTGTCATCTGATCCCCAATTTCCCAGTTGAGATCAAGCTGACAAGAAACCAAACAGTGGCGCCTTTCTTTAAAGAATATGTGGAAACATAATTTTCCAAGTTGTTGAATGCAGCCAAGGAGTGTGAGGCAAGGAGCTACGGTGTTATTGTTAACATCTTCTATGAACTTGAACCGGTTTATGCAGATCATTACAGGAATGTGTTCGGGAAGAAAGCATGGCATATCGACCCAGTTATGTTATGCAACAAGGCAGAAGAGGGTAAATCAGAGAGGGGAAGGAAAGCCTCCATTGGTGAAGTACATGAGTGCTTGAATTGGCTTAATTCCAAGATACCCAATTCAGTTGTTTATGTATGCTTTGGAACCATGACCAATTTCAGTGATTATCAGCTCCTGGAAGTTGCAATGGGGCTTGAGGCTTCTGGGCAGCAATTCATTTGGGTTGTGAGAAAAGAAAACAATGATAAAGAAGAGTGGTTGCCTGAAGGGTTTGAGCAAAAAATGGAAGATAAGGGACTGATTATAAGAGGTTGGGCTCCCCAAGTGCTGATTCTTGAGCATGAAGCAATTGGAGGATTTGTGACTCATTGTGGGTGGAACTCTATACTTGAAGCAGTGTCTGCTGGGGTGACAATGACCACATGGCCGGTGGGGGGCGAGCAGTTTTATAACGAGAAGTTGGTGACTCAGATACTCAGACTTGGGGTTGGGGCTGGTGCTCAGAAATGGTTTAGAGTGGTAGGCGATAATGTGAAGAAGGTAACCTGTTGTGAAAGCTGTGACTCAGATTATGGTGGGTGAACAAGCAGAGGAAATGAGAAGCAGAGCCATGGGACTAGGAGTGCAGGTATGGAGGGCTGTAGAAAAAGAAGGATCATCATAGAATGATTTAAATGATTTAACTGAAGAATGGAGACCCCATAGTTAGGTCCTTAATTGGCTCTTGTCAAAGAGTACTATAACATCTCAATTAATTTCTCTTCATATTTTAAAGGGATAATTATAGATACAATTCTCAATTTGTGTTATGTTTGATAATTTGCCTTTAGACTACAATGCTTGACATGTACAAAACATGGTGCTACATGTACAAAACTAATTAAGAAATTGATTTTTATCGATTTTGGGGTAAACTATTTAATGGATTGAGTTGGGGAGGGTAAAATGTTAAAATTTTTAGTTTGGATGCAAAAAGTCAAACATGGTATAGTTGGGGGATGAGATGTATAATTAGTAAAAACATTTTCTCATAAAAGAATGATACCTTAGGGATATTTTTAATTTTCATAATTTGATTCGTTTTTTATTTTTCTTTGGTCTTGGTTGTCCCACAAAACACTCGGCTTTATGGTCTTCTCTTCTTTGGCTTTACTTGTCAATTAACATTGGCATTCCTTTAGGTCTCGACCTTCTCTTTCCTTCTTTCATAAGAGTGTCTTCAGTCAAATCATGTGCTGTTGTGCATGATTAACTTTTTTGTGGCATTAAAATTCCAATCAATAGAAATGGTCCCAAGTGCAAAGTCTACTTTTTTTTTTTTGTGGACAAGTGGAAAAGTCTTGGCACGCCCGAGACAAAAGGTGCAGGCCTGCGGCGGCCTGGCTAATACGAATTAGTCAATTACACAAACCAAAATGGGACCCAACAGATATTGGCAGGTATATGTTGAGAGTAATGTGAAACAATATCCCACATCGGAAAATTAAAACTTAGCATATATGCTTATAAGTCTTGGTTCTCTCCACCCATTGCCAATTGGTTTTGGGTTGGATGCTCTAATTCTATCCTGGTATCAGAGCTTGGTTATCCGAGTGTAAGGCCTAACGGCCACACGTGCTCCCACGTCACCCAATACAATTTATTTACGTGTAAGGCTCAAAAATCTTACCAAACGTGCGGGGGCGTGTTGAGAGTAATGTGGAACAATGTCTCATATCAGAAAATCCACAATGTCCCATATCAGAAAACTAAAACTTAGTATATGTGCTTATAAGTTTTGGGTCTGACTACAGAATCAATAAATGTAGTCACTAGTCAGTTATGAATACACAAAAGCTCAAGAGAGATAGGTGTAATCTATTATTTGATTTTAAAATTAAACAATGAAGTGGTCCAATTGTGTTTTACTGCTCGGTAGAGATCAAGTTCCAAGGTCCGAAATTGTACAAGGTGAATAATTTCTTGAATAGAATAGAAGCATTGAATATTTTAATATCCATCTATAGCTCTGTCATGAGTCATGAGTCATGACTCATGATCCTACTAAAAAGATGTTAAAGGGAGCTGTAATAGACGTAAGGAACTATGTAAGCAAGGAGAAGAAAGAACATGCCATTTTTGTCTTGCCTTAAGATGCGTTTATGATTGTCAATCACGCAATAATCCTCCTCTTCACCAATACTTTTATCAGTTTATTGCAATTCAAACTTAAATTTGGTGACCCACTGACCCTAGCTTTATAATCTTTATTTTTAGCCTTGCCTCCCCAGTTTTCTATCTTACTTCTACCCAATATTTCAGTTCACTGTTTGATCAAACCCCTTCTAGCCTACGCTCTCAAAATTGTCATTTCTACATTCTACTTCATCACCATAATCATTGTGTCCATGGAAACTAAATCCCATGAACAGCTTCACATTTTCTTCTTTCCATATATGGCTCAAGGCCATATCATACCCCTCATAGACATAGCCAGATTGTTTGCTTCTCATGGTGCAAAATCCACCATAATAACCACTCCTCTCAATGCACCATTCATCTCCAAAGCAATCCAAAAAAGCAAAAACTTGGGGTTTGAAATTGAACTTCTTCACATCATGTTCCCATCTGTGGAAGTTGGGTTGCCTGAGGGTTGTGAGATTGCTAGCATGGCTACAACCCATGAGATGAAGGAAAAATTCTTCAAAGCTACCTTTCTTCTAGAACCATAGCTTGAGCAGATTTTAGACCAACACCGCCCTCACTGCCTTGTTGCTGACGTATTCTTTCCTTGGGCCACAGATGTTGCTGCCAAGTTTGAGATTCCAAGGCTTATTTTCATGGGACTGGTTTTTTCCCTTTGTGTGCTTCTCAAAGTGTGATATTGTATGAGCCTCACTTGAAGGTGTCATCTGATTCAGAATATTTTACCATCCCCAATTTCCCAGTTGAGATCAAGTTGACAGGAAACCAAATACCGACTTTTTTAAAGAAAAATGATGAAACAGTATTAACCAAGTTGTTCAAAGCATCCAGGGAGTGTGAGGCAAGGAGCTATGGGGTTATTGTTAACAGCTTCTATGAACTTGAGACAGTTTATGCAGATCATTACAAGAATGTGTTTGGGAGGAAGGCTTGGCATATCGGCCCGGTTTCATTATGCAACAAAACAGATAAAGTAGAAAGGGGAATGGAAGCCTCCATTGACGAACATGATTGCTTGAATTGGCTTAATTCGAAGAAACCCAACTCAGTTGTTTATGTATGTTTTGGAAGCATGACCAACTTCACTAATTGTCAGCTCCTGGAAATTGCAATGGGGCTTGAGGCTTCTATGCAGGAATTCATTTGGGTTGTGAAGAAAGGAAAGAATGATAAAGAGGAGTGGCTGCTTGAAGGGTTTGAGAAGAGAATGGAAGGTAAGGGACTGATCATAAGAGGTTGGGCTCCCCAAGTGCTGATTCTTGAGCATCAAGCAATTGGAGGCTTTGTGACTCATTGTGGGTGGAACTCTATACTTGAAGGAGTGTCTGCTGGGGTACCAATGGTCACATGGCCGGTGTCGGCGGAGCAGTTTTACAATGAGAAGTTGGTGACTCAAATACTCAGAATTGGGGTTGCTGTTGGTGCACAACATTGGGCTTTATTTATGGATGTGAAGAGGAAAGCCAGTGTGAAGAGGGAGGCCATAGAGAAGGCTGTGACTGCAATCATGGTGGATGATGAAGCAGAGGAAATGAGAAGCAGAGCCAGGGAGCTTGGACAGATGGCAAGGAGGGCTGTTGAAGAAGGTGGTTCATCTTTCTTGGATTTAACAGCTCTAATTGAAGAGTTGAGGTCCCATTGGTCTTGAAGCTTAGACAAATCTGTGAAACACCATTATACTAACATTTTGTGCTTCGAGAAAGAAAGTTACATTACATCCACTAGTAATTTAAATTATTAGCACATCTCATACATGTAAAATTTCAAATTATTAGCAAAATAAAAGGCATTTGATTCAACTGTTGTAACAAGCCAATAGAAGCCTAATGCAATGGTGAAGAACTGGAGGCATTGATGCAAAGAAACCCAACTCGGTTCTTTATGTATGCTTTGGGAGTGTGGCTAAATTGACTGCTTCAATTCCCATCTCAAGGAGATTGCAATGAGGCTTGAAGCTTCTGGGCAGCAAATTCATTTGGGTTGTGAGGAAAGTGAAAGATGAGGTGGGCAAGATGATTAGTGTGTAGCCAATTGATGCAAGTCTGTAAAATAATTTATGTGTAGGGTTTAAAAAGAATAATATTGTGCGGTTTATTTAGATGCTCCTATCGGGCCCAATTATGTCCTTAGGCCTTCCACAGTGGTGAGCTTGAGCTTGAGAGTGAGTGTGTGAGGAAACTCTATTTTGTGTACAGTGGGCCGGAATAATGAGAGTGAGGGTGAGTGAGAGTGAGAGTTGAGAGCCAGGAGAGGGTCCGGCTGAGAGTGAGAGTATGTGAGGTTTTTATTTAAGTGGGCCCCACTGAATTTGAAAAGACCATGAAGGGCTTTTGACAAATTCAAAAAGCTGAGGCACGGTCCGGAATTTTGAAAGAAAGCAGGGGCAATTTGGTACATGCGGAGGGAAGGAATAAAGTGGCCGACAAGCCACTGTTCACCGCAGCACCTGCCTCCCACTCGCCCACACGCGCGTCTGCTTCACACCGTTGGCCAAGATCTTCCGCCCGTTGCAGATCAATGGTCCCCTTTTTTAAGCCCGGTTTCAATTAAAAAAAAAAAAGGCAGCAACACGTGGCAGCGTCTGGAGGCTCAGATGAGTGTATCCATTGGAGATCAACGGCTAGAATTAATTGACCGTTATAATGCAATTAAAAATACAAAAAAATTCGAAAAAATATTTAAAAATTCTGAAAAATTTATAACGGCTATTTCATCATTTTTCCTATAAATTGAGCATTCACACTTCATTTTTTCACACATCTATCTATCCAATTCATTCATTTTTTCAATCTATTCAAATCACCTCAATTTTCCTAGAAAATTCTTTTTTTCCAATCATGGAAAATGCAAAGAGAAAGAATTGGTCCAATGAAGAAGAGGTAGCGCTTGTTGAAGCTTGGATGGAAAATTCGGAAGATTGTGAAATCGGATCCAATCAAAGAAACATGGAATTTTGGAATAAAGTGTACGATCAATTTATTCGGAAATCTCCTCTCGCCGTGAGGAATGGGCGACAAATTGGGGCGGTCATGGCTCACTTCAAGAAAATAGGGCAAGCCACCTCGAAATATCATAAATGTATCTTGGCGGCCGAACGATCACGCACTAGCGGGCAAAATCAAATTGATACGGTGAGTTTTGCTAATTAAACTCAAATATTTTTGTTAATTAAATTCACATATTTATGTTTGATCAATATGTGTGTACTATATTTCAGATTGTGTATACTTTATTTTTGCTAGTTAAACTCAAATATTTGTGATAATTAAATTCAAATATTTGAGTACCATTTATAATTCATTAATTTGTTTTCATATTACTAAGTGACTTTTGCCAACGCACGATACCAAGCAACAAACTCGAGAAACCGTCCTTTTGCTTGGCACCATTGTTTTGCTAAGATGCAACACTTTGTGAAGTGGCAACATGCACAAACCGACACCCCCACTGATGCCGATACCGAAGCTGAAGCGGTTCAATTGAGCGCGGATGAGGATGCCCCGGCCTTTCAACCACTTAGCGGTAGTCGCCCGAGGCCACCTGGTAGAAACAACTCCAAGAGGGCCAAACAAGTTGATACTAATGATGATGATCTTGCCGATAGTATCAGGTTTCTTTGCCAAGGGAAGAAGGACATAGCTGCTTCACGCGACCAATTGATCAAAGAGCACACCGATTTCAAACAAAAGCAGCAAGATTATGAGGTCATGGGCAAGGACCTCACCAACGAGCGTTTTGGGAGGCACAACAGCGTGAAATTTTGGCGAGGTGGAGGGCAAGTGCTGCTAACGAGGCCAATCAGGGGACGTCAAACTCGGGAGGGTACTTCCCCAACACTAACTTTTCACAATATGACTGACGTGTCATTATTTTTCCAACTATTTCTGTCGTGTACTTTATGTATGCATTTTATTATGAATTAAAATAAAATATCCTATTATTAAATATGTCTCGTATTCCTTTACTTTTCCAAGATGATAAGATAGCCTGTTATGACTGATGATAAGATTTTGATTCGTTTAACTTTCCAAGGTGATAAGATTGCCTATTATCACTGATGATAAGATTCTGATTCGTTTAACTTTCCAAGATGATAAGATTCTGATTCGTTTAATTTTCCAAGATGATAAGATTTTTATTCGTTTACATTATCACACCTAGTCTATAAATTTCACCATGTCGTGCCTTCACCAATTCACCCTGCTTAGTAATTGCAGAAAATTCGTTTTCACTTTGTTTCAGGATGTCTGCCCCCCACGATTATGATTCAGATGAAGAGATGTTTCAGGCACAACTAGACATGTACGATGACCAGCTCGCAAATATCACGGCGTGTGCCATGGCTGCTTACCGACGACATACACAACGAAGTGAAAGAAGGCCAATACATGGAGGCACATCCCAACCACGACGATATATCCCTCGAGACCGACAACTAGGCCATGGTCTTATTATGAGCAACTATTTCGACCCTAGAGCAAGATATACTGAAGAGATGTTCCGACGACGCTATCGGATGAAGAAATCACTATTCTTAAAGATGATGCAAGATGTGTGCAACAAAGATGTCTACTTCTAACAAAGACAAGACGATACTGGAAGATGGGGCTGTACGCCAGAGCAAAAGCTGACTTCGGTCATGAGAATGACCTCTGCTGGGTACTCGGCTGATGCCCCAGACGAGGGCTTCCAAATTGCCCAAACCACAGTGCTGGAGTCATTCAAGAAGTTCATAAGAGTTATTCCGGAGGTGTACGGAGCGGAATACCTCCGTACACCAACAGTGGCTGATCTCCAACGGCTATTGCGTAAGGCTAAAAAAAGAGGATTCCCAGGTATGCTAGGGAGTCTGGATTGCATGCATTGGGAATAGAAAAATTGCCCAGTAGGACAACAAGGGGCATATCAAGGCCATTATCACACCCCAACTGTGATATTAGAGGCCGTTGCCGGGTACGACACGTGGATTTGGCATGCCAATTTTGGTTTTCCAGGGAGCAACAATGACATCAACGTATTGGATGGCTCACACCTTTTTGATGATGAGGAGCAGATGCGAAACCATCAGATCAAGTATAAGGTTAATGGCAATGACTACACAATGGGGTATTATCTAGTGGATCGGATCTATCCCAAATGGGCCACGCTTATACAAACAATAACGAATCCGGTAGGAGAGGCAAGTCAGCTATTTGCAAGATATCAAGAGTCCTACCGGAAAGATGTCGAGAGGGCGTTCGGGATTCTGAGGGCTAGATGGGAGATTCTAAAAAAGCCCGCCAGAGGATGGAAAGCCAATGATCTGGGCTATATTATGAAGACATGCATAATTTTGCACAACATGATCATTGAGGACGAGCGTCCAGAGAACGAGGACGATGAATCGGACGATGACATTGACCACGTTCAGGAAAGAATCTCCCGGGCTGTGGCACGGTATGACACTGAACCATATGATGGAGGCCAAAGTTATCAGCCAATTCTTTTAGAGCAACGGCTTTCTCGGGTTAGGTTGATACGGTCAACAACACTCCACCAGCAACTGAAGAATGATTTGGTCCAGCACCTTTGGACGCGAGAAGGAAGTCGTGGCCAAGCACGACGCCGACACCGGCAATGAACGCCGAAATGTTGAAGATGTCTGCAATACCATTGTGTGTTTGTTTGTGTTTGTGTTTGTGGCTGTCGTTTTGTGTTTGTTTGTGATTGTTTTTTGTTTTATTTGTTTATGTTTATTTATGTTTGTCTTAAATTTTCTTGTTTTATGTTGGTGAAATGAAATAAAGGTATTGGTGGAGACAAAATATAGAATTTATATTTTAGGTAATAAAATTATAAATTCAAATATAGTCAATATTGACCTTATATTAAAGATCTCTTTAAAATAAAACTAATGGTATAATTTTTATAAATATTTAAACTATAAATTATAACTTAACTATAACTTAATCTAACTTAGGCTTAATTTAATTATATACAATTACATTACTCTGAGTTCTTACTCTAAGCACCACTGTAGCTTCAGCACATATCACTCTCATTCTCATGACAAAAAATCACTTTTCAGGCCAAAAAATCACTTTTCAGGCTATGTTTTACTCTCACTCTCACCACTGTGGATGGCCTTACAACTTTTGTCTTTTGAATCCTCTTCCTCTTGGGGGGTTTCCTTGTGGGCCTTTTTTGGGCTTTTATAATAGTTACAGTTGAAATACAAAAATATAAAAGAAATCATTGTTATATTAATATATATGTCTAATACAAAAAGAATACATACTGAGAAATCATGCTCAGTGTTCCATAAAAAAAAGGGTTATCTTCGATTTTGATATCTGAATTTTGGTCATTATCTTAACTAAATACAAAAATTATTATTTGTTCAAATTTTATATTCAAACTTTTATTTTGTTCCAATTTAAATATAATGTGACTTCCGTCAAATAATACTAACAAACAAATTTACCATGGGCATAAGATATATGTGTCTAAGGCACATAATCAAAGTCTGATAGAATTATTTAATAAAAGTCATATTATATATCAAATTGAGATAAATTTAAAATTTGAAAATAAAATTGAGGCAAGTAAAAGTTCGAGCATCTAATTCGGACAATAGTTAAAGTTTAGCTATCAATATTGAAAGAACTCAAAAAAGAAAGAAAAAAAATCATGTACAGTGGCTTATGAATTATGACTCATCTCAAGTTTGTTGTAAATCCACGCTCTATAGCAGGTTGAGATAGCACAAATGTCAACACTGTATTACTGTGTGTGTAATTGCATAAAACAGGTGAGTTTATAATATATTAAAGTTGTATTTTCTAAGGACAAAGATTACTTTATATATATACATATATAAAATAGTAAATATTCTCACTACAAGGCTAACTCAATAATTGAGATGTGAATCTCAAATATATATTGACCAAACAACTAATCCAACGGTGGGCATTAGTTTTGTACTCAGGTACAACTATTAAGTCTATTATTATATTTTATTGAAAAGATGTATGTCTTTGAGTCCATCCATCGCTAGCGAGCTTATCCTAAAACCAAAGGAAAAGGATAATACTTGTCGATCAGTAATTCTAACATGAGTTGCTGGCTGTGGCATGCATTCTTTGTGTTACTGCTTACTACCAACTATGGTGCGTCGCAGACAATCATCAAGAACCTTCCAGGCCTTTCCGGGGACCTCCCTTTCAAGCTTGAAACTGGGTACGTAATTAATTAAGTTTAAGTTTGATTCATTATGATCGATGATATATGTACTTAATTTGTGTTGATTATGAAACTGGGTAATGCAAAATGATTCGGGTCGATCGATCCCATCGTGGGTACACTGATCATATTGATGGGTTTCATTTTTTGTCCATATATCGTTCTTACTTGCTTCAAGGTACGTGGGCGTTGGCGATTCAGATGAACTGCAACTGTTCTACTACTTCATTGAGTCAGAAACAAGTCCAGAAAATGATCCTCTGCTTCTTTGGATCACAGGAGGCCCTAGATGTTCTTCTTTTTGTGGCCTTGTATTTGAAATTGGTTTGTATTACTTTGGTATTTCAATACCATATTTACCCATCAGTTTTGTCATCCCATTACATATTTACATATGCAATTTGTGCCACATTTACCCTTCATTTTACTGACCACATTTCATTAAAGGAAAGTCCTAAGTAGTCCTAACACATTATTAGAGTGTATTAGTTTGCAAAGTAGTCGGTAAATATAGTAGATATAGTTTTATTCATTTGACTTTCTATGAGACTTGATATATTGTATGATGGTTATAATCTCCTAGAGCAAAAAATTAGAGCTGGGTTTGAGTCGACCCATTAGATTTGTTACGTTTTTACATGCTAATGTGCTGTGTATGCTTGAAACTATTGACAAAAATTTAAAAAGTTTTTCTACATTTTGGTGTTTAAAAGAATAAAGGAAAACTTCTCAAAGAAAATAAAGGAATAAAGAAAAAAGTTTGCTGGTCTGATAAGTTGTTTAATACTTAATTACAGGTCCAATAGCTTTCAAATTTGAAAATTTAACGAAGGATCCATTGGAACTTGTTCTGAACCAATACTCGTGGACGAAGGTGTGCAATTTATCTGCCTCTGGCTTTAGTAATTTCCTATGAATGATTATTATATTATATAATATTTTCTAGCCAATTGATGGATGGTGATGTTCTGATCATAGTTATATCAATTGGTCCTCCCTTAATTTGTTTTCAGGTAGCAAACATAATATTTTTGGATGCTCCTGCTGGTACTGGTTTCTCATACTCCACAACTTCTGAAGGGTACAACACTAGTGACACCATGCATGCAAGACGAGCTTATGAGTTTCTCCAAAGGGTGAGTAATGAAGATCAATTTTGCACAAAATTAATTCAAACTAAAGATAAGATTAGTTCAAGAACCCAAAATTGGTTACACGTACCTCTTTTCCCCATGGATATGAAACAAACCAGATGGCTCATCTGTCAAAAAATAAAGAAGAAGATAATATATACGACCCATGTACATATTATTAGACAAAAATTGTTTATAATCGATATATACTGTTGATGCTCAAAAGTGGTCGAGTAGTCAACGCTAGGGCTGGGAATGGATCGGGTCGGGCCCATATCGGCCAAACAACCGACCCATCTGACCAACCAGACTTTGCCTATTTCTTACAATTGACAACCTACCCGACTATTGTGGGTCGGTTGATGGTTGCGCAACCGACATAGTCGGTTGAGTTGGTCGGTTGGTTGAATACATTCCAAAAACAGACACAAGATGGTTGTCCAAGTGACATGTCCGCTACTGCGTACCTAATCACTGCTACTGAGTACCCTACACTAACAGACACAAGATGTGAGCGATAAGGGAACTGGTGTGGTACCGGAAAAAGACCTTTTGACACTCAAGTCAGTGTTGGCCCTGTTGGGTAGGAGGTCGAGCAAAGTAACAATAGCAGTGATTGTTATTGTACCTTTCAAAATGACAAAAGCTTTTGTAGTACTGTACCTATTGATGTCATTTGCTTGCGGAGAAAGCCGATGATGACATATGTTTGTGTAGTACCCTTCCCCCGAGGGGACACCACGTGTCACCACAGAGATGTGCCGGTAGGTGCAGCCTTCTTCTATGCAATCTGTACACGTGGAGAGAATTTCACTAGAGGTATGGTGCAGTTGACTATAGAAGAGCACAAAGAAGTGTTCAGCATCAGAGAGGGGTCAGAGCATTGGCCAATGTCAAGACTCTAAGTATTGGTTGGGAGCCCAAGCATGTGTCTAGTGTCTGAGTTGGGGATCCAAGCACATGTCGGATTTCCGAGCATAAGTCGGGACTTCGAGCATAAGTCGGGGACTCCGAGCTCATGTCGGGAGTCCAAGCATAAGTACGTTGGGACTCCGAGCACATTTCAGGAGTTTGAACATAAGTCGGGACTCCGCTTATTGGGCTTGGGCCTTAATTATGAAACGGGTCGTCGCTTAATTACGAACTTATGCAATATTACTTTTTGCTTTATTGTAAGTTCTTTTTCACTCTTCCAATCATTGTTCACCTTTTAATTCTCTACTATATTTGTTTTTGTTTGTTTTAATTCTAGTAATCTATTACAAATTTAAAAATTATGAATACATGAATTAATGTAGTCTTGCAAAAAATAAAATTATAAATTCATTTTCTTTTTTACTCACATACTACTAGATTTATAGTGCACAAATAAAATGAAAAGTTAGACAAAATAGAGAAAAAAAAATAAAAGAACAGAGGATTCTGTTGAGAGTAATGTGGAGCAATGTCCCACATCGGAAAACTAAGGCTTAGCATATGTGCTTATAAGTCTTGGGCCTCTCCACCCATTGCCAATTGGTTTTGGGTTGGATGCTCTAATTCTATCATGGTATCAGAGCTTGGTTATCCGCGTGTAAAGCCCAACGGCTACACGTGCTCCCACGTCACCCAATACAATTTGTTCACGTGTAAGGCTCAAAAATCTCGCCACACGTGCGGGGGCGTGTTGAGAGTAATGTGGAGCAATGTCCCACATCGGAAAACTAAGGCTTAGCATATGTGCTTATAAGTCTTGGGCCTCTCCACCCATTGCCAATTGGTTTTGGGTTGAATGCTCTAATTCTATCAGATTCAAATCTAACATGTTATCGTATCAGTCCTTCCTGCAAGTCCTTTTGAACAGTGGTTTCTGCTGGTACTTCAAGTCCTTTATCTTTTGTCAGTCCTTTCCTTCTTTTCTGTTGGGGGCTTTCTTTTGTGGGTTCTATTTGGTTGTAGTGTTTTGTGCGCCTTCTTTTGGGCTTTTATAAAAAGTTGATTTTGAAATATCACTGATTACTCCAACAAAATATATATATATCACTGATTAATTCTCGCATGTACATTTGAATCATCCACACTTGATTTGGACAAGATTCTATGTGGGAATTTTTTGTACCAATCTTTAATGATAAATTTTTCATAATAAAAGGTTCTCGGATTCCCATATAGGATTCCGTCTAAATAAGCTTACTGTATAAAATAAGCATGAAAAATTTCCATACAAGATTTCGTTTGGGCTAAGTGTGAACTATCTGGGAAGTTAATGCGAGAATCACCCAATTACTTAAAGAAAATACATACTGATATAAATTGTTTCCTTTTCCTTGAATTCATGCTCAGTGGCTTATGACTCATCCCAAGTTTCTTGCAAATCCACTCTACATTTCTGGGGATTCTTACTCAGGCAAGATTGCTCCCATCATTGTTCAGGAGATTACTAATGGTAATTACTTGCAAATATGATAAACGCATATGGTGTGTCATGTGTGTGAGAGATTTAAAATAACTTTTATGCAAAATTCAATTAGTAACATAATTACTCAACCCATGAGTTTTAGTTCAAGTGATACTAAGAATAAAGTAGTAAATCTTAGATTCAATTTCTGTTTTATGTTAGAAAACAAAAACAAATGAAAAGACTTTGAATCTCAAAGTACTTTTTATTTTTATTTTTTTATCAACAATTGTCGTTTATAATATTTGAACTCATGACCTTCTTTCGACAATAGGGCGATTAAGTGTCATTCACTAAACTAAATGATCATTGGCGAATCTTAAAGTATTTGAATTGATGACATCCTAGCTAATTAATTAAATACCTTATTATACTTTCAGAGTTCAACACATTGTGCTACAATTTAATTTTCTCTTCATTTGTTACTGGTAGGTATTGATGCTGGAATGGAGCCACCTTTGAACCTCAAAGTACTTAAATTGACATTCCCATTAACTACCTTAGCATAAGTTCATATTCATATCATTGTGTTAGAATTTGGTTTTTTCTTTAATTATTGGATTTAGGGATACATAATAGGCAATCCAGTTACAAATGAGAATGAAGACGTTAATTCAAGAATTGAATACGCACATCGCGTGGCGCTTATATCAGATAGAATATATGAGGTATATCGCAATGCAAATTTTTTTCCCAACATGTAGATTAATTCATACTTTAACAAATGAATTAGTAGTTTTAAATTAAATTTGAATATTACTTTATTCATGTATTTTTTAAGTCAACTAAGAGGAATTGCAAGGGGGACTACATAGATGTAGATCCAAAAAATCTATTGTGCCTCAACGATCTTCAAGCTGTCGAGGAGGTAAGTGGTTCACTACTTTTCAAAAACAATATAAATGTTGTTAAAAATTAGATTATAAATGTTGTCAGACTGTATAAAATTATATTATAATTGTCATCATCCTGTAAAATTAGATTATATTTATCTTCGATTAAATTGATAATTAGTATTGTATAATGAACATGCAGCGCACTGGGAGACTTGATAAGGAACATATATTGGCAGCAGAATGTGTTGGATCAACTCATAACGACTTAACCATATTGCAAAGCAACTGGGACTCTTCTTACAATACTTTCATAGATTTTCCTTTTCCGAGAGAAATGTGTCGGGTAACTCTCTCTGACACTTGCACACACATTATCATCTATATAATAAAATAGAATGGTTTTTAAATCTTAAAATTTATCTCCGGTTCCGAATGGCTGAGATCGTTTTAGGTTAAATTTAATGGTTAGTTATCTATTTTCCAAATTTACTTTTCTGTCCATGAGAATTAATTTGCCGCCTCTCTCTTTAATTAATTTTCTTTTAATTCTCTCTCCTTAATTAATTTCACATATTCAATTTTTTTGTTTAGGTTTTTCATTTGGGTTGAATAACTTGGTTTGTTTGTATTTATGATTTGAGAATAGAAATAGGAGAATCTTATTAAATGAATTATGCTTGTCAAAATATCGGTGTTTGCGCAATAAAACAGAACAGTTTTTAAATCTTAAAATTTATTTCCGGGGCCAAATGGCTGAGATCGTTTCGGCTTAAATCCAACGGTCAGTTATCTATTTTCCAAATTTACTTTCCCGTCCATGAGAATTGATTTGTCGCCTCTTTCTCCTTAATTAACTTTTCCTTAATTCTCTCCTTAATAAATTTCCCCTTAATTTCACATATTCAATTTGTTTTTGGGTCTTTCATTTGGGTTGAACAATTAGGTTTGTTTGTATTTGTGATTTGAGAATAAAAATAGGAGAAATCTATTAATTAAACGGATTACGCTTGCCAAAATATCGGTGTTTACGCAATAGAAAAAGCCACTTCACACTCGCATGAGCGAGTGTAGAGAGGCTAGTTATTTAATAAAGAATAACTATTTTTTCTCCAAATGAGATCACCTAGAGGCCTCTATTGGCCTACAGTAATGGTAGCCGGAAAGGTAACCCATAAGCCATTATGGATATAATTTGGCTTTTGTTGAACACCAATGGGTCGGAAAGAGGGCACTCATATTTGGGCATCCTTGATACCCAAAGTCAAAATTGACATAACCCACGTGATGAAAAGCAGGAGAAAAAAATGAGAGAAAACCAAGAGAGGGAAATAATGAAACCAATTTTGGACATTATTTGATGGCCAAAATGAGTTTTTGGGTTTGGCTTTTATTGTTGTGGAAGACCTCTAGGTAATACACAAGTTTAGATAATTGAGTTAGTACAAATAAAATTATTCAATAATAAAGTAATAGACTAGTTTTGTTAGAGTTATTCTAATATACGTTGTAGCAAATACATTATCACTTGGACTCACCATTAGACATAAACTCCATGTTCTTTTTATCACTATAATTTTGGTTTTTCAGGGTGATAGGATTCAATTTGTCATTAAATTGGCAAATGATATAAATGTTCGTAAGGCTCTCAACGTTCGTGAGGTATGTATAATTTTCTCTTGTTAGATATATTGCGTTTTATGCTATTAGGTTGTCACTCTAAGTCATACATTCAAGTATTCAACAAAAGGAAATCTATATATCTGACTAATGGTCCTAGCATAAAATTTTCATATTACATAATATATTACTTATTTACTTTTCAGTGTTGGTATTAGAAGTCCATGTATAATGCATGATAATTAAACCGAAGAAATAACACATAGATTTACTAATTGACATTGAAAAACAGGGAACGAAAGCGGAATGGCTTAGATGCAATACTTCCATACCCTACACACATGATGTCATGCGTGCTGTTGACTATCATCGAAACCTCAGCCAAAAATCCCTTCGAGCTATAGTATACAGGTGATTAAAATTATTGTGATATTATTTATTTGCTAGCCTCTTGGTACCTGTATGCCTTTTTAAACTTGCCATAAGTTTTTGGGTCTTTTAATCAGAAGCCCAAAAATAGAAAAAAAGTTAAGTTAAACCCCAGTCGGCCGAAAATTTAAATAGAAATTCAAACTGTCGACCAAGCGCACAGTGCGCTCGGTGGAACTTGAGCAGAAACCCAAACAAAAAAAGAAGAAGAGATAATTATGCATAAACTTTTCTTATATATCATTGCAAGTTTTATTTATGGTATATTGGTATGTGCAGTGGCGATCACGACTTATCAGTTCCATACATAAGTACACTAGCATGGATAGAATCCTTGAACTTGACAATTCATGAGGATTGGAAACCATGGTTCTCTAATGATCAAGTTGCAGGGTTAGTATCAAATCTATTTCAATTTTCATTAATTTTTTATGACTTTCTTCGGGGTTTTTTTTTTTTGGGTGGGGTTACAAATTTCACTATTTAATTAAGATCTACTCATGTTGTCTTTATTCATTCAACAGATACAAAAGTTACTATACGAATAAAGACTATCATTTGACATATGCGACAATAAAGGCATGAGAGATACCTTCCAATTAGTCCTATTCTTCTCTTACATTTAATATTAATTTATTACTCAAGGTAATTAGCACTTATCTAACAATCAATTAATTAATTCCCTTTTTGTATTAATTGTGTAGGGAGGGGGACATACAGCTCCAGAGTACAACCCTAGAGAATGTTTTAATATGATCAATAGGTGGCTAGCACATTCTCCCCTTTAACCTATTAATCTAGCTAGCTATTAATTTGATAACTATTTATTACCTACGAAGGAGATTGAATTCTCAGTACTTTATTTTGATTGAGGCAAATAAGAAATAATTGGTAGAATCAAGTTCCAAGGTCCGAAATTGCACAAGGGGAATCATTTTTTTGATTGGAAACATGGAAATTTTGACATCTAGATTTTGTCATGCGCTTTACTGAAAATATATTAAAAGAAAGCTGTAATGTGCAGAAATGACATTAGGCCATAAGGGACTGTGTAAGCAAGCAAAGACAGAACATGCCACCTTTGTCTTGCCTTAATCTGCGTTTATGCTTGTCAATCACTAAATACTTTATTACGATCCAAACTTTTTCTAGTTTCCCTGTACCCAAACAACCAAACATCGCCGGTCTCTATTACAAATTTACAATTACCAAATTAATTGTTAACTTTAATTCACCAAATGATATGGCAATTTAAGCACACTATTGTAGCTTTGTGAGAGCATTATTGTAGCCCTGCCTCCCAAGTTTCTTACTTATACCAAACCTTTCAGTTCATTGTTTTAATCAATCCCTTTTAGCCACAGCTCTCATAATTGCCATTTCTACTTCAACACCATCAATCCATCATCGTTGTGTGTCCATGGAATCTAAATCCCATCAGCAGCTTCACATTTTCTTCTTGCCATATATGGCTCAAGGCCACAGCATACCCCTCACTAACATAGCCAAATTATTTGCTTCTCATGGTGTAAAATCCACCATAATAACCACTCTTCTCCAAAGCAATCCAAAGAAGCAAAAACTTGGGGTTTGAAATTGAACTTCTTCTCATCAAGTTTCCATGTATTGGAGTTGGGTTGCCTGAAGGGTGTGAGAGTTCTAACATGGCCACAACCAATGACATGAACGAAAAATTCATCAAAGCTAGCACCCTTCTTGGACCTCAGCTTGAGCAGCTTTTGGACGAAACATCGTCCTCACTGCCTTGTTGCAGATGCTTTCTTTCCTTGGTCTACAGATGTTGCTGCCAAGTTTGGGATTCCAAGGCTCATCTTTCATGGGACTGGTTTTTTCCCTTTGTGTGCTTTACCAAGTGTGATGCAGTATCAGCCTCAGTTGAAAGTGTCAACTGATTCAGAATGCTTTATCATTCCTAATTTCCCAGTTGAGATTAAGCTGACAGAAAACCAAATACCGGAATTTTGTAACCTAAATGCTGAAACAGAAATCTCCAAGTTGTTCAAAGCATCCAGGGAGTGTGAGACAAGGAGCTATGGGGTTATTGTTAACAGCTTCTATGAACTTGAACCAGTTTATGCAGATCATTACAGGAATCTGTTTGGGATGAAGGCGTGGCATATAGGCCCGGTTTCATTATGCAACAAGGCAGCAGAGGATAAAGCAGAGAGGGGAATGGAAGCCTCAGTTGATGAAGTACAGGAGTGCTTGAATTGGCTTAAATCAAAGAAACCCACTTCAGTTGTTTATGTATGTTTTGGAAGCAAGACTAATTTCACTGATTGCCAGCTCCTTGAAATTGCCATGGGGCTTGAGGCTTGTGAGTATGAATTCATTTGGGTTGTGAAGAAAGAAAAGAATGACAAAGAAGAGTGGTTGTCATTCTAATTGGACATAGATTTAAATGCTCTAATTGGAGAGTTGAGATCCCATAGTTAGCACTTTTTTAAGGTCCTTAGTTGGGTCTTTGGGCTTTGCATTGTGAGTTGGACAAGTGGAAAAGTAAGAACATTTTCTCTTACAAGAATGATTCGTTTGCTTTATTCTTATAAAAGAATGAGGTCCAGATTTGATCGAGAAATAAATAAATAAAATACTAATGTACAGCTATGATTTATAAAGTTAAGATAATATTTGATACCTCTAGTACCACTCTTTCCTAATTTAATTATTTATTGTTTGTTTTTCTTTGACATATGCATGATGAAATCTTGGTTTTCTTACTAACACTAGTGTAACTTTTTGGGTATAGGATTCTCTTCTTTTACTAGGCTCCCTTGAAGGCTTGAAATATGAAATCCTAACATGGGATTTCTTTGGTCTCCAACTTCTCTTTTGCGCTTGCACAAGAGTGTCTTGACTCAAATCATATGTCCACTCTTCTAAGTCTATAACAAGCTTTGAGCCTTAGATTATAGGGTTATTCTATGTTAAAATTCTACACTGCCCTACCCATATTGATATATGTAGTTTAATTAGTAAATTACAGTCAATTTTTAGGCAGTCTGAGTTATTGCAATCAACCCCTTCTTAGCCTCCAATCTGTTTTTAAAACTATAGAGTATGTATGCTAGTTCATTGCAACATGTTATTAATTATAATAACAATATAGGCAGTCTTATACAGAGCTTGGAAATGTTCATAGAGATGTGTAGTTTATTTTTTATATGACAGAAAAAAAGTCAGTGTCATACGTATCCACAAAAACAAAACAAAAAAGTTTGTGTCATCTAACTATGCTTAATCAATGATAAAACTCACAAAATCCCAAGAGAGACAACTGCAATCTATTCTTTGATTTTTGAATAAAGAATGATGTGGTCCGTAATTGCACAAGGGGAATCAATTTTTCTTTTTGAATGGAAACCTTGGAATTTTGACATGTACCTTTATAGATTTGTCATGATTCTTAGTAAAAAAATATTATAAGAAACCTCTAACGTGAACAAAATTAACAAATGATGTAAGTGACTATGTAAGCAAAGAAAGAGTAGACAGAACATACAGCCCATTTTTATCTCGACTTAATTCCAATTCAACTTATTCTAGTTTGTATGTCAGTTATTGCTACACTCATCAAATAATGTGATAATTTTATATTATTTAAATATGTATATACTATATACTTCATTTGTTTTCAACAAATACGGTACTAACATATATAGATACACATTATTTGATGAAGAAATATGATGAATAAACTTGGTCAGCCTAGTAGTCTTTATTGTACCCTTGCCCCCCCCAAGTTTCTGTCTTCACTTATACCCAAGTGAAGGGGGGAGGTGGTCAGGTGAGGAAGGGGGAGGGGTTGGGTGTGTTTTTTTTATTTTTTATCTGAGTTGATAAGGTGTGTTGTGATGATAAAATAGAGATATTATGGAAATTAAAAAAAGTGTGTGTAAGAAAAAATTTAATTAACAAAGTAGTGTGAAGTGAAAACAAATAAAAAAAGAGTGCAAAATATATATATATATATATATACACAAATAGCAGCACTCTACAATAAAGGCTTATAACTTTGGCTGATATCCCTAACAAAAATATTTCGCTATACAATAAATGTTTATAACTTTGGCAAACGAAACTAACCTAACCGATAAGAATTTGGTTGAAATTATTTTTTAAAAAATGTACTAAAATGAAAAATGACACAAAGTCAAACCAACACAGTACGATTTGGCCTTAAAAATGTTAAGAATATCTGAATATGTAGCCTAGTGTTGAAAAGTACTGAAACAGTGAAACACATACCATTTATCTTTCTAGTCTCAACTCTCGTTCTACATCTGCTTCATAGTTTCTGCAGGTAGCTAGGTCTTAGAGTTAAAAGACCACCATGGCCATGGGAAGCAAAAACCATCAGCTCCATATTGCTTTCTTCCCCTTCATGGCTCAAGGCCACATGGTCCCTATCATAGACATGGCCAAACTATTTCTTTCTCGAGGTCTGAAAGTAACCTTCATCACAACCCCTCTAGATGCACCCTTCATCTACAAGAAATTTGAAAATTCAGGTACCCAAATCCACAATTTTACAATCAAAGTGCCTTGTGCAGAGGTTGGATTGCCAGAAAACTGTGAGAGCCTTCACTTGGCTACTTCCCCTGAAATGCAAGCCAAATTCTTCAGAGCTACAACCTTGCTTGGACCACAACTTGAGCAGTTCTTGCAGCAAAACAGACCCAATTGTCTTGTGGCTGACATGTTCTTCCCCTGGGCTACTGATGTGGCTTCAAAGCTTGGGATTCCCAGGCTCATATTTCATGGAACCAGTTACTTTTCCTTGTGTGCTACACTATGTGTGTATCTGTATAAGCCTCACAAGCAGGTCTCATCTGATTCAGAAGACCCTTTTGTGATTCCCAATTTACCAGATGAGATCAAGCTGACAAGGAAGCAATTGCCTGATTTTGACAGAGATGAAGTTGTGAATGATTTTTCAAAGATTTATGAAGCAACTAAGGAAGTGGAGCTGAGGAGCTATGGGGTTATTGTCAACAGCTTTTATGAACTTGAACCTGCTTATGCTGACCACTACAGGAGGGTTTTGGGGGTAAAGGCTTGGCATATAGGCCCACTTTGGTTATGCAATGAGCAGGTACTTGAAGACAAAGCCTCCACTGATGAGCAAGAGTGTATAAAGTGGCTTAACACAAAGAAACCCAATTCAGTTGTTTATGTGTGTTTTGGGAGTTTGTCCAATTTTGGTGATGCTCAGCTGTTAGAGATTGCAATGGGTCTTGAGGCTTCAGGGCAAAATTTCATCTGGGTTGTCAAGAAACAAAAGAATGATCAAGAAAATTGGTTGCCTGAAGGATTTGAGAAGAGAATTGAAGGGAGGGGACTGATTATAAGAGATTGGGCACCCCAAGTGCTTATTCTTTTACATGAAGCAGTGGGAGGGTTTGTGACTCATTGTGGGTGGAACTCAACCCTTGAAGCAGTGTGTGCTGGGGTGCCAATGGTAACATGGCCTGTGTTTGCAGAGCAGTTTTACAATGAGAAGTTGATAGTACAAGTGCTTGGGATTGGGGTTGGTGTTGGTGCCAAAGAATGGATTAGACTGGTTGGGGACAGTGTGAAGAGGGAGGCCATCGAGAAGGCTGTGACTAAGACCATGGTGGGTGAAGAGGCAGAGAAAATGAGAAGCAGAGCCAAGGCATATGCAGAGATGGCAAAGAGAGCTGTAGAAGTAGGGGGATCATCTTACTCAGAATTAGATGGTTTCATTGAAGAATTAAGGGTTCATGCCATCACTCAATGAATGAAGCAATCTTGACCAAAATAGTAAGAGGAACAATGAAATTATGCTTGATTTTGGTTTGTTCTGTTGCAATTTCATTTTGTCTTACACTTGTGAAATTCATTTTGAGCCCCTTTGTTTGTTTGTTTTTTTTTTTCCTTTATGGTCTGAAATTAATACTATATAGAATAAAAAAGATATTATTAGTTTGTATGTCATATTGCATATTGGCTTTTTATGGACATATTGCAGGGGATGAGAAACTTGCTTATACTAAGACCCCGTTTGGAATTGCGGTGGAGGACGGAAAAGCTGATGTGGATGACAATTCTCAATCACTTACAGCAGTTTTGGTGTTTGGTAAAAAAATAAAAAACTGTTTTCCCCCACAATTCTCAACTCCCCACAGCAAAAACATAAAGCAGGTTTCTAAGTGCTTTTAAAAACTGAAGTGAATCACAACAACAATTAATATTTTATTTTACCCATACTACCCTTATTAATTTCTATAATTTTTATTTGTTTATTTTAAATTAAAAAATATGTCCATTGTTAGTTATATTTTATATTGTGATAATTAATTATGATATTTTATTTGTACGATTAAAATTATAATATACTTAAAAAATAATAGGAATACTTATTTAATAATGTTATTCTTAAAAAAATTAATACTAATAAAAATTTGTAGCCACAAATTTAAAAAATAAGTAAAAAAATATTTTAGTTTTACCAAATAAATAAGTGAAATACACTTTTAGCATCATGTCCATTTTAATAATTATACACAGTCACATCACTTTTACATTAACATTTACCAAACACTTTAATATTGTTTTTTGCATTCACAACATTTTTGAAAACATAGTTTACCAAACACTCAACTGTTTTACTTTACAACTGACTTTACTTCACAGCTGTTTTTTCTCACAGCAATATCAAACTGGCCCTAAGGGTGTGAGAATAGCCATTATCCCATGAGATATGGGTGTGACACTAGGGTGACCATTTTTTGGGGGACTAGGACCAAGCCCAATTAGGTTTAAAGGACTTTTGGAGTTAGATTAGGTTGGCCAGAAAAAAAAAACAAAAAAACAAAAAAACAAAAAAGAAGAAGAAGAAAGGTGCTTGTACATGGATACATGATTCATGAATTTGATTGTAAGTTTGTATCACCCATGCATTGTTTTATTATTATTAATTTTTTTTTGTACCATGGAATGAAACATTTCATTAATAAAGCCACAAAGGCAGCAAGAACAAATGAAAAACCAAACAGCAAAGCAACTAAAAACACAATCAGTAGTCCAGTACCACAACAGCTAAAAACGCAACCAGCACCAAACTACCCAAATTCTAGCTACAACAGAAAACTAAGACAAAAGAGTGAAAGACCAAACACCAGCACCGAGCTCCATTGTTTTATTATTAACTGTACTTAAGAAAATGTTTAGGGTTAATTGAACTAACATTTTAATTGTTAATTCCTCTAATTTCAAATTCTAGTTAGTGTTGACTTCCTTTCATTTGGAAATGAGTTTAGGTAGAGAATTAATAAAAGAATATGCATACCATTAGCAAAATATGGGTTTCTAGCTTTATGGTAGAGCAATCATATCCCTTCTCTACCTGATAAATTCGTGTAGAGTTGTTCTTGTCATGTGACAACGCGTATATATAATAAGTAAAAATCATTATTAAATTTGAATATATGTCATTTTTAAATTGAGTTACTATGTCACTCAACATTTACACGTGTAAGAAAACCTTACACTAGCTTTAGCCATATCCTTCCATCCTCCCAAATTAAAAAGAAAGATGTATATACCAGCTTTAAGTTATGGGAATTTCCATCAATCTCTTATGTTGATTCATTGACCTCTAGACTTATTTCGAAATAGACTAGATTTAGAATGGATTGATACCATCTCTTTTTAGTGTACCATAGATTATTGTCCAATTTAATTGTAACAGTTAACCATTAGGATGAGACAACTCATGCTCCTACATAGGATTTTTTATTTATTATTATTACATAGGAGGAAATCAAACATTAGACTTTCTAATCCTAGTTTATTACCTAACTCCTCCTTCAACATAGGATTATGGGAAAATTAGAGTTTAGTCTTTCTAATATTTTTTATTTAGAAAAAAATCTTATGATTTTATTTTTTTTGAAATAAAGTCATTTAACTATTGCTTTGTCAAAGAAATATGTCATTATTTTTTTAAATTTTTGAGGGTATAGTGTACGAATTCACCTTATATATTCCTAGGATATAAAATAAGATTTGTAGAGGCTACATGTTAGGTTTTAACTCTAAAATTTTGAGCAAAAAACCGACAAACTAATCTTGAGAAGAAGTAAAATGCACTGCTGAAACTCAAAAATAACTGTTAAAGGCTCAGCACCTGATATGTGTGAAAAAATTAAAACTAATGAACAAATATTATGTAATATGAAATACTTACAATATTAATAGACTTTAATTAAAATTTTAAAAGTCATAAGATTTTATTTAATAAATTATTAAATTAAAAAATCTAAATAAAAGTTTCCCGATTATTATCTAACTTGATTATAATATAACTTGATTACAGTAGACTTCATCAACATTTTGGTCATTATACATGAATGTTAAGATTAGAAAAGATCTCTAACATTATTCTTATTTAATTTTTATATTTTACCCAGTCCACCTTTTGCTTCAAGGACAAGACGCCACATGTCCAACTTGAAAGACTTAAACTGTAAACACGTCCAACCCCTTGATAGACACCCACATTGGCATTCGTGTCCCACTCAATCCCTCCGTGAATCATGAATTGCACAGACACAAAAGAAAATTAAAAAAAAAAAAAAACAGAAAATTATATATCAAAGAGGACCTTCTAACTCTCTCTCTCTAGCAATGAAGACCAACAACACCGCCACCAACACAAAGCTCATCCTAATCCACAAACCCAACAATGTCAACGGAGGGGAACGAGTAAGCTCACCATCATCACACCGTCTATGGCTCCTTTTCTTCTTCACCTTCTTCACCCTCGCATTCACTCTCACTCTCATCAACCCCACCCCCCTCCCCAACCCCACAACCACCCTCACACCCACCTCCACAATCCCCCTCCCACCCTCCATCACCGACACTCTTCTTCACTACGCCATTTCATCAAACACCTCATCTACACCCCACATGTCCTCCGCCGAGCTCGCCGCCATCGCCGCCGCACTCACCCACCTCTCCTCCGCCGCCAACCTCCTCGTCTTCGGCCTCACCCACGAGTCCCTCCTCTGGCACGCCCTCAACCACCGCGGCCGTACCGTCTTCCTCGACGAGAGCGAGTTCCTCGTCTCCCAATTCGAGCAGTCCCACCCGGGCATCGAAGCCTACGACACGTCGTACGCCACCCGAGTCAAAGACTTCAAAAAACTTCTGTCCACCACCAAATCCCAGCTCCGAAATGAGTGTCGTCCGGTTCAGAACCTGCTCTTCTCCGACTGCAAGCTCGGGATCAACGACCTGCCCAACCACATCTACCAGCTCCCCTGGGATGTGATTCTGGTCGACGGACCACGTGGGTATTCTCCGGCGGCGCCGGGACGGATGTCGGCGATTTTCACCGCCGGAGTTTTGGCCCGCAGCAAGAGGGGTGGCGGAGCTAAAACCCATGTTTTTGTTCATGATTTTTATAGGGAGGTTGAGAGGATTTGTAGCGACGAGTTTCTCTGCCAAGAAAACTTGGTGGAGACTGTGGATTCCTTGGGCCATTTTGTTGTGGAGAAAATGGAAGATCAGAGCTTTCAATTTTGTAGAGATTCAACAACCCCATCATCAACATCTTTGTCTGTATCATCTGGGAAAGAAGAGGATGAAGGTGATGATTAGTTAATTTAGATAGGTTTTTGTAAATTATTACTTAGTTTGTTTTTTCTTTTTGTTTTTTTTTTTTTTTTTTTTTTTTTTTTTTGGTAAGAAAAAGTGTAATTTTGTTATATGGAAATTGTTATGAGCAATTACAAAGTAATGATAAATTATCATGCTTTGGGGAACTGGAAAGTGGAAGGCTTTAGTGGGTTTAGTGGGTCAGCTACTCAGCTGTTTGGTTTTGAGAAAAATAATAGAAATTTTGGATTTTATTTGTATTTGAATGTTCAAACGCTCCAACTTAGTCTTTATGCTATTAATTTGATCATTAAGTGAATAAATTTCACCTCATTAATCGCACTACTCCAGAGAGAATTCAAATTCGATTATTCAAAATTATGTTGTATTGGGGCACTAGAGTACTAATCTACATGTGCAAAAGAGGTGTAAAATTTACAATAAATAGTTAAGAAAAAAGAGGTGGGGAGAAGTTTTTTGAAGTCTTTGACCCGGATGACACCTGTTTTTTGAAATTTTACTAACCGACTCCTGTTTTAATTGTAAAATTTATAATAAATTGTATAATAAAAGGCTTATTGATTTTAACTACTAAATTTTAATAATTTTTTAGTTTAGATACCAAAATTAAATAGTATTTTAAATTAGATATTAGTTGAAAAGTCTAACAAATTAATAAAATAAAAGGTATTAAAATTTACAAAAATTACATCACATGCCACTACAATAAAAAAATATTACATCACAAATATTACATTAATTTATACTATACTGTTTTAAAAAAAAAATCAATACATTCACAACTTAACTGTGACTGTCTTGGTAAATTGAAAGAGACAACTCATATCACTATACTATATATTATTTTGAGTAAAAATATTGTTTTGATCTCTATTTATACTATATTGTAATATAATTTTTTTTAAAAAAATTCAATTAAGTCACATTTTAACTGTGACTGTCTCACAACTTAGATGTGACTGTCGTTCAGTCACAACTAAATTTGAAGTTATGAGTATCGTACAGTCACAACTAAATATGAAGTTGAGACTACATTAGCAAATTTTTAAAATAATACAAAAGTCTCAAGGGCAATTTTGTCAAAATCTTATAAATTTTAACTAATACTCATCATATGTGAGCTAAAAGATAAAAATGTTAGATGAAAAAAGTTCAAATAAAAGGGACCAACATATTTGTGACATAATCTAAAAAATTACATTTAAATTTAGTAGTTAAATTGAAATATTATATGATATTCATGATATACTAAAAAATTATTGAGATTTAATATTTAATCATAATTTTCTATACAATAAATAGTTGCATATAATTTATGCATTTGTTTTTTTTCAGACTTTGTATATAAGAGAGATAAATACATACACCCTTGGTCCTATTGTCATGCTCATACCACACATGCCATGTATTGTTTAATTTTTATTCTCGAGAACCAAACAAGAAAAGAATGACACATACTACAATTAAAACAATGTGTCGGTGGCCAATTTTTACATTTGAAAGGTGTTGGCAATGAGAGTCACACGAGTGGGGATTATAGCATTCCCTATTCTTTTCCCTTCGTGTATGTTAAGATTGTGTAATGGAATTTTAGGCTATGTTGGGCCAAGTTGTACGCGCTGTGATCCCACCTGGTTCGAAACGCGTGCAATTATTGGACTACGTGCGCGATTGTAGACGACAGAAGCTGCGGAGCATTTAGTGGGATTGGCGCAAAAGGAAAGGAAGTAGGTGTCGCATCTTAAAACTGACACTGTTGTTATCTGATCACGTGATACCTCGTGACAAAAAAGCGTACGGTACGGCAGATAAATATTTGGCGGGAGAGTGTCGGTGCGTTAACAGTAACGGTAATGGTAACTGTCCGACTTATTATTTAAACTAAAAAAGAAGTGTCTAGATAAGAACTGCAGGGATAGCTCAGTTGGGAGAGCGTCAGACTGAAGATCTGAAGGTCGCGTGTTCGATCCACGCTCACCGCATTTTAATTTTTTTATATATTTTTTTTTCATGGGCCAGTTTGAGCGACTTGATTAAAGGCCCTACTACGGGCCGGCCTGATTCTTTATAATAGGATGGGTCAATACTTTAGGCGCATTATAGTTTGGTTCGAATTGCCATAGGAATTTAATTTGATTGGATAATTTCAGCTCTGGCTCTCTCTCTCTCTAGAGAGTACCAGGCTTAGTTCTTTGCGTGATTAGTTGGTGCAAGTTTGTATAGTCTGTGTATGCAAGTTGAGAGGTTTTACCTTTGTTGGGCGCTCTCTCTCTCTCTCTCTCTCTAAACAAATATTCATGTAGTTAGATACTTAGATAAGGAATCATATTTCTTTCCAACTGGGTATAATTAATTACAGGAAAGTACCCAGTTTTCTTCTTTTCTTTTCTCTTTTCCTTTCTTTTCATGTTTAGTCTTTAGAATTCAATTATTCAAATACAACTTCCTTTTTTTTTCGGGCAAATGATAGCACTAAAGTATATGAAAACATGTGCTTTTCATGACTGGAACCAACTATGCAACTACCATATCCCACATAGCAATAGAATACATTTGGTCATGATCGATATATGTTTTTTTTTTTTTTTTATCTCTTCTTTTTGGGTTCCAATGGTCATTGTGACCAATGAGTGGTACTCATATTCACATCTTTTAGGTTGGTCAGTTAAACTAGCAATGTTCTATCTGTTTCAGTTAGTGGTAAGTGGTGCACTAATTTTTTTTCTTCAAATATCTAGCAAAGTGGTGCACTAATTTTTCCACCAATGGTATGCGGTCAATGATATGAACGTTCCAGAAGAAATGAAACAAAAGATACGGTAGAGCTAGGACAGTTATTGTATGAGGTCTACCCAATGCTAGATGCAGAGGCACATAATAGATCGATATGAACATCATGAGCTGTCCCGTAATAAAACCGGTTGTTGCTGATACTTTCTTCTCGGTTCCTTCTTCTCCTTCTTCCATAACCCGAGCTCGGAGAAGGAAGAGAGGCTTCTCGATCATATATTTAAGTTTAAATAGTTCCAATATAAACACAACATTCACAGTATAATAATGTTAGAAATTAAGTTCAATATAAGTTATAACGTACCACACCATTTACAGTACAATAATGGTAGTAGACCACATTTTGGTACTAAATGTGCACTATATATCTTTCTCCAATAAATTAGTGAGACTTATATTATTAACTCATTTTGATTAACAAGGTAGTACACATGTAGTACCCAAAATGTGATATTTCTAGCATTATTCTTTAGAGTAATAAGAAAATTTCTACCATATGAGAGTGAGTAAGTGAATACTAATAAATGTGATAAAATAACATTACTCAAGTGAATTTAAACACCATATTAGATCTCCAATTGATGCACGTTTAAAGTGGGTCAAACTAACTATAAGCATAAACTATATGAATGACAATTATATATATGATGGAAACCTAGCATTGAATTAAATTTCTTAGTAGCGCTATTTTTACCATATTTATATATCTCTTTATAGATGTGGAACACATGCAAGCAGGTTCTGCAAATGTGGATCTCACTTCTCTAGTACAAAACATAGTTTGTTAAGAAGATACGGTACAAATAACTTTATTCAAATTTCTTCGTTCTTATCTATACCTTGGTTTTATATAGAGTAGCTCGGCCAATCAAAATCCTCAAAATTTATGCATAGGAAACCAACTAATTTCTCTTCGATCTTGGGGGAACCTTACAAGGAATTATACTAAACGATTCTGGGTGCAGGCAGCTTCTGGGGAGCGAGAAGAACAATGCACACTCCTCCATTGATCTTTGATTTGGAAGATCAAGGATACAATTCTTCCTCAAGTCAAGAACCCCATTTCCGATTAACTTCCTACACATTGGCCCAGCTCTGGTAAAGTAGTTGTCGGACAAGGATAAATTTACCAGATTCCCTAATTCACACACCACTTCTGGAACCTGTCCGTACAATAAATTTCCGGCGAAGTTTAGTTGCTCGATCTTGTCTAAGCATCCCAAAGAACACGGCAATGGACCAGTCAATAAGTTATCTCCAGCATCAAACACTGTGGCATCTTTTAGAAACCCTAACTCATATGGGATGCAACCCGTGATTAGATTATTCAAGAATACTACTTCAACCAACGTCGACGAAGCACTTCCAATGCTTTTTGGGATAGGGCCGGTGAATTTGTTGTTCGCTAAAGTGAGGTAGAGTGCCGGTGTGGAACCAAGGTTATCAGGGAGTTTTTGCATGAAATTGTTATTGTTAAAGAAGAGCGCGTTTAGGGTTTGCATGAAAATTTGGGGTGGTACAGATCCAGTAAAGAAATTGTAGCGAATGTCTAAGAATGATAAACTATTCATGCTGAGTACCGCCGTGGGAAAAGGGCCAAAGAAGTTGTTATTGCTTATGTCAAGCTCGTAGAGGTATGGGAGGTTTGCAATTTTTGGGGAAATGGTACCTGAGCATTGTAAATAACTAAATATCAATGTTAACTGAAATATTATTATTATTTTGTTTGAAGATTCTTAGAAGTTTAAACGTATCTCTTTTAAGAAATTAATAATTAAGATATGTTTGGTACTGTTTTTTTAAAATATTTTTATTTAAGACTTATTCGCATCAATGTTTCTTGAAAGTAATTTTGATTTTCAATTTGTCGCATGAAACTTCATTCCTCCTACTTTGCCCCTCAAACTTTACAAAATACCATATTTTGTTAAGTCTGTCTATAAGTCCGTTAAAAAAGCTTACGTGACGCTTATGTGGAAGGGCAATAAACTGCCACGTCAACTTATTTGATGGAGCTTGTAATAGATTTGACGAAATATGATATTTTGTAAAGTTTGAGGGATAAAATGGAAAGAATGAAGTTTTAAGAGTCAAATTGAAAATCGAAATTATTTTCAAAAAACATTGACGTGAATAAGTCTTTATTTAATAAAGCTCTTACTAGAAACGCTTCTACTAAAAAGCACTAACAAATTTTTATGAATAATTATAAATTATTCATACAAAACACTTGAAAAGTACTTCCTGAATAAGTTTTTGACAGCATTTTATAACCCAAAAGAGCTTTTATTTATATAACAAACTCAACAAAAAACGCAATTATATAAAAACACTTTTACTAATCCGAAAACATTTTTGTCAGTTCTGAATTAATATAATCTTAGAGCGAAATATAGTGAAAGAAAATGTCCAAATGTATACAATTTGATACTCCTTAGAAAAAGTACCTGAGAAGTTGTTGGAGTTAGCGTGAAAGAGTGCAAGGTCAGGAAGTTGGTCAATGAAGCCGTCGAGAGAGGGAGCAGTGAGTTGGAAGCCATTGAAGTCGATGGAGGCGAGTGCAGTGGCGGTGAGATTGTCTGGTGGACTGTCGCAGTAGAAGCCCTTGTAGCTGCATATGTCGGAGCCAACCCAGGTTTTGGTGATGCCCAATGGGTCGGAAGTGATGGTGCTCCTGAAGGTTGCTATCACAGAGAAAACCAGAGCTAGTCTTTGGTCTGTGAAATTCAGAAATTGGGGAATTAGTGGTGGTAATATTGGTGGTAATAGTGATTGAGCTTCAATATCAGAGACTTTGCAAGTTACATTATTGAAGAAACAAGGAAGGATGATGATGAAGAAGATGGCATGATGTGAACGTTCAATTAGTAGTACAAAGAATCTTCCCATTTGACAAATAAGCTGGGTCTCTGTTTTAGAGAGAGAGAGAGAGAGAGCTTAAAAGATAATGGGAATTGACTAAAGACATTGATATAATGGTGTTTTATAGTTGTGGATGTGGTCATGTTGTAGTTTTTGTTAGTGGATCCGAACCTAAACATTTGTTTTTCCACTCTATTGGTAGGTGAAGATGTTACTGGTGTTTATGGCAGAGGCAGAGTAACGTACTCAATTTTAATCTAACCATCATAGCTGCACGAGGAAAGAGTTTGCAGTTAATGACATATAAACCGATTTAATAATTTATAAATTGGGTTAAATATAAAAATAGTCTTTACACTGATTTTTAATTTGGTCCATTAACTATAAAAAGTATTAATTTGATCCACAAATTTTTCAAATTGTACAAAGCAGTTGAAAATTAACGAAATTGGTTATATGAAAATGTGATGAATGGACTGAAATGCTCCTGAAAATGTGGTCACTTGCTGTACATATGACCAGTTTTCGTTAAATTTTTCGATGAAAATTAACGTTTATACTGCTTTAGTACAACTTGAAAAGTTTGTGGACCAAATTGACATTTTTTATAATTAATATATCAAATTAAAATTCACTATAAAGAATATGGATCATTTTTACATTTAACTCTTATAAATTTATATTTTAGTATAAAAAAGTAAATCCGTTAAAATTTAAAAGTTAAAAATAAGTACATGTTATAGATATTGGTGTGTGTATTTTAAATTTATTTTTCTGAGAAATGGGTGTAAGAGAATATAAATGCCTTTTTAAAGTGGACAAATTAAACATGTGGAGATGAATGTTATTTTATCTCCTACACCAGGTAAGTGCCATTTCGGAGTTGAAGTTTTCAAACTTCTATCATGAGATTGCATTGGCATGGCTGGAATTGGACTAGCACTAGTCCAATTGCAGTCTCAATATCATAATTAACCGATTTCATGTTTCTCATCCACAAATGATGCTTAAGAAAATACATATATATTTTTTTTTTTTTTGAGAATGAAGGAAATACATATTGTTTAAAATATGATTCTTACTTCTTAACAATGATTTTTTTATCATTTTCGAGTCAAAATTCAAGTGAATCCACATTCCCACAAATGTCCTTTTCGCCCTTCCCTAACATTCCAGCGTTAGAAAACTCCACCATACATGGGCCAACGGCCCAGCATCCAAAGAACTATCCTTATCTTTGAACTCCAAACACTTTGGGCCCAGAAAATAAACTTATACGGAGGCCCGGAGTACATTAGTTACCACTTCGTGAGTTGTCACCAGCTAAGATTTGGACCCCATCCTACATTCCTGCTCATATTTCCGAAGTTTCTTATCAAAAAATTAGTACGAATAAACATTATTATAAAAAGAGGACCCATCTATTCTGGGATTCTTTTTTATAATAATTTCATTTTCTCATTCTCTTTCAATAATAATTAATACATCATTAAGGAAGGAATAAATAAACTCGGTTCAGTACAACATTCAGCGTAATCAACGAGTTGGGTATATAACAATCATACTGAATATTAAATACAAAATTTAGGTTCAAGTATATTTAGGGCATGTTTGGTATTCTATTCAATTTTTTTTTTTTAAATAAGAAAACAAGTTATAGAAAAAAAAAATCAAAAACATGTCTTTTTAAAAAAAAATGATAAAACATCATTTTTTTTTTTAACACTTTCTTCTTTCTTAATTGTCATCATTTTTTAAATTTAAAAATTATTTTTAAATTTCATACCAAACAAGTTTTCAAATTTTAAATATTGATTTTGAAAACCCACATTAAAAAAAAATCTTAATTTTTGAAAACAAAATTTGAATAGAATACCAAACGGGTCCTTATATTCATCAATTATAAGATCTATTTTAAGTTAGTATGCGAATTATAATTATTTCAAATTTTCCTATTCACTAACAATACGGAATGATCCATCCATTAAGAATTTCGTCAAATTGACCATTAGTTGTCACGCTGGACGTAGTTCACTTGACATTTTTAATGACGTGACATTGACTGGTAGAGGGCAAAAATGGGTTTGACCCAAAAATAATTTCCCACCTTCCATGACGACACGTGACTCCTAACTCTAACATGGGCCCACCACTTCCCCCCCCCCTTTGTAAATGAAACCATAATTAAGCTGCATAAATTAAAAAAATCAAATTTTTGTTCTAAAGGCTAAAAACAACGTATTTAACTATTGAAATTAGGGTCTTATGCTCATCCAATAGTTTTGTTCACGATTTCCACTACAAATTGAATCTTATACAGTGCAAAAACTGATTTTTTATTAGATATTATAAGAATTAGTATTTGAGGAGGCCTAGTAGACTATGTCTAACATTGTACTTAATAGTCCATTTGATGGAATCACTAACGGATGGACTATTCTGTATGTTTTTTGTTAATTAATAAGAAAATTTGAAATATTTTATAATTAATTGATTAACTTGAAATGAATTCTATAGTTGAAAAAATTATAAGGTATAACCGATATACCGCCATGTGGTATAACCGATATACCGCCATGTGATATAACCAATCAAACGTGTAAGGATATTATTAGACGATGTGTTTATATTAATATATTAATAGGGTATAATATTAATAACATCCACTCATATTATAACAAATAGACTGGTTATACCACGTGTCAATATAGCGGTTATACAAAATAATTTCTTCTATAGTTAATAGATGTAAATGTATTTGAGCCAAAAATTTAAATTGAGATTTCTTGCACCATAGAAATATGATTATATTCGAATGATTGATCAAGAACACTTCTATCCCACTAAGAAAATAAAAGTAACTAAATTTGGCGAGAAAATGTGAGGGAAATAAATTGGGATTATGAATCTATGATAAGTCAATAATTCTAAGTAAAAATTGAAGAAATTGATAGAAATTAAAAAATACATTGAAAGGGTATAAAACAGCGGGGAAAAAGAGAGTTTTGAAGGATGAAGATCTGAGTTCGTGGGCCCGACCCATGATTTGTTGGAAATGAGCCTAAAAAATAATCCATTGAAACTCTACTTTTCTATCCAACTAATTATTGGTATAGAGATTTTTAGTTAAATTTTCCCTTTTCATACAAAGAAAACACTACTATTTCATTAAAATTGTCGACTCAACAGAGTCCACAAACAAGTGAGAGCGCAATATTATCCAGTATCTCAGTACCAATAAAGCCCCAAGAAGGTACGAATTACAAAAATCGATCCAATGGCCAACTTTCTCAACTATAAGTCAACAACATCCCGCAAAAATTTCCAATTTAAACAGAAAAAAGGGACAAATCTGATAGAACTGATGTGGGTAATCAAAGATCTAAATTTGAATTTTATGAACCATTTATTTGTGGTAACCAAAGACCAAAGAAGTATTTTCTACATTTACTTGTTTTATCAAATTTGATGTACCCTGAGATTAAGTATCATGCCCAATTCCAACATTTCAGATCACATGACTGAATGAGGTCCCTAGACTCTGAGTATGTCCATAGAGGAGCCGCCCTAATGAACATGATATGATTTCATTGAAAGTTTTAGAATTAATAGAAGAATAGATCGAACTATGTGTTACATATTTTTTAAACCACGTATTAAGTATACTTTATTTTTAATAAAAATATAGTACATTTGTTGAATAAGAATGTGGTACATCTAACATTATTTAATAAATCTCCTTATTTCATAAATTTGCATCAGTTGCTTATTTAGCAATACAAATCAGGTTACATTTGCTCCATCAAATAATGAGGTAGCTAGAAACATCAATAAAGAAAATATATATGCATAAAAATATATGGCAGAGATTAGACCCACCATGACTCTTCTTGGCTGAGTCCACTAAGAGCATGAAATTAAATCACAGCCTATGGGCTATAAGAGTGTCATAAGATAGTGGGGCAGAAGCTTGATGATGATCAGACGTCTTGTCAGTCGAATAGTACCTTTTTTGACAAGGAATGTAAGTCAAGGACTTCTCATTGGGACAGTGTCTGGGCTTAGAGAAGAAAGCAGCACACTCTGCCTTTGATTTCTGATTTGGGAGGTCCAAAATGCAGTTCATATTCACATCAAGCTTCTTCTTCTTGATCAGCTTCCTGCATTCTGGTCCCACCTGGGTGAAGTAGTTGTTTGCCAAGGAAAGCTTTTCTAGGTTGGGCAACTGGCAGACCAGCTCAGGCACTGGCCCCCAGAACTTGTTGTTGGCCAAGTTCAGAATTTCCATCTTGGCCAAGCAAGCAAATGAGTAGGGTATTGGGCCTGTTAGGGAGTTGGAGCTCACATCAAACAAGGTGGCCTCCTTCAGGTACCCAATTTCATATGGCAAACACCCTGCAAGCAAGAAATTAAAGGTCAATGTTAAGACGATTAGTAGACTCTAAAAATTTGATTTATAAAAAAATGAGCCAATAACGTATATTAAACTAACATTCTTCTTTATGTGCAACTCAATTCTGTACATGAAGTGTACAGAAGAAAATACTCAATTTAAGCTATCAAAAAATGAGCGAACAATATATATGTTAACACGTACTTACCTCATGGGCAGCCTTATCGTGCATGTGAAGATGAAATACAATAGATACAAACAATATAGGTGCAGTTCTACACTTCTACTATGTAGGAAATAAGTGGGGGAAGAGGTTAGTGGTTTCGAACCCAAAACCTAGAAATTTTGATACCATGCCATACACCTATTAGACCCCAAAAAGCTAAACTATTAGGGAATGAAACTAATACTAATACATCAATATTGAAATCATATAAACATACAGAAGTACATCAATATCAAAAGAAACTTTATGAAAATGTTTTGAGTGAAATGAACTAATAATATGATCATTAAAAAGAGAATTAACCCAGAATATTTTGAAGATATTATGGAAATTTCAGATGATACCTGTAAGGTGGTTGTTGAGGAAGAGAACTTCATAGAGGGTCTTTGATGTTTGGCCAATGCTTCTTGGGATTGGACCTGTGAACTTGTTGTTGGCAAAAGTGAGGTAATGGGCAGTTGTGGATTCAAGATTATCAGGAATCTGCTGCATAAAATTATTGTCGTTGAGGAAGAGCAAATCAACTTGTAGGCTGAAGACTTGGGCCGGAACCGACCCAGAAAACGAGTTGAACCGGAGGTCCAAGAAGGTCAAGTTTGTGGCACCGAGAACTTCATTTGGGAAGCCTCCGGAGAGCTTGTTGTTGCTGAGGTCAAGCTCGTAGAAGAACCGGAGCTTAGCCGCGCCTATTGGGACTCTGCCTGTGAAGTTGTTGGAGTTAGCATGGAAAAAGGTCAAGTCCTCTAACTTGTCCATGAAGCCATCGAGGATGAGTTTGGGGCCTCCAAAGAGGAAGCCATTGAAGTCTACTCCGGAGACTGTTTTCTGCTTCAGGTCGGGAACAACTGCGCAGGAATATCCCTTGTATTTGCAGACATTATTGCCTACCCATGTCTTCTTGATGTTTTTGGGGTCGGATGTGATTCTGGATTTGAATTTTTGGATCACATTGAAGGCAATTCTAAGTCTCTCGCTTTCGAATCCCGGCGGCGGTGGTGGAGGCAGTGGTGGTGGTGATGGCGGTGGTGGTGATGGTGGTGGCGGTGATGGTGATGGCGGTGGCGGNATATTGAAAGCAAAACTGAAGCACAGAAAGAGATGGTATTGGTACCCATGTCTTTCTTTAGGCATAGGATGATAGGAAAATTGAGAGAGAATATTAATGCTTATATAAAGATATTGTGACTATAGGTACAGAGACTTATGTGAAGAATAGTCAAGGCTCAAGAGCAAACAGATAAAATGGCCCAAAAATGTTTATCTCGGTTGAGAGTTGTGAGGGTGTTGTGTCATTGTCAGACAGAGTGACACTTTTTGTAACATTATTGTTTGTCACTCTGATTCCTTGCAATATATATTGCTTTTAAGTCTTTTATGTGGCCATACCTAAAGTTTACGAGCTTGGCCTTACTATCGTGATTCATGGCTAACTTCTTGCGCAGAGGCAGAGCCACTCAGGATGTAAACAATGTTGGAGTATGCAAATGAAGATTCGATTCTGAAAGAGAAGAAAAAGAAGGCTTTCCAGTTTAAAGCTTAAAGGTCATTCTAAAAACAAAATGCCCACATGAGCCTTGGACAGAAGACAGTGAAGGGCACTTTTCTACAAAATGACACATCAATAATTTGGGATTCACTCATTTCACATGGGGCACATCTCAACGTATACCACAATTTTAAAAAGACAACAAAGACCTTGGCTTCTTCTTACTTCTTAGTCTATGCCATATTTCCTCTGCAATAATGCAAATTTTGAAAGGGTTACCAACAACATGACACATTTGGTGAGATGACTGTAAGTGGTAGTTTAACGCATGGCAGCTAATAAGTGGGCATAAGTAGTGAAATTTGATGGCCAATTTGATGAGATGATTGTTAACAATTGTACTCTGTACCCTCTCTATTCTTTTCTGTTGAAAAAAAATAAAATATTATAGAGTTTTTGCATTTATCATTTCTTATTTTGTGATTTAACATATTATGAGAAAGACAATCATAATAAATATATACTCGTTATATAAAATTTTACTTAGAATGGCTCCATTTAATCTGTGAATGACATGCAAAAGCACCTATTTGAATAATGCAAAGGAGGAAGTACTATGTTTAAGAACTTTACTCAGGTCATAATTTATGATGGGGTGTTATCATGAACTGTAAGATTTATTGTTATAAAATTTATGATCGACAACTAGAAATTGAAGCATCGAGAATGATGTCAACATGGGAATTAGGTGTCCACTGAGACTGACTTAGCATGCTTGTTAATATATTAAATTGCATCCAATCACGACTTGGAAGAGAGCTAAAGACTAGCTAAGCCACGGCCAGACAAACCAAATAAGCACATCAATGTTACATTCCGAACATAAATAAATGGTTAGAAGATACAGGAGCAGAGTCACAAACTGCACTGCTAACAATCAAACATTCCCTGTAATTATGTAATTATAGAAGAACTATATTTTCGAATCACGTTAGCTGACCACCGTTGCATAAAATATGAAATTCAGTTATTATATAAATTATAATAGCTAGTATTAACACCTAAAACTCTAGACTCTTGGAATAGGTTTGAAACTTTGAATCCATCCATAGATAGCACCCACTGGTCTGTCCAAATATGAATTAATATTCATACCATTACCAAAAGGCATGCAAGCTTCCTTCTGAAATTTGAATATATTGAAAAACTCTTGCAGTTTACAAGACGCCTCTCCTTTGCGCCTTTCCTAACAATATTTCAGTGTAGGGTACCTCCACCTATATATGGGCCTACGGCCCATCATCCAAAGAACTATCCTTATCTTTTAGCTTTCATCACATTGGGCCCAGTAAACAATCCTAGCCGGAGGCCCATTAGCCCACTCATGACCATTTGTGACTTTGAGAGTTGTCACCGGTTATGATTTGGATTGTATTCCTTTAGTCACAAGTCACAACTTGGTTAAATAGTACAAATAAACATTATTTAAAAAAAAAATTAGAATATAGGTTTGTCCCCTACTGTCCTTCCTAATTCGACTTCACATTGGATGGTGATTGGTGTGATAGGAGTGTGGAGGACCCATCTCAAATTTTTTTTTTTTTTTATCATTTCATTTTCTCTTTATTTTTTTTAAACAAAATATATCGTTAATTAAGAAAGGTATATATTCAATTTAATCATCAACACTAGGTCATCAACAAGAAATAATTTTATAAAAAATAAAAAAATGTGAGTCATTAAATTGCAAAATTTTAATTTAAATAAATTAATTGTTTTGCAATCTAATATCTTACCATTCTGGTGCCTGTATATACTTACATTTCTCATACTTATAAGAGTATTTTTTTTGTTGAGAAACTCAACCTTCCTATTGAAAGAATCAACTCAATTTAGTCTAAAAAGTGTAAATCGAGTCGGATTCCAACCTAATGTGTCAGTAACCCACTAATAAAGCCACAAGAAGCTATGAACGGCCAACATATTACTTAATTAACAAAAACCAATGGCCAACTTTCTCAATTACAGGTCAACAACAACTAGTGAACATATCCAATTTAAAAAAAGAAAAAAAGGGACAAATTGGATAGAACTGATTGTGGTCTAAAATTTGAATTTTCTTAACCTTTTATTTGTGGTACATGTAGGGCTAGTCTAAGAAACTAGGAGGCCTTAGGCGAAAATCAAAGTTGAGGCCTTTTGTATAAAAAAAAATTAACAGTAAAAAATTATTGGACAAAAATTTACCACCCAAACAATCTTTTACAAATATCTCTAACAAATTTTTTGATAAATAAAAACTAATTGAACAAAAAAAGTAAGAGTAAAAAAGACAGAGAGAGAAGACATAGAAAGAGATAAGAGAGTGAGAGAGATGACAAGAAAAACTAGTAAAAAAAAAACGATAGATGTTACTTTATTATAATAAGCCTTATTTCAAGGAAAAAGACTCATTTATAACAAAAAAGATTAGACTGTTGTATTTAAAAAGAGAGGCCCATCTAAAGACGAGCAGTCTAAATATGGTCTTAAAAATAAGAAAACAAAGATTGAGTCCACAAAAAAAAAAAAACAAATAAAGAAGACTTTTTTATTTCTTAGTGGGCTTAAAACTAGTAAACTAAAATGAGGCCTTATACTTGCCAGGCCCTAGACGGTTGCCCAGCCTGCCTGCCCTCCGGGCCGGGCTTGGGTACATGGCCACCAAAGAAAGCACTTCCAACATTTACTTGTTTCTTGTCAAATTTGATGTACATTGAGATTAAGGAATTGTGTGTATCAGCATGGGTTAAGACATGGGTAGGCATGTTGTGTCTGCCTAATGTTCCCTTGTATTTCCTGTATAAACCTTGTTTTGACATAAGTATATATCATGCTAAATTCCAGTATTTCATATCACCTTGACCAAAGGTGGTCACTACACCCTAGAGTATGTCCATAGAAGAGCCGCCCTAATGAAAACAATATGATGATCTCATTGAAAATATAATAACAAAAAAAAAAAAAAAAAAAAGACAAAATGTTTTGTACGTTTTTGAAATCCCATGTGAACCATATCTTTGATATAAGTCGATCTATTTATACAATTGAGTCTCATTCTAATTGTGTGGTATACTTGAGATGATCCTCAATAAAGCAAGTGGGGTTACCTGTGATAAACATCAAATACATCATCTTGATAACAGATGTCGCGTTCTCTACACAGATAGCTCCCTCTTGTGAGCAAAACAAGTAGTTCCCCGAATGGCCAATACAAACTACTTGCTGTCTCTTCTTCAGCCTGTGATGACACTTTCTAATGAGCTGATATGAAGCTAAAGAATTCATCTTTCTCTTCGTCGCCAAGTTGAACAGGAAGCTTAATTCCAAAGTCATGTGGATCAAAAGCCATAGACAAGTGACAATATTGCAGTAAGAAATGCAGTTGGGTAGTGCAAGATACTAATGGAGCAAAGAGGAGTATTGGCATGATGTCATACTAGACCACATGGCAAAAACTGCCACCATGTACATGTCATACTTGGGATGTTTTTTTATTTTCATCAAATCCTTGTAATTTGTGTATAAGCAATCAAGCTTCTGGCTCTATTAATACATGATTTCTAAGTTTTTCTGGTTTTGTTCTTTGCTTTTATTGTGTTTTTTTTTGTTTTTGTTCTTGTGTAATTATTTGATGGGTCTATGGCATTGGCTTTTGGCAAAGGTAGTGCTATACCAACAAAAATGTTTCTACTTCCTACCAATAATTATAATTAGTTATCAATACTATGTTAAGCTTGGTGTTATATATATATATATATACACACATATATGGGAAAGAAGGATGATAATAGCAACACAACTGCAAATGTGAGATATATATATATATATATTTTTTTGCAAAGTGAAAGTAATGAAAAAAATTAGAAAAAAAAAGTATAAACGCAAGTGGAAGTGGTTTTTTAACTAAACAAGTAATTGTAAAACACTTTTAGCATCATGTCCATTTTAGTTATTATATACAATTAAAATACTTTTAACACTAATATTTACTAAACAGAGTCATTTTTTGTACCTACAACACTTTTCATAATACAGTTTATCAAACACTCAACTGTTTTATTTTACAGCTGATTATAATAAGAGTACACTCAACTGTAATTATTTTTATAGCACAACAGTACCAAGAGCTTCAAAAATCACTACCTATGAGGTATAAGAGTGCCATAAGATAGTGGGGCATAAGCTTGATGATGATCAGACGTCTTCTCAATCGAATAGTACCTTTTTTTACAAGGAATGTAAGTCAAGGACCTCTCATTGGGACAGTTTCTGGGCTTAGAGAAGAAAGCAGCACACTCTGCCTTTGATTTCTGATTTGGGAGGTCCAAAATGCAGTTCATATTCACATCAAGCTTCTTCTTCTTGATCAGTTTCCTGCATTCTCGTCCCACCTGGGTGAAGTAGTTGTTTGCCAAGGAAAGGTTTACTAGGTTGGGCAACTGGCAGACCAGCTCAGGCACTGGCCCCCAGAACTTGTTGTTGGCCAAGTTCAGAATTTCCATCTTGGCCAAGCAAGCAAATGAGTAGGGTATTGGGCCTGTTAGGGAGTTGGAGCTCACATCAAACAAGGTGGCCTCCTTCAGGTACCCAATTTCATAGGGCAAACACCCTGAAAGCAAGAAATTAAAGGTATAGACTCTAAAAATTTGATTTATAAAATAATTAGTAAACTTTAAAAATTTGATTTATAAAAGAATGAGCCAATAATGTATATTAAACTAACATTCTTTTTTACGTACAACTCAATTTGATCTGTACATGAGAAAAAAACTCAATTTAAGCTATCAAAAGATGAGACAACAATATATATCAAGTGAACATTTTGGCTCACGGGGCAGCTGCATGTGAAGATAAAAAGACAATCTATTCAAATGATATAGGTGCCAGTTCTACTCTGTAGAAAATAAATGGGAAAGAGGTCAGTGATTTCGAAACCCAAAACCTCAAAATTTTGATACATGTCAGACATCTATAGACCCCAAAAAGCTAAACTATTAGGGAATGAAACTAATACTATTAAACATCAATATTGAAATCATATAAAAATACAGAAATATATCAATATCAAAAGAACTTTATGAAATTGTTTTGAGTAAAATGAACTAATAATATGATCATTAAAAAGAGAATTAACCCAGAAAATTTTGAAGATATTATGGAAATTTGAGATGATACCTGTAAGGTGGTTGTTGAGGAAGAGAACTTCATAGAGGGTCTTTGACGTTTGGCCAATGCTTCTTGGGATTGGACCCGTGAACTTGCTGTTGGCAAAAGTGAGGTAATGGGCAGTTGTGGATCCAAGATTATCAGGAAGCTGCTGCATAAAATTATTGTTGTTGAGGAAGAGCAAATCAACTTGTAGGATGAAGACTTGGGCCGGAACCGACCCGGAAAATGAGTTGAACCGGAGGTCCAAGAAGGTCAAGTTCGTGGCACCGAGAACTTCGTTTGGGAAGCCTCCGCAGAGCTTGTTGTTGCTGAGGTCGAGCTCGTAGAAGAACCGGAGCTTGGCAGTGCCTTTTGGGACGGTGCCTGTGAAGTGTTGGAGTTGGCATGAAAAATGGTCAAGTCCTCTAACTTGTCGATGAAGCCATCGAGGGTGAGTTTGGGGCCTCCAAAGAGGAAGCCATTGAAGTTTACTCCGGAGACTGTTTTCTGCTTCAGGTTAGGGACGACTGCGCAGGAAAATCCCCTGTATTTGCAGACATCATTGCCTACCCATGTCTTCTTGATGTTTTTGGGGTCGGATGTGATTCTGGGTTTGAAGTTTTGGATCACATTGAAGGCAATTCTAAGTCTCTCGCTTTCGAATGGGCCCCGGGAAGGTGCCGGCAGCGGTCTTGGTGGCCAGGATTTTGGTGGCGGTGGTGGTGGTGGAGACTGTAGTTTTGGCCGTGGCGGTGATGGCCATGGTGGCGATGTTGGTGATGGTGATGGCATTGGTGGTGATGGTGGTGGTGGGTGGGGCGGGCTTGGAGGGGGAGGAGGAGGAGGAGGAGGGCTGCTTGCACCATCTCCACCTATGATTATTTCCAAGGCTTCTCTATGTGTCTTGGTCAATGGATGACCAGCTTCAACCTCATGGTACAAACATAAATGCAGGAATAATATTGAAAGCAAAACTGAAGCACAGAAAGAGATGGTATTGGTACCCATGTCTTTCTTTAGGCATAGGATGATAGGGAAGATAGAGAGAGAATATTAATGCTTATATAAAGATATTACGACTTAGAGAAGAACTGTGTCATTGTCAGACAGAGTGATACTTGTTTTAGTTTTTTGTAACATTATTGTTTGTCACACTGATTTCTTGCAGTATATATTGCTTTTAAGTCTTTGATGGGGCCATACTTAAAGTTTAGGAGCTTGGTCCACCAATCGTGATTCATGGCTAACTTCTTGCGCAGAGGCAGAGCCAGAGCCACTCAGGATGTAAACAATGTTGGAGTATGCAAATCAAGATTCGATTCTGAAAGAGGAAAAGAAAAAGAAGGCTTTCCAGTTTAAAGCTTAAAGTTAAAGGTCATTCTAAATACAAAATGTCCACTGGAGCCTTGAACAGAAGACAATGAAGGGCACTTTTCTAGAAAATGACACTTTAATAATTTGGGATTCACTCATTTCACATGAGGCACATCTTAACGTATTCCACAATTTTAAAAAGACAACAAAGACTTTGACTTCTTCTTAGTCTATGCCATATTTCCTTGAGTAAATTGATAAAAAGTCAATTTTAAAAGGGTTACCAACAACATGACACATAAAAAATTTGTGGTAGTTTAACCCATGGCAGCTAATAAGTGGGCATAAGTAGTGAAATTGATGAGATGATCCCAAACCCCCTTAGAAGAGCTTGGCCAACAGTCATGTCAAGGATAGGTTCCGAGAGAGTAGATGTGAGATAACTCATGACAAGCTGGTCTTTCTAAAACCAAGGCAAATAAACCGGATTTGAGTGGCCATTGTAGCAGGTGCAACGGGGGGAAGAGTCTTAGACGGAGCAATGGAGGAGTCATCCACATATTTCTAAAGATCATGGCCGATAAGAAACAGCTTCATCTGAGTAGACCACAAGAGAAAATTGGAGTCGGTGAGCTTGAGAAAAATAGCAACATTCAGGTCAGAGAGAGAGGATGATTCAAATGAAGGAGAGGGGGTCAGCTAGGGTTTGAAAGAAAAAAGAAAGGTTAGGGTTTAGAAAAACCTAAGCGACTGATACTATGTAAACTTGGTAGTTTTCATTGATTGAATAATTGGGTACACATGGTATATATGACCTCATTCGATGCATATGATAGGATTTGATAGGATAAATGGCTAAATTCATGTGTATTTAAGGAAGAAGTTTCTAACTTGAAGGAATAAAATACATTAAGATGGACTAATCATAAGAGGAGACTTATCTTTTCTAATCCCCCAAAAAATGGTGGGATTAAATAATCCATGTTCTTCCTATCTTCTTCCTTCAAGTTAGAAGATACTCTCTATGTTCTTTGAATACACATGAATTTAACTACTTATCATATCTAATCATATCCTATACACCAAATGAGACCACAGTATACAAACTTATCTTGGCCGTATACAAGAGAAAGACTTAACATACAAGATTCACGAACTCCTAATTATACAAGGATATATATCAAGCTAGGAAACATGACTAATATTATTAACACTCTTTACTCTTTTTTGTTGAAAAAATAAAATATTATAGATTTTTTACGTTTATTATTTCTTAATTATCATGTGATTTAACATGTTATGAAAAATACAATCATAATAAATGTATACTCGTTATATAAAATTTTACTTCTTTGATTGAACAAGTAGAATGGCTCCATTTAATTTGTGAATGACATACAAAAGTACATATTTGAATTGTAAGATTTATTCTCATAAAATATATGATCGACAACTAGAAATTGAATCGTAGAGAATGAAGTCAACATGGGAATTAGGTGTCCACTGAGACTGACTTAGCATGCTTGTAAATAAATTAAAGGGAGAATTAGAGTACAGTACATTTTATAAATCTTTCTTAAACTAAAACCGGTAGTGATTTAGGGTTTTTAATTAAGTCATTTTATTTTTCTTCTTTGACGGCTTTATGTTAAGTTTTAACTCCAAAATTTTGGGCTTTACTCAAAATTTCGAAGTTAAAACCTAATATGCAGCTTCTACAAAGTCCACTTTACACCCTAGGAGGGGAAATACCCTTCAAATAAAGGAAAATACCCTTCAAATCGAGGAATGACTTTATTATAAATTAAAAGAATTTTCTTATAAATTAAAATGATTTTCTTATAAATATTATGAATTAAAATAATTTTCTTATAAATTTTAAAATACCCCCGGTCTCTATCTAAAAACTATTTTTCTAAAGAACTTAAGTCTAATTATCTCTAAATTAAATTGCATCCAATCATGAATTGGAAGGAGCTAAAAGACTAGCTAAGTTATAACTAGCCAAACCAATCAAGCATAAAAATGTTACTTCCTAATATAAATAAATGTTTAGAAAATACTGGAGCAGAGTCACAAATGCACCGAAAACAATCAAAGAATATTATAGAGGAACTGTATTTTTAAACTACATTAGCTGATCACTACTGCGTAATAGATGAAATTCAGTTATTATATAAATTATAATAGCCATTATTAACACCTAAAACTCTCTTGACTCTTGGAATAGGTTTGATAACTTTGAATCCATCCATAGATAGCACCCACTGGTTTGTCCAAATTTGAATTAATATTCATACCATTACCAAAAGGCATGCAAGCTTCCTTCTGAAATCTGAATATATTGAAAAACTCTTGCAGTTTACAAGACGCCTCTCCTTTGCGCCTTTCTTAACAGTATTCCAGTATTGGGTAACTCCACCTATATATAGGCCTACGGCCCATCATCCAAAGAACTATCCTTCTCTTTTAGCTTTCATCACTTTGGGCCCAGTAAATAATCTTAGCCGGAGGCCGGAGTCTATTAGCCCACTTATGACCATTTGTGACTTTGAGAGTTGTCACCAATTATGATTTGGACCGCATTCCTTTAGTCACAACATGGTTAAATAGTACAAATAAACATTATTTAAAAAAATTAGAATATAGGTTTGTTCCCAACTGTCCTTCCTAATTCGACTTTAGATTGGATGGTGGAGGACAGGAGGAGTGTGGAGGACCCATCTCAAATGGGATTTTTTTTTTATCATTTTTTTTCTTTTTTTCTTTTTCCAAAATATATTGTTAATTAAGCAGGGTATATATTCAATTTAATCATCAGCATGACGCAGCGAAAATTTAAGGGATTCAAACGAAACCCTAAAAATAACAGATTCTGGAGTCCACCAGAAAGATTGAGAGAAAACTCTCGTTCTTAATATTGATAAACTGAATAATCATCATCCAGACAATTATAAAATTGCTTAAATATGTTTAGGAAAACCCTAGGACACTAACAACCTCATAACTAAAGCCCACTGACATTAGGAAACCCAAATAAAATAGAAGCGAAAATTAATAAAATGTCGAAAATTTGAAAAATAATTAAAACGCTGTTTTGAGGCTCTAAACAAAAGAATTTGGCCAAAAACTGAACAGGCTCATGGTTTTATTATGAGTCTTGTAGATCTTGTCATTTTCCTTCAAATCGATATATTATGCACCCAATTATGACACCAAAATATTCTTTGCTGCATTTTATGTCGATATATTAACTGTATATGATTTGTTTCTTTATTTCGTGTCTTCTTGCTAATTTTCAGCTGCTTTCTTTTCCTGGTTTTATTTTTCTTAAATCGAACCCTAACTCGTCCTACATCACAGCATTAGGTCATCAACAAGAAATAATATTATAAACATAAGAAATGTAAGCATACATAAAATTAAGAAATGTGAGTCATTAGAAAATTCAAATTTTAGACCACAATCAGTTCGTCCCTTTTTTTATACTTTAAATTGGATATGTTTGCTAGTTGTTGTTGACCTGTAATTGAGAAAGTTGGCCATTGGTTTTTGTTAAGTAATATGTTGGCCGTTCATAGCTACTCGTGGCTTTATTAGTGGGTTACCGACACATTAGGTTACAATCCGACTCTATTTAGACTTTTGTTTGGACTAAATTGAGTTGATCCTTTCAATAGGAAGGTTGAGTTTCTTAATAAAAGAATTATCTTACAAGTATGAAAAATGTGAGTATATAAACACAAAAAATGGTGAGTTATTAGATTGCAAAACAATTAATTTATTTAAATTAAAATCTTGCATTTACTTGTTTCTTATCAAATTTGATGTACATTAATTGAGATTAAGTATCATGCTAAATTACAGTATTTCAGATCACCTTGACCAAAGGTGGTCACTACACTCTAGAGTATGTCCATAGAAGAGCCGCCCTAATGAAAACGATATGATGATCTCATTGAAAATCTTATAACTAAAAAAAGAGACAACATATTTGTACTTTTTTTGAAATCCCATGTGAACTATATCTTTGATATAAGTACGTCGATGCATTTATACAATTGAGTCTCACTTTAATTAGAAATGTAATACACATGTGGTACACAAAAATATGGTACATTTTCTTACAAAAAAAAAAAGGTACATTTAGTATTACTCAACAAAACTCATTATTTTTTAAATTTGCATCAGCTGCTTATTTAAGACTAATAACCAAGTTACATTTGCTCCATAAAATTGAGGTATCTAGAAACATCAATAAAGAAAACATATATGCATAAGTGCATAACAATATAGGGTTATGGCAGAAGATTAGACCCACCATGACTCATTTCGATGAGTCCACTATAGTGTTATGTGACAATAGATATGCCTCTCAATTGCACCACCACACAAATCACAAACCGTGAATATAACAACAATAGGCACCGGAAACTCTGCCCCTAGAGATTAATAGGCACTGTTTTTGGTGGGTGTCTGATGAAGGATTTTGTAGTGGTGCTAAGAGCTTGAAAAATCACTACCTATGGGGTATAAGAGTGCCATAAGATAGTGGGGCAGAAGCTTGATGATGATCAGACGTTTTCTTAGTCGAATAGTACCCTTTTTGACAAGGAATGTAAGTTAAGGACCTCTCATTGGGACAGTTTCTGGGCTTAGAGAAGAAAGCAGCACACTCTGCCTTTGATTTTTGATTTGGGAGGTCCAAAATGCAGTTCATATTCACATCAAGCTTCTTCGTCTTGATCAGCTTCCTGCATTCTGGTCCCACCTGGGTGAAGTAGTTGTTTGCCAAGGAAAGCTTTTCTAGGTTGGGCAACTGGCAGACCAGCTCAGGCACTGGCCCCCAGAACTTGTTGTTGGCCAAGTTCAGAATTTCCATCTTGGCCAAGCAAGCAAATGAGTAGGGTATTGGGCCTGTTAGGGAGTTGGAGCTCACATCAAACAAGGTGGCCTCCTTCAGGTACCCAATTTCATATGGCAAACACCCTGAAAGCAAGAAATTAAAGGTCAAGGTTAAGACAATTAGTAGACTCTAAAAATTTGATTTATAAAATAATTAGTAGACTCTAAAAATTTGATTTATAAAAGAATGAGCCAATAATGTATATTAAATTAACATTTTTTTTAAAGTGCAACTCAATTTGATCTGTACATGAAGAAAAGACTCAATTTAAGTTATCAAAAAATGAACCAACAATATATATTAAATTAACATTTGCAGCCTTATTTGCATGTGAAGATAAAAAGACAATATATTCAAATGATATAGGTGCAGTTCTACTTTGTAGAAAATAAATGGGGAAGAGGTTAGTGATTTCGAACCCAAAACCTCGAAATTTTGATACATGTCAGACACCTATGAGATCCCAAAAAGCTAAACTATTACGGTGTGTTTGGATGAGGAAATTTAACTTAGAATTTCATTAAAAGTCAAAATTTGTGAAATGACAAGTTTTAATTCTCTTGTTCGGTATTACGGACAAAAATTTGAAAGCCATCGATACTAATTTTAAATTTCATCTAAATATATGTCATTTCCAAAATTGATGAAGCACACTTACCACTGCCATATATCATCACCACCACAACCCTCATTTCCAACATCGCTGCCACTACCTCCACACCCCAACACTGTCGGCCGGCCTAGAGGAGGGGCAGTGAGTGCAACGGCCTAGGCCCGGCTTCTAAGGGTACTAACAATATTTTTTATTAGTTTGAAAATTTATAAACTCTTGAGAGGAATACAACGTGATTTGCTACTTTTGAGATTAAATGATGGAAACTTGGCCCGCCACCTTTGAGTGATTTGCTATGAGTTGGAAAAGATTAGTTTTGTTTCCTATTCATAAAAGAAGAGAGGGCTAATAAAGAATGACAAGAAGAGGTTTGGTGGTGGAGATAAAAAAGAAAGACTTGGGTCTGCCATTTCCTATACAGAAAAGAAGAGAAAAACTAATATAATAGGGAACAGATAACGAGACAGTGCAGAAAAAAAAAAAAAAAAAAAAAAAAAAAAGGAAGACCAGGCAAAAAGAAATAAAGAAAAAAAGAGGTGTGCGCCCAAAGGAGGTGCGGTGAGACAGAGAGAGAACAACAAGGAGGGGGAGCCTCTGGGCTTCCAAGGCTCTAGAGCCGCACCAGGCGGAGGAGACCACGTCAAAGGTAGCTAGTAAGGAACTTGAATTTAAGTCCTAGATACACCATGGATTTTGAATTTCATCATGCCTAATTAGTTAGCCAAACAAAAAATTTTACAAATTCTATGACTCTAAATTTCATCGTTTAAAATTTGTTTAATATTTCTAAACTTCCTCATTTAAACGCATCATTAGGGAATAAAACTAATACTATTAAACATCAATACTGAAATCATATAAAAATACAGAAATATATCAATATCAAAAGAACTTTATGAAATTGTTTTGAGTAAAATGAACTAATAATATGATCATTAAAAAGAGAATTAACCCAGAAAATTTTGAAGATATTATGGAAATTTCAGATGATACCTGTAAGGTGGTTGTTGAGGAAGAGAACTTCATAGAGGGTCTTTGACGTTTGGCCAATGCTTCTTGGGATTGGACCTGTGAACTTGCTGTTGGCAAAAGTGAGGTAATGGGCAGTTGTGGATCCAAGATTATCAGGAATCTGCTGCATAAAATTATTGTTGTTGAGGAAGAGCAAATCAACTTGTAGGATGAAGACTTGGGCCGGAACCGACCCGGCAAACGAGTTGAACCGGAGGTCCAAGAAGGTCAAGTTTGTGGCACCGAGAACTTCGTTTGGGAAGCCTCCGCAGAGCTTGTTGTTGCTGAGGTCGAGCTCGTAGAAGAACCGGAGCTTGGCAGTGCCTTTTGGGACGGTGCCTGTGAAGTTGTTGGAGTTGGCATGGAAAATGGTCAAGTCCTCTAACTTGTCGATGAAGCCATCGAGGATGAGTTTGGGGCCTCCAAAGAGGAAGCCATTGAAGTTTACTCCGGAGACTGTTTTCTGCTTCAGGTCAGGGACGACTGCGCAGGAAAATCCCCTGTATTTGCAGACATCATTGCCTACCCATGTCTTCTTGATGTTTTTGGGGTCGGATGTGATTCTGGGTTTGAAGTTTTGGATCACATTGAAGGCAATTCTAAGTCTCTCGCTTTCGAAAGGTGCCGGCGGCGGTGGTGGTGATGGTGGTGGCGGTGATGGAGGTGGTGGTGATGGTTGTGGCGGTGATGGTGATGGTGGCGGTGGTGATGGTGGTGGTGGCGGTGATGGCGGAGGTGGGGGTGGCGGGCATGGAGGGGGGGGAGGAGGAGGAGGGCAATCTACATATTGAGGGGAGGGAGCAGGAGGGCTGCTTTCACCACCTCCACCTATGATTATTTCCAAGGCTTCTCTATGTGCCTTGGTCAATGGATCAACAGCTTCAACCTCATGGTACAAACATAAATGTAGGAATAATATTGAAAGCAAAATTGAAGCACAGAAAAAGATGGTATTGGCACCCATGTCTTTCTTTAGGTATGGCCGTATGGGATAATAGGGAAGATTGAGAGAGAATATATATACATATGAAGAGTAGGGAGACTTGTGTGAAGAAGAGACTCAAGGCTCACAAGCAAACAGATAAAATGGCCCAAAAATGTTTGTCTGGGGTTGAGAATTGAGAGGCTGTTGTGCTTTCATTGTCAGTCAGAGTGACACTCTTTAGTTTTTTGTAAGACTATTGTTTGACATGTTTGTCAGTCCGAATCCTTGCATTATTTATTTGCTTAGGCCTCTCACGGGGCCATACCAAAAGTTTGAAGCTTGGCCTTACTATCATGACTATTTCGGCACGGGCAGAGATCTGACGTCCACAAATCCTCCGTCCCTCTGTCACCTGGCTAATATTTTGTTAAAAGAAAACTAATAAATACAAAAATACACTATATTTATGTTGGTTCTGCTTTTTCAACATCAGAAGGAACTCTGTGAAATCCATCCATTCTCCTCCCTCAACAGCCGAGCAAAAGTGCAAAACCCACACTTCCACTCATCTCTTTGTTATTGCTCTTCCTTTTTATTCTGGCAAGAATAGACTCCAACCCAAACTTCTAATAATGGGCCTCTGGGATCAATAACATCTATAAAATTTTATCCATTACTAATACATTTTTGGAACAATTGAACTTTCTTTTGTATGAAAAGCAGGAATCAATGGTTGTTTGATTTATAAGAATTTGTTTTTATTTTTGTGAGTTATAAATATACCATGGCATACCAGATCGATTAAGGCACATAAGTCTGTTTGGATAGAGGAGAAAATTGAAAAGAAGAAGAGCGGTCCAAAATTATACACAACCACTTTCCAAGAAATAAAAAAAATATAAAAAAGCACCCACTGAACCTTCTATCCCTTATTTTCCCAGATTATCATATTTTTCTGCATCATCTTGGTTATGTCATCAGTCATCACCGACCTCCACTCCTCTTTATGTTTTATGGTAATGACTTTTTATTTTTATTTTGGGTATTGACTTATATTTCTGAAATTGGCCCATCAGATTAAAGAAAAAAAAAAAAAGATAAATAGACTGGGTTTTGCTCGGCTGGTGACTAGTGATGGAGTAGAAATAGTTAGATTGTGCAGAAGTGTTTTTTGTTGTTGTGTGCATAAGTGTTTTTTTGGATAGCGAAGAGAAGATGAACTCAGCTAAAAAAAAAATGAAGAGACGATGAATTGACAGGAATAAATAGAGTTAACAGAGTTTGGCTTCTGTTAAGTCAAGGAACAGCTGTCAAAATATTAGCAAGGTGACAGGGAAGGGATAGAGGATTTGGGGACAGCAGATCTCAACCCCATTTCCAAAGACACAACAAAGACCTTGACTTCTTAGTCTATGCCATTTTTCCAAAAGCAATACCAAAAACATGACAAAAAATTTGCGGTAGTTCTAACACATGGCAGCTAAAGAGTGGGCATAAGAGGTGAAAGTTGATTGACAATTTGATGGGGAGATTGTTCCACAAATGTGCCCTCTCTTTCCCATTGTACTCATTGGTTGGGCAAGTTGGAAATTCTATAATGCAGCCACTATATGGTATACGTAGTTTTTTTGACCCTTAGATGTTGATGGTCCACCTTCTACTATTAGACAATTATATGTGTTTGCATGACATGTTTTTTTAACCCTTAGATGTTGATGGTTCACCTTCTACTATTAGGGAATACATTTTTCACAATTATATGTGTTTACATGACATACAAAAACTATATCAAATACAGACTCGGGAAAGTAGGTAGCTTCATTTATTTTGTGTAAAGTGACCTGACTCACAGTGTCTGCACCATATGCAAAAGAACCCTGTTTGAATTCTGCAAAGGAGGAAGTACCATGTTTAAGAGCTTGCTCAGGTCATAACTTATGAGGGGGTGTTATCATGAACTATAAGATATTTCAATTTTCAAGCCATGTATTATGGACAACTAGAAATTGAAGCATAGAGAATGAAGTCAACATGGGAATTAGGTGTCCACGTACTGAGACTGACTTAGCATGCTTGTTAATAAATAAAATTGCATCCAATCACGCATTGGAAGAGAGCTAAAGACTAGCTAAGCCACAGCCAGACAAACCAAGCAATCTAGCACATCAATGTTACATTCCAATTTCCAAATATAAATAAATGGTTAGAAGATACAGGAGCAGAGTCACAAACTGCACTGGAAACATTCCCTCATTGCATCAATTAATTATTAACACCTAAAACTCTGTGACTCTTGGAATAGGAATGAAACTTGGAATCCATCCATATAAAGCACCCACTGGTCTGTCCAGTTTCAATATCCAGAGAATTTACAATTGGCTGCTTCAAAATCAGTTCCCTCTTATTGATCTCCAATTGTAGATGGAGCACTAGCAATTAGTTAGCTTGCCATTAACTTAGCAGTGGAAGAGCTTCCCACCTAGTCTGTGTATGCGTCTAAGCGCATGAATTCTTAATGTCATCACAAGTCACTTATACAGTTATATAGGGAGTACCTAGCAGATACTTCAACAAACAATAATTGGAGCCTCTAGGGTATCATGTTGTGCCTTTGAGGAGCAAAATAATCGAGTTCTAAATGCTTACCAATGGAGTGATAATGTGGGTACGTAGTCATGTTGTGTCTCATTCTGAACTCCAAATCCATCATACAGTAATGTGGATCAGATAGTCAGACACCAACAAAAGAGTGCAAGATCTATATGGTAAAGTATTGAACAATTAAAATACAAAAACCATATAATGAAACAGAAAAAACAAAAATAGACGAGTGATGTGTAACAGCCAAAACATCCACTGATGTGAGTCATGTGACTAAAGACAATTGCTAAATCTATCTTAAGCTCAAATGGGTACATAAAAAAATAATTATAGAGCTTTTCCTATCCAAAAGCAAGTATTAGATGATTAAGGATTGGTTTGTTAACAATTTCTGAATAGCTGGAAAGGTGTTTTCACAAATTTTAGGTCGTTTGATTTTAGTTTTAAGAAGTCTTATGTATTGTTCAAGAAACAAAAATATATATTCTTAGAAAAACCAAAGATTTAAAGAAACTGTAAGTACACCCTTATATATAATATGGCTCTAATTTTGTCACGATATCTCACTTCATATATAAATTTCTTATTTTCATGTAAGATATGTATGTCATCCCATTTTTACTTAATAATAAGCCTTCATATATGAAAAAAAGAAAAATCATGTGAAAGAAAAAGTTATTCTTGTATGATTACCCAAGGTCGTCTCCCACAGCTCAACTCCACATTTCCAAAAAGACAACAAAGACCTTGACTAATTATACGATATTTCGATAGCTTTGCCATATTTCGATAGCAATATTGAAATGATTTAAACGGGTACCAAAAACATGACATAAAAAAATTTGCCAAAAGACATTTTTGTTCCGTGGTTTGTCCCTACTTATAATTGGGTAAACTACTTTTTTGTCCATTTGTTTTGTCTCCAAATCACATTTGGTCCTCATTGTTTCAATTTTAATTTCTCAACTTGGTTTTTGTATTTTATGTTGTTTGCAATTTTAAGACAATTTTAATAAAACTCAAATATTCAATTTGGGGATAAATTATCCACTTATACAAATTACAGTTAGTCTTTCTAGTGCTCCAGCCAAGAACAAGACCCTACGGGCTACCGCAGCATCATATATAATCGAAGATTTAGTATATTGGGGATTGAGTTGCTTAATTGTAGTAGAGGGTGAGACTGCATTCATTGGTTGTTCATAATTTCAGATACAGTAGGTAACTTGTATAACACGTTAATTGGGTTATGTATTTTTGTCAATTTTCACATATATATTCATTCATGGTATTCAAAAGTGGTTCATTATTAGAGATGTGGGGGAGGATTTGTATGCAGACAAAGAAGATCGATGACAGGAGCTCCGTCTAGAACTGTTTCTATAGTTTGACTTACATACCACCAAGTAGTAAGAAAGCCCTTTTTGTTCAATCTAATTATTGGCCGGAAGCTCTCTGCCTCCATTAGAAAGAACGTTTCTATGCAGACAGGGAAGGGATGTGTCATAGTTGCCATGATATTTTTTGATCTTATATTTACATGTTACCGCCTATCAAGAGGGTTCTTATTGCTCACTCTAGATTTTGTTGGCCGCAAGCTTACTATGATCTCCATTAGAAGGTTGCGACATTCTGAATTAACAGAATATCAGACTAGCAGGTGGTCCAAGGAGCTCCGAGAAGACATCATGCAATATCCATTTTACAGTCATTAATAATAAATAAACCTTCCTAAATATTAGGTTTTGTCTCCCCTAAGTTTGNACAATTGTCTTCTCCACTTTCAACCATTCTTTGTCGCAACTTATTGTATTACGTAGTTTTTTTTTTTTTTTTTAATTAAAAAAAAAGGGTTTTTTTTTTTTTTTTTTTTTTCTATATTTCTTAAAAAGAACATACTAAGTTATGAATATTGCCTAGAATTTACTTTGCAACAAAATAAGAGAGTATTTGATGAATGGTGAAAAATATGTATTTTAGGATATTAGGATATTTTAGTCATACCCTAAAGTTTCTTAAATCGTTTCTTAGGGCATCTTAAGTCGTTCTTTAAAGCATTCCAAGTCGTTCATTGAGAATTTCAGTTCGTATCTCGAGGTATTTTAAATTTTAATACCCATGGTGCATTTCAAATTGTACCTAATGACATTCAAAGTCATATTTTAACGTTTTCCATGTCATACCCTATAGTTTCTCAAGTCATTTCTTAGGGCACCCGAAATCGTTTATTAAGAATTTCAGTTCGTACCTCGAGAGATATTAATGTTTATACCCTTAATGCATTTCAAATTGTACCTAGTGATATTACAAGTTATACCCTAGAGTTTTTCAAGTTGCTCCTTAGTATATCTCAAGTTGTTCCTTAGAGCATCTCAATTCGTTCCATAGGGCATACCAAATCGTTCCTTGAGAATTTCAGTTCGTACCTCGAGGGATATTATAATTAGTGTATTTCAAATTGTATCTAGTGACATTTTAAGTCATGTTTTAACATTTTTCAAGTCATACCCTAGAGTTTATCAAGTCGTTCATTAGGAAATCCCAAGTCGTTTCTTGAGAATTTTAGTTTGTACCTTGAGGGATATTAATGTTTATACCCTTGGTGAATTTCAAATTATATCTAGTCACATTTCAAATCATGTTTTGACGTTTTCCATGTCATACCCTAGAGTTTCTCAAGTCGTTTCTTAGGGAATCTCGAGTTATTCCTTAGGGAATCTCGAGTCATTCCTTAAGGTATCTCAAGTTGTTCCTTTAGAATTTCAGTTCGTACCCCGAAGTATTTTAAATATTTATACCTTTAGTGCATTTTAAATCATACACAGTGACATTCCAAGTCATTTTTTGACATTTTCCATGTCATACCTTAAGTTTCTCAAGTCGTTCTTTAAGGCATCTCAAGTGGTTCCTTAAAGCATCTCAAGTCGTTCTTTGAGAATTTTAGTTCGTATCTCGAGATATTTTAAATGTTAATAACCTTGGTACATTTCAAATTGTACCTAGTGACATTCAAAGTCATGTTTTGACGTTTTCCATATCATATCCTAGAGTTTCTCAAGTCATACATTAGGGCAACTCAAATCGTTCCTTAAGGCATCCCAAGTCATTACTTGAAAATTTCAGTTCGTACCTTGAGGTATTTTAAATGTTTATACCCTTGGTGCATTTCAAATTGTACCAAGTGATATTTCAAGTCATGTTTTGACGTTTTCCATGTCATACCCTAGAGTTTCTCAAGTCGTTCCTTAGGGCATCTTAAGTTGTTCATTAAGGCATCCCAAGACGTTCATTGATAATTTCAGTTCGTACTTCGAGATATTTTAAATTTTAATACCCTTGGTGCATTTCAAATTGTACTTAGTGACATTCAAAGTTATGTTTTGACGTTTTTCATATTATACCCTAGAGTTTCTCAAGTAGTTCCTTAGGGCATCTTAAGTCGTTTTTTAAGGCATCCCAAGTCGTTCATTGAAAATTTTAGTTTGTATCTCGAGGTATTTTAAATGTTAAAACCCTTGGTGCATTTTAAATTATACCTAGTGACATTCAAAATCATGTTTTAAAATTTTCTATGTCGTAACTTTAAAGTTTCTCAAGTCGTTTCTTAGGGTATCTCAAGTCGTTCCTTAAGGCATCCCAAGTCGTTTTTTAAAAATTTCAGTTCGTACATCGAGGTATTTTAAATTTTAATACCCTTGGTGCATTTCAAATTGTACCTAGTGACATTCAAAGTCATGTTTGACGTTTTTCATGTTATACCCTATAGTTTCTCAAGTTGTTTCTTAGGACATTTTAAGTCGTTCCTTAAGGCATCCCAAGTTGTTCATTGAGAATTTCAGTTTGTAGCTCGAGGTATTTTAAATGTTAATACCCTTAGTGCATTTTAAATTATACTTAGTGACATTCAAAATCATGTTTTGACATTTTTCATGTCATACCTTAAAGTTTTCTCAAGTCGTTCCTTAGAGCATATCAAGTCGTTCATTTAGGCATCCCAAGTCGTTATTTGAGAATTTCAGTTTGTACCTCTAGATATTTTAAATGTTAATACCCTTGGTGCATTTCAAATTGTACATAGTAACATTCAAAGTCATGTTTTGACGTTTTTCATGTTATACCCTATAGTTTCTCAAGTCGTTCCTTAGGGCATCTTAAGTCGTTCATTGACGCATCTCAAGTCGTCCATTAAGAATTTTAGTTTGTATCTCGAGATATTTTAAATGTTAATACCCTTGGTGCATTTTAAATTATACCTAATGACATTCAAAATCATGTTTTGACATTTTCTATGTCATACATTAATGTTTCTCAAGTCGTTACTTAGGGCATCTCAAGTCGTTCCTTAAGACATCCCAAATCGTTCATTGAGAATTTATGTTCGTATCTCGAGTTATTTTAAATGTTAATACCCTCGATGCATTTTAAATTGTACCTAGTGACATTCAAAGTTAAGTTTTGACGTTTTCCATGTCATACGCTAGAATTTCTCAAGTCGTTTCTTAGGGCATCTCAAGTCGTTCCTTAAGACATTCCAAGTCGTTCCTTGAGAATTTCAGTTCGTACCTTGATGTATTTTAAATATTTATATCATTGGTGCATTTCAAATTGTACCAAGTGACATTCAAGTCATTTTTTACATTTTTCATGTCATACCCTAAAGTTTTTCAAGATGTTCCTTAGGGCATCTTAAGTCGTTCCTTAAGGCATTTCAAGTCGTTCAATGAGAATTTCAGTTCGTACCTCGAGGTATTTTAAATTTTAATACCCTTGGTGCATTTCAAATTGTACCTATTGACATTTAAAGTCATGTTTTGATGTTTTTCATATCATAACCTAAAGTTTCTCAAGTCGTTCATTAGAGCATCTTAAGTCGTTCCTTAAAGCATCCTAAGTCGTTCCTTAAAGCATCCTAAGTCGTTTATTGAAATTTCAATTCGAACCTCGAGGTATTTTAAATTTTAATATTCTTGATGCATTTCAAATTGTACCTAGTGACGTTCAAAGTCATGGTTTAACGTTTTTCATGTCATACCCTAGAGTTTCTCAAGTCGTTCTTTAGGGCATCCGAAATCATTTCTTAAGAATTTTAGTTCGTATCGCAAGAGATATTAAGGTTTATACCTTTAATGCATTTCAAATTGTATATAGTGACATTCAAAGTCATACCCTAGAGTTTCTTAAGTCGTTCCTTAAGGTATCTCAAGTCGTTCCTTAAGGTATCTCAAGTCGTTCCTTAGAGCATCTCAAATCGTTCCTTAAAGCATATCAAGTCGTTCTTTAAGGTATCTCAAGTCGTTCGTTAGAACATCTTCAGTCGTTCCTTAGGGCATACCAAGTTGTTCATTGAGAATTTCAGTTCGTACCACGAAAGATATTAATGTTTATTCCCTTAATTGATGCATTTCAAATTATACCTTACAACATTTCAAGTCATGTTTTAAGGCACTGGGACCCACTTCAAATAGAGCAGCTTGAGCTTTGAAGTGTCATATTCTTATTGAAGACCAAGGCAAAGCCCATCCAACCTTGGTCTGTGCCATAACAGTGTCAAAGGCTCTTGGACACCGCGAAACCGTGCCCATTTTAAACATAGGGCACTACTGTGGACAGTGGTGTATCCTTGATTTTCTAGTAGTGACAACATGTAGAACATAAAATTAATTAAAAAAATGTATTGATAATGAGCAATGCTCAATAATTGATCTTCAAGTTGGAATTCTAATGGATTTTAAAAGAATTTAAAAATCCATATAAATTGCGTAATTTTCAATTTGCACTAACATCATGCTATGTTTCCTTCATTTAGCATGGGCTGCAATTTGTTTGTTTCTCAAGAAATCCACAAGTTTTCCAAATTCTGCTTAAATAAAATCGTCATTGTGAAAGCTTGCTGCCCAAATTCTCAAATAGTAGCAAAGTCGTCACATAATACATTGCGGCAACAATCAAACTAGAAAGTAACTACCTTCCATTGCTTCTACCACAAACATATGTTTCTTTTCTTTTGTAATGCACACAAATATACTTGTAAATAAACCATTTTTCTTAAAAATATTCATATCTTAAGTTGTATCCAACATTATACTAACTCAACATTAATCAAAATCAAATTTGGTCTAATATAATCTAATTAATTATACATACATATCTTTATGTCTAAGGCCCCAATGCTAATATTATGCATGATTAGCTTGTGGATACTGTACTTCTCCCATCTCATGCATAACACCCCAATTGAAATTATTGTACAAACTACTAAGAGGAGTGTTATATATCTTGCTTCAAAAAACTTCTTTATTTAAAGTAGACAGGGTTGAGTATGAAAAGAAACATTCAACATCACGTTCTCAAACATTTAACTTGGGAAACTAAATTGGCAGAAAACTTGTCAATTAAAAATATCTAAAATTCTAAATGATCAGACCAAAAAAAAAAATCTGAATGATTTGATAGAGTATAAAAAAAAAACCATGTAATTAGGAACATGACACATGGGTTGTTTTGCGTGTGAAATTTTAACTTGAATTTTTGAATGAGCTTCCTAAATACAATGAGTTGTATTTTCTTTAGGAAAAAAATATTATATATAGGGGTTGTTTTTAACTCATCTCTCATTTTCCATTCACATATACGTCTAGGGGACGATCCTTGCTATAGGGAATTCATGCCTCACTCCTTGAGGGGCCAATGTACATTGCGCATGATTCTATTATTGTGTAGAATTCAAATTAATGTCAAAATCTGATCTCAAACATTTCTTATCACAAAAAATAAGCCCCTATCCACATAGATGAGAAAGTAATACGAATTTCAGGTGAATTTATTTAAGAAATTACTATTACACAAACCAAAGTATTACGACCCAAATCCACACATTCCAAGATATGATTCGAACTTTAACTTATATAAGCGTAGATCGAGCAAAAAAGTTTCTTTTAATCTAATCCACTAAATCATGTCATAGATTATTTGAAAAATCAAATCTTAAACTTAATTGTCCCAAAATCCTTAATTTAGATTAAAATTATAAAATAAATAATCATAAATCTTAAATCGGCCTCTTGGGCGGTCTCCTCAACTGCCCCAAATCCGAATTCCTACCCCCAAATAAATGGAAAAATAATCATAATCCGCACAAAATAAAGAAATAGGTGCTCATAAGAAAAAAAAATTGATATTAATAATTAATGCATTAAATACTTTGTAAAATCAAAAGAATTCTTTATTAATAACCCACAACATACAATATTTTTTAGTCAGAAACTTAAATTTCTAATCTATTTATTTTTAAGCCACAAAAACTATTTCTAAGCCACAATTCAAAAAGAAATCAAATATGAAACATTCAATACTATTCAAACTCATGCATACTTAAGTAAGATATTCAAGCATACCTAAGTTTTAATTTTTTTTTTTAATTCTTTTGAGAGTTTAGGGTTTATGGTATAGTATTTAGAATTTAGGACTAAAGCCCTAAAACTCTAAATATGAAGTCATAAAACCTAAACTCTAAATGCTTAAACCTTAAAAGATTATTACATCATTCAACAAAATGTAATTTTACGAAATTATAAAGTGTAACTCTATAAGAGTTATATTGAGCATCATAACAAAATAATGTAACTCTTTACATACTGCATTATAACAAAATAAAGTGTTACTATGTGATGGTTACATATAGGAGTTATTTACACTTACACCCCCTAAGATTTATCGCCTTTTCACATATATTCCCTGAAGTTTCAAAAATTACACATACACATCATGAGATTTCAAAACTGTTGAACATAACCTCTACAGTGAAACAAAAAATGATGAAAAAGTATGCAAAAATATATGCTAAGAGAATATAATGGCCTAATAAGATTACTCAAGATGTAAGGTCCAATCTCAATATAAATATTTATTTATTTATTGTTTTCTTTTACATGAGGTTATGTATAACAGTTTTGAAACTTCAGAGGTGTGTGTATAACTTTTGAAACTCCAAAGGTGTATATGACAAGATAATAAAGATCATAGAGTGTAAGTGTAAATAACTCATATATGCGTAGGAAAAACTTTTAGTTTTAAGTAAATCATTGTGCCTTTAAAATAAATAAATTTTTTATATAAATTTATAAGTGAAATTTACCATTTTTTTTTTTTTATTAATTTACGACATAGGTGAGTCACACCTATGTATCGGAAATAATGCTCTAAATCTTCGATGGTGAAAGAGCCAAAGAGCAAACCCAATCTCACTGTCACACATATTCCCTTTCCCAAATATAGAGGGACTGGTCCACCATCACCAGTCCTATTTCAACGCAGCTTCCCTTTTCTGAACCAATCCCAATTCGCTGTCCAATTCCAACCTATCACACCCTTCTCACATCCCTATATATACCCACCAACCCAACCCAAGTTTACCCACAAACCCCTTTCACCACCTTCATCAAGCTTTCGAACATGGGTCACTTTTCTCTTGCTTCGAGATCTTCTGGGGCAACAATGGCCTGCGTGGCTTTCTTCTTCTTGCTGTTCGGTTCGTCCCTGGCCGCCGACATGTCGATCGTGGACTACGACAAAAAGCACGGCATGGAGGTCCCGGAGAGCACCGAGAAGGAGTTGCAGCACTTGTACGAGTCGTGGCTGGTCAAGCACGGCAAGGCCTACAACGCCTTGGGCGAGAAGGAGAAGCGGTTCGAGATTTTCAAGGACAACCTCCGGTTCATTGACGAGCATAACAAGGAGAGCCGGTCGTACAAGGTGGGGCTGAACCGGTTCGCCGATCTGACCAACGAGGAGTTCCGGTCTAAGTTCTTGGGCGCCAAGTTGGACCGGAGGCACAGGCTTTCTGGCTCGAGGAAGAGCGACCGGTACGCGTTTCGGGTCGGGGACAAGTTGCCCGAGTCCGTGGATTGGAGGTCCGAGGGTGCTGTTGCTCCAGTTAAGGATCAAGGCCAATGCGGTGAGTTTTTGGTTTCATCTTTGTGTTGTTGGGTGCTCATGGTCATATTCCAATTGGGTCCCTCAGACTTTGAGCCAATTGGAATGTACAGGAGAATCTGTTTGTTTGGACGGATATTGTTTTTCCCGGAAAATCTGTTTGTTTGGGCGGGTATTACTTTCCCGGATAATCTGTTGGCTAAAAGATATGACCTCTAGTATTTTACAGGCCAAAAAAAAATACCCTTTTTTGAGTAAAACAGAAAAAAAGAAGCATTTTTCAGATTTATGCGAGACTCGTTTACGTTTTACATTTGTTGTTTTGTTCATTACAATGCCTCTTTATGCAGACATTTTTGTTTTAACAGAGCAATATTTCCTAGCAAAAAAGTCCTAAACTTGGTTGCTTTATAAAATGTTGTGTATAAAAGTCGTTGCAGCATGTTAGATATCTGATTATGCAATGTGCGTAGTTCATATGATTGAGATATTGTATGTGTCCGATTTTATAATCTTCTTCTCACAATATCCATGTGGGACCCACATGCATATTATGAAAGAATTATATTGTCGGCAAATACAATAATTTTTTGGTTTACTGGCCATAAACCAAATTTCTTAAAATCGTCCTAAGATTCTCATTCATTCTTGTAAAAATTTTGAGAAAAATAATCTATAAAATATGTATTTTTGTCATCAGCAGTGAAGATTTTCACCTTGGTCATTGTATTGTGAACAGAGATATTGTTATGTATCATGTACTGCTTCTGCTGCATTTTGCTCCTAACTAATAGAATTTATTTGTTTTGGATTTGAAGGGAGTTGCTGGGCTTTCTCAACTGTTGGTGCAGTGGAAGGAATAAACAAGATTGTGACTGGTGAGCTAATCTCTTTGTCAGAGCAAGAGTTGGTGGATTGTGATAGGTCATACAACATGGGATGCAATGGAGGCCTCATGGACAATGCCTTCCAATTCATCATCAACAATGGTGGCATTGATACTGAGGAAGATTACCCTTACCAGGCTGTTGATGGTTCATGTGATCCCAACAGGGTATGCATCCAATTCATCATCTTTAGCTTTCATGTATGCACGGAAATTTCAGTTTTGTGTTAATATTCTTTTGCTTTTATGCAGAAAAATGCTAAGGTTGTGTCCATTGATGGGTTTGAAGATGTTCCTGAAAATGATGAGAAATCCTTGAAGAAGGCTGTGGCACATCAACCTGTTAGTGTTGCCATTGAAGCTGGTGGCAGGGAATTCCAACTCTACCAGTCGGTAATGCCTCTATCTTATCTTAAACTGTATATTTGCATGCTTAGAGTAATGTTCTCTTGCCTTACTGTGAACTTGATTCATTGATAATGAAATTATATCACAATCTGACAATATAATTAGCAAATTAACATCTTCAATATCTGACAAGTTCCAAATTCTGCCTATTCAGGGTCTCTTCACTGGACGCTGTGGAACAGATCTAGACCATGGTGTGGTTGCTGTGGGGTATGGTACAGAATATGGTGTAGACTACTGGATTGTGAGGAACTCATGGGGTCCCAGTTGGGGGGAGGCTGGTTACATCAAGTTGGAGCGCAATGTAGCCACCAACACTGGAAAATGTGGCATAGCCATTGAGGCCTCGTACCCCACCAAGAAGGGTCAGAACCCCCCTAGACCTCCCCCATCCCCTCCATCTCCTCCTCCTCCAGTGAAGCCCTCAACTGTTTGCGACGATTACTACTCATGCCCCAAGGGAACCACATGCTGCTGCACCTATGAGTATGGTAACTTCTGCTTTGGATGGGGATGCTGCCCTCTAGAGTCCGCAACCTGCTGCGATGACCACTACAGCTGCTGTCCCCAAGATTACCCCGTCTGTGACCTTGATACTGGAACTTGCCGACTGGTAATTCATAGTTGCCTTTTGCTTTATGAACCTGTCATATGTGACTTCCCTTTCATGATACATGCATGTTGTAAAAGGAAGTTCAGATATGACAGGATCTCACAATAATTTTTGCCTGTCGTGCTCCTTTTCATTTTTCTGATATTGTGTCTCTTCTGCTAAAACAGAGCAAGGACAGTCCATTGAGTGTGCAAGCGTTAAAGCGAACTCCTGCTAGAACCCACCGGCATCAACGTGACAAGAGTGCTTGAGAATTTAAAGAGTCAAATGGGGGGAGGAAGTAGAAAGTAAACTTAGTTTGCTACTAAGAAATATATGCATACACCCATCATCCATGGGAGGTTCCAAGGAGGAAATGATTTTTTTGTGTGCATTGAAATTTCAGTTGGTGCCCTCCCCATTTATAATGTGGAGGGATTCAGTTCTTTTTATACTTTGGATATTTATTGTAGATAAAAACTAGTTATGGAACCAAATCAAAACAAATGGGGAACTGCCCTGTCATTTAATCTCAAAATAATTTGTATATTCAGTTCTCTTTTAATGTTGCTTGTTGCTTCCCTCTCCATTGTAGGGTTTCATATGCTTTATCTGTGGTGGCAATGAAATGGTGGTACAAACTTAAGTATTTTGAAGGTGAAGAATGGCGTTAAAAGACTAACTACAGAGAGGATTATTATTCAAGTGGACACAGAATTTCTTTTCTGCTTGACATACAACTGAAAAGTTAATCATATGGTTATTTGGGATTTAATTCCTCTAACGGCTTAAAACAACTTCCGAGCTGTAGTTTGAATCTTCTATTTGTATTTTGTGTTTGTGATCAATTATAGATCTTAAACACTAAAGCAATGTCGTTTTGTTCATGAACATAACATCAGCACAGAAAATTTATGAGCTATAAAATACGAATCAATCTGAAATCTGAGGCATCATATTGTGGTTGGGGGTATTAAAAGGAAAGTACTAATATTTTATTGATTAATCCTCTACCAAATTCCCTTAAAAAAAAAAATCTTTTCCAAATTCAATTATAACCTATTTATGTAAGTATTAACTAATAACTTACATTTCTTTTTTGTTACGGTATGAACTTATATTCTCAAAACTTATTTTAGTTCAAGTGACATAGGTAGGATAAGTTGAAGGATAGGTTCAATGAGAAAAACTCTGTATATTTTTTGTATCTATCTCTCATAATGTGGAAATTATAAGTCACGAGATAAGAGAAATAAACACAATAAATATATATAATTGTTCCAAATAAGTAGGATAAGTTGAAGGATAGGTTCAATGAGAAAAACTCTGTATATTTTTTGTATCTATCTCTCATAATGTGGCAATTATAAGTCACGAGATAAGAGAAATAAACACAATAAATATATATAATTGTTCCAAATAAATTTAATCCTTACTTCTTCTATAACAAAAATAAAACTTAAAAATCATTCAAACAAGGGAAAATGTTTTTAAAAGAACTTAAATATTAACTCATGTATCAATTCATGATTCGTATTATGGGTTGAATCAATGTGCTCCCTTGACTTTTGAAGCCAATTTGCCATTTTCATTAGTTCGGTTACATTTTTCTTAAAAAAAAACAGTCACGTGTGTGATGTAGTTTGACTTCTATGGATTTGTATTATAAATAGAATGACAAATTTACCACTGAAAAGTGATCACGTCATCATGTGTGTGGCACGTGATAACTTTTGGACGAAATTTGCAACCAAATTGACGAAAGTGTCATATTAGCATCTAAAGAAAAGTTGAGGAGACAAATTGGTATCACTCATAATTTATATCCTGAATTGACACATGAGACAAAGTTAAAAACCGTCCCAAACAATGACCTTTATTTTTCATTTCAATCAGGTTTGCCTTCACTCAAGTGATTGAAAAACTAGACTATCATCATAAAAATATAATGGATAAAGGATATTATTTAGAAAGAAACTTACGTAGGATGATCATTCTATATCATCATTTTAGTGATGTTAGGTATCGAAGCAAAAGAATTATTGCTTCAACATCCATCGAATATCAATAAATATCCAATCTTCTTGTTGCACCAAGTCTCTCATTTTGGGACAAGGTCCTGAATTCAAATATCATGAACTCTAATTGTTGATAAAAAATAAAAAAGGATACCCACAAAATCTCCAACGAATAAAAAGACCCACCAAATCAATATAATAAATTAAGAGTTATAGAACTCTAGACTAAAACCCTAAGGTGGTTACATAATAGTTGGTGATACGGACATTGTTTAACATATGAACAAATTTAATGGTTTACAAATCTATATCATAATATCAACAAGTGTAATTGTTGGAATTCAAAAATTAAAAATGTATTTATATGACATACATATTCATAGACAATAGCACTGTATGTTATCTAAAACATTTAGTAATTGTAATTCGTTAATACCCTAATTAATGAATCTCTAAACACTAACAAAACACTTCTCTGGTATGGTTTTGTTAACCTAATGTGTCTATCTAGTCACATGATTAGAGAAATAAATATAAAATCATCTAGAATCATCCCATGAAAGTTTTTCTCAAATATTAAATATCATAATTCATATTTCACAATTCATAAGAAAATATAAAGACACTAACTATAGTGGTGAGAAAAAATCGAGTATAACACCTCTCACTCACATGTTAGTCGTGTAATCATTTTTTACAAGAGAATCAACTAGGGCTGCCCATCGGTCGGATCGAATCGGTAAATGGCCTTGCCGATTCAATTTCCGAAAATTTCGGTAATCCAGTTTTGATGCCGATTTCCGAATCGATTTTTTCGGATTTCGGCATTTTTCGGATCCTTCGGATTTCGGTATATTTCGGTATTTTCGATCCTTAGATATTTGCAGGCCTTCTCCTCATTTCTTTCCCCTTATTCTGCATCTTCCCAAATACCCACACACAGAGGCACACCAAAACCACCAAAACCCAGGATCGAAACACACAGAAACCATGGGAGGGAGAACAGACAAAACATAAAGCATCAAATATTCACATCAGCTTCGATTCACAGACTCACAGAGTTTCTAGGGTTTGATTTAGGAGTTTTCAGCTCGATCAAAATTGGACCCATGCGTTTACACCAATTGACAGAGCTCAAAGTGAGGAGAAGAATAGGACCGGAATCGCCACAATCGGCCGTCGAAGTCGTCGGAATCGAGCTGGGGAAGCCGCAGACTTCCCGGCTTCAAAGCGCCATGTACGGCGGTCGTTGGGGCTGTTGGTGATCACCGAAGGAAAAAGCATGCCAAAGGAACGTTGTGGGACTATCCCGACGACAAGAAGTCGCCGGAGTCAAAAAATCCGGCTAAGGGGGTTTCGGGTCTGGTAGTGTTCGATTGGGTTTTTGGCTGGGATTTTGGATGATTAGAATCTAGAGGGAGAGAAGAGAGGAGAAGACGAGCATGAAATACCCGGCCACGTCGCCAGCCATCGCCGGAGTCAAAAAATCCGACTAAGGGGGGTTTCGGGTCTGGTAGTGTTCGATTGGATTTTTGGCTGGGATTTTGGATGATCAGAATCTAGAAGGAGAGAAGGAAGGAGAAGACGAGCATGAAATGCCCGGCCACGTCGCCAGCCACCGCCGGACGGCGGCCGATCAAAGAGAGAGGGAAATCGGGAAGGTAGGAGAGAGAAGAGAGAGAGTTGAGGGATTGCGGCTGGTTTAGGAGAAAAGGAAAAAAATTCTGAGTTTAGGTTTTTATACTAAAACCCTATTGTATGAAAAGACCAAATTGCCCCTTATAACTTCGAGCGTCCCTAATTTCACCATTGTAGGTCTGATTCGGGTTCCGTTGACGTCTATACGATCGTAGGCTCGAACTCTACCTATCTAGACTATAATTAAATTATAAATCTTAATAAAATTTATTGTTCCTCAATAATTCACTTAAATCCGTAAAATTCAAAATAAACCCTATTAAATACCATATACCCTAAACATAATCAATACCCTATCCTAGATCCTATACATATACCCTATACTAGTATCTCTATATATACCCTATACCATATCCTAGCTAGTAATGGTGTAGGAACAACCAATAATAATTTGATTAGTTTTGGGGTTTAGTCAGATTAAGGTTTGGACAATTGGGGGTTTATAAATATACATATATATATATGAGAACATCTTTGATCGAAACCGTCTATATTNCTAATATAAACTATAGTATAAGACTATAATACCATAATACTAAACCCTAATATAAGACTATAATACTATATGTTATATGTTATATATGTTACATATATAAATTATAGTATTATAAACTATGTAGTATATACTATCAAATATATAAACTATAGTCTTATAGTATTATAAACTATATACTATAAATTATATAAACTATATACTATCAAATATATAAATTATAGTCTTATAGTATTATAAACTATATACTATATTATATACTATTAATTATATAAACTATAGTCTTATAGTATTGTAAACTATATACTATCAAATTATAGTAACTACTAAGTACTAATTAGTTTATAACTTTATAACTTTATATATAACTATATATTATATACATAAACAATGTTAGGTATATATAACATTATAGAGTAATTAATAAATAATAATAGACTTAGTGTATAGAGTTTAGTGTTTAGAAATTAAAATTGTATGCTTAATTGGGTTTTAAGTTTTAAGTTTTAATTATAGTGTATAAGATATTAATAGAGTTTAGTGTATTTAACTTTTAAGTTTTAAGTTTAGGATATAAGATAAAGTGTATAGACTATAGAGAATATATAATATATAAGGTAAAGTGTCTAAAACTAGAAGTTATAACTAAAAGTCTAAAACTATATACTAATTAGTAATTTTATTATATAGGGTATAAGTATAACTAAAATTATATATTAAAACATTATTATATAAGTAGTTTATACTTTGTACTATATACTATATAGAGTTATAAATTATATACTATATAAAGTTAGTAAAGTTATAAACTATATATTTATATAAACTATATGGTATTATAAACTATATACTATATAAACTATAAACTATAAAGTATATAAACTATATACTAAGCATATTAATGTAATAATAATACATATAAATATATATAACCATATACTAACCATATTAAATTATTAATGTAATAATATTACATATAAATATATATAACTAAATTTCGGTAATTATTTCGGTATATATTTCGGTTTTTTCGGTAATAATCGATTCGGTCATAATTTTCGGTAATCGGTCGGTTTACCAACTTTTTTCGGTAATTTTTTAGTTTCAAATTTTCAATTTTCGGCATGTTAAAATCGATTTACCAAACCAAAAAATTTTGATCGGTAGTCGATCGGTTCGGTAAATATCAAACCAATGTACAGCCCTAGAATCAACCAAAAATCAAAATCACCTCACATGATCACCTAACCATAGTCGATAAGATCACCTCATATGGTGACCATTGTGAAAGTAAAGGATATAATTTCGTTACACACAAGTTTTTCTCCACGGCCCACGGTTTACTACTCTATCCCCTACAGTTTTATCGCTGTGAGATGACGATCTACCCCAAACATCTTATCCGTAATCAGACAGTCGGTGCCAAATCATCACCGTTCAATGCGTTGACCAAAAACAATGCACGTGAAACAATGGCACAAAGACCTTGATAACCCGCCCGATTACGAAGCTCTAATCTCTTCTCTCCCTTCTCTCTCTTCTCTCCTTCTGAAACCCTAGACAGGCTCCAGGCCCTCATCAATTCACTTGTGTGAGATCTCTGCACTTCTAAATTCTTGAGCTGTTAATCGGTAAGATTGGGTCCTGGCTGTAGATCTAAAATTGCTTTGATGACGAGTATTTTCGTTAAATTTCTTTTCTGTGTTTAATTTATTTCTGTCATCTTTTGAATGTTCAATCTTTTAGCTCTTTCGTTTCGACTGAAATATAGTCTGACTTTTTCTTCAATATGCATAATCATTTATTTATGCGTATATATTTGGAAATGTGTGTATGTATGTACATATAATTTAAAGAATTGTGTTTGAATTGGAAACATTGTCTTTGAGTTTGTAATAAGCTGAAGTAGTGGTTTTATTTGGTTAACCATGTGAAGGGCAACAGTTTTAGACTGTAACTGTACTAAAAAATGGAGAATCATATTTATTTAAGAAAAATGGGCTTTGGTTTTGATAGTTGGGTGCTGAGAGCAAGAATTCTTGGAAATGTAGCCATTAAAAATTCAATGTTTCTACTGGTGGGAGTGCCAAGCTATTGAAACAGTGTTTTAAATTATGGGGAAACCACTTTTTGAAACCATTTTTTTTCCTGTCATATTGAAGTCTTTAAGCTTTGATATTTGTATTGCTATTGCTATTTATTTATTTATTTTAAATTCCGATTCCTATTCCTATTCACTTTGACATAGATATATATATATATATAGGGTCTGTTTACATCCCTAGAGCAATTAAGGTCATGTCTTATTTTTGGTCTCTTTTGTCATATGAATTTGTGGAGTGATAATTGCTTGGCTGACAATGCTTGTAAATATTAAGTGTTGGTTTGATACTACAGTAACCAGGACAATCTATGTAATTGCACACTTCTGTTTATCTCTCAAATGTTTTTTCCTTGTGTTTTAGCCCATAAACACAATAAGAATGACTAGAAAGTGAGAAAAACAACGAAGAAAGATTGGAATATGTTGGTCTGTTTTTTAATAAACTTTGTTATATATATTTTAGTTGGAGAAAAGTCCACGATTAATAGTTGCTATTGCAATTACTGCTACATAGATGGTTTGTATGATGGGTTTTTGGACATTATTTTCAATCTCCATCAGAATCCCTGGGTTGTAGGATGGACTCAGAATCTGCTGATTCGACAACTTCACCTCCAGTTAAAGCTCCTCAGGCACAGCCTCCTGCTGCCGCAGACTCTGGATCAGATAATTGCTCTAGTGATGTGCCATCCAAGCAATCTTCAACTGGCTTAGCATCATGGGCCAGAAATCTGAAAATTCCTCAGCCAGTAGCACCAGCACAGGACAACTCTCCAACTGGGAATTCCGGACAATCAACTTTTGCACGGTTTACCAGTGGGTTAGGGTTGCGCTTGTCTCCAAAAACTCCATCGGCAGATGATGGTTCCGATACAAGTTCAACTTCTCTGCAACCTGGTTTTATTGGAACAATTACCAAAGGGATAGTTGACTCTTCTAAGAGTGCAGTGAAGGCTGTTCAGGTTAAGGCCCGGCATGTTGTCTCTCAAAACAAACGAAGATACCAGGTGGGTCTCTTATTGTTGATTTCTTTTCTGTGGTCTTTTTTTTTATAGTAAAGGTCATAAATTTGTTTCTAATAAAAAAAATAGAGTCGATCACAAAAAAAGTAGATGGGTAGTAAACTGCCTTCCTTTTGTTTATCTCTCCATGGTCTCTGTCATTTCAAAACAAACCAAGATATATCTTGCTGATATAAATTTTCTTAATACTTGTAGAACCTTAATTTTCTGTCTTTTATATAGGAAGGAGGATTTGATTTGGATATGACATATATTACAGAGAATATTATTGCCATGGGATTCCCTGCTGGTGATATGAGCTCTGGGTTTTTAGGATATGTTGAGGTGAGCAAGTAATCAGTAATCTAAATCTAACTTCACTTATCCTGTTCTGTTATATCACCAGCATTCAGTCTACCTAAATATGTAATGCAGGGCTTCTACAGAAACCACATGGAAGAAGTGATTAAGTTCTTTGAAACTCATCATAAGGTAATAATACATGTGTTGATGATCTATATATATATATATATTTTATTTTGCTTTTTCTTTTTCTTTGTCTTTCATTGTTAATATCCTCTTAACGCTTAATCTTTATTTCATTTTTACAAGATTTGATATTTCCATATGACGATCTGTTATACTTGAGCATTTAAATAAAATCTCTCTCTCATTCCCTCACTACCTCCTTTTCAAAAGGCTTCATCTAACTGCCTGGAAGTGAGTGGTTCTCATGTTCATTTAGCATTTTTTACAAAGGCTAGTCATGCATTCTCCACTTGATCATTTGAATTCACAGTGGAGTTCCTACCACAAACTTTTAAAGAAACAAAGAATATGTTTTTGTATGTGCAACATTGATTGTTGCTTGTATCAGATGTACCAAATATAACTGTAGCAGAGCAAAGTAATTTTGAGCTCCATTCACCTTTAGATCCTGCTCTAACATTTTGTCATGAGAAAGTTGGTCTCATGACACACAGATACACATGCAGACAATTTCTCGAGCAGAATATGTACATAAAGTATTAGATCAGGGTAATATACTATCGTATTTACTTGGAACTGCTTGTGTACTCATCTAAATGAAGTGAAACTACTTACACCCTTATTTACTTTGTTAGTCAAAGGCTGCTTTTGTCATTAGATTTTGCAATATGGTTTTTGATTGCTTTTATATATTGTATTCATAAATTTCATATGGAGTGTAACTGCTTACACCCTTTCTTGATATACTTCGTTATTTCATGAAATGTAATGAAGCTTCTGTCATGAGCTGTCGAGATGGTTTTGGTTGCTATTATATATCATATTCATATGGTATATTGGTAGAAAATAAATATCATTATTATTGTTTTTTTATGTATTGGAATATCTTATCTTGGGATATGTGCAGGACAAGTACAAAGTATACAACCTTTGTTCTGAAAGGCTGTATGATGCATCATTATTTGAAGGAAAGGTGAGTCATGATTGGTCACTTAGTTTTTATTTAAATTATTCAAATTAGTCATCTGAATAGTGAAAGGCTTGACTTGAGGTGTGGCTAGTTTATTAATGTGCTTGAAAAATCATTGTATTTAACTTGAACTCTCTCAAAGAATAAACTTGTCTTTATTTCTTCTTGTTGTGCTGTTGAAATAATTGATGGAGAGCTTATAGGAAAAAGCCTCTTCTACCTAGACTGCTCAAGAGATTTTACATCTGATATACAGTGGACATTTGGAGCGTATGCAAAATGAAATTTACCTTTTTTTTTTTTTTTTGTNGAGAAGGGGGGGGGGGGGTGGGGAGTGAGTCAACATTATTTACAAGACCCAAGAAGAACATAACAATAGGGAGACCAGAAAAACACAAGTGACTGGTCTTATATGGTTATAACCTAATGTTGTGAATCTACACAATTATCTTATATTTTAACAGATCTTATAATTTTTTAAAGGCCATAGCTAACAGATATTAATTACATGAAGTGCATGTTCTGTGTCCGGTATTGTAATTATCAAAACAAAGGTTTTGTGACAGCTTCCCTTGTTTCATTTATCATTTTGTCTTCAGGTGGCTAGTTTTCCATTCGATGACCATAATTGTCCTCCAATCCATCTAATAACATTATTTTGTCGAAGCGCTTATTCATGGTTGAAAGAGGACATTGAGAATGTTGTGGTTGTGCATTGCAAGGCCGGAATGGCAAGGACAGGATTGATGATTTCCAGTCTTCTTCTATACTTAAAGGTAAATTAATTCATAGTATTTTTCCAACAATGTGAAAATGAATCTTGTGGAAAATTAGTTAATTTCTTGGTTTCATTATGTGTTTTGCTTAGTTCTCGTTCTAGACTTATCTCCCCCTCTCTGCAGTTCTTTCCAACTGCTGAGGAGTCTATTGACTACTACAACCAGAAAAGATGTTTTGATGGAAAAGGGCTTGTTCTTCCAAGTCAGATTGTTAGTATTGTTTTCTATATTTTATATTTTGAAGAACTACACATTCTTGAAATCTTACTACTTACCCTTCTTACATCTCATCTGTTAAGCTAATATTTTTCTCTTGTTTTCCTAGAGGTACGTCAAATATTTTGAACGTATCTTAACATACTTCAATGGTGAAAACCCACCTGGGCGCAGGTATACTTTTGCCTATGTATTCCTTTTGTAGTAGTATCTTTGATATTTTTTTGGTGAATAGTATCTTTGATATTTCACATACACACTGACATAAAATTCTTTCTACATCATATGCAGGTGCATGCTTAGGGGTTTTCGGCTTCACAGGTGCCCGTACTGGGTCAGACCCTCCATTACCGTCTCTGATCATAATGGTGTGTTTTAGCATCCTTGTTGAGTCTGTTTCCCACCTTCCCCTTCCCACTGTGCTGTCTAATGATACTCCTTTTTGCCACCAAAGTTCATCTGTTATATTCTCCTTTTCTCTTAGGGTTTACTGTGATAGAAGCCTCTTGTTACACTTGTTCTTTCTTATTCCAAGTACTATTGCACTTATTGGATGTGGAATGATGGCCTAACTTGACACTAGTAAATTCTTAACCTTTGTTTTCTTTGACCAACTAAAATTTCTTAGAATACTGAAAAAATTCATTACGTGAACTGGGGACCTTTCATTCAACCTTGCTACATGGATACCAAATAATCAATAGCTCATTGGCATATTAAGAGCCAGCCTGGAGCTGGACTCTTCGTGTATCTCATGATTTGTATCTAGTTTATTTGTTTTGAACTATGTCTTGCTGATTGTTGTATCAAACCTCATAAAAGCAGGAAAACCACGTCTGTTTTTTTTTTTCCTTTAAGCTTTAATCTCTGCATAGGTTTAAAGTTCATGTTTATTGACTTATTGTCATGCTTATAGTTGGTTTTGCTTTAATGCTTTGACAGGCGTTCTCTTCTCTACAAAAGAGCATCCAAGAACTAAGGGTCTTTCGGTAGGTTTGTTCAATAATAAATAGATAAAAGTTTTAAGAAGGGTTCTTCCTTTATTCTTTTAGTAATCTTTTTGAGCTGTCCACTATCCTTTTACTAGTTTGGGGTTTGTCATGTGAATTATATGAACAGCCAGAAGATTTTTGGTTTAGTGCTCCAAAGAAGGGGGTAATGGTCTTTGCTCTTCCAGGGGAACTTGGTTTGACAGAGTTAGTTGGGGACTTCAAAATCCATTTTCATGACCGTCAAGGAGATTTTTATTGGTTTGTAATCTTCCTCCCTATTTGTTTATTCTTTCTGTGACTTGAAACTGATTACTTTTTGTTTTAATATTTGTTAATATTATTCGTATTTTCAGCTGGTTGAACACGACAATGACAGAAAATAGAAAAATTTTAGGCACCAATGATCTGGATGGGTTTGACAAGGTATATATATCTTTTCTTTGTTGTGCAATGTAGTTTCTTCCATGGAAGAAGATGTAGTGATTCATACAAATCGCATAATGGTAAATGCCCAAAATAAATCCAATGAGTAACTAATAATCCAATTATGCAGGCCCCTGCTCAACGAATCGTAGTCCTATGATTTCATCGACCAATAAAGTTATCAAACATATATTAATTACAAGTGAAATGATTGAAAAAGATGTGAATTAATATACCCACTGAAGTTGAAAAAATAATTAAAAACGGGGGTCCCTCAATAATAAGATTTCACCCCTCAATTATAAGAATTGAAATCGGGAATTGAATTAATTATTTAACTTACTCTTTTAGAAGATGCCATGCCACCACTTGGACTCAAATTGAGATGCCCTATCACTGTTTCCTAAGAGCAGGGTGTCTACTGATTTCACCATACCAGGCTTATTCAAAAAAATGAATCGTCTGCGCTTGCAAAATGCAGAACTTTGGAAACTCATTTTTGATGGTCTGCACCTGTACAGCAGTCCAGATTCTTGATATATATATTTGCTTTACAATATTCCCCAGACCTGGCTAAAGTAACAGATGGTGGTGGGGAGTCGAATGGGTTTATGTGGTCTTAGATTAGAAGTTTTTTAGTGGAAACGGTTGCCTTACTAGATTTAGATATTAATAATTAGATATAAGTAAAACTTGTAGGCATAAACAAATTAAGAAGGGTGCACACTCATTTTAATTGTTGCTGCACTTTTTGTGCTTATAATCTGTCACTGTTCATGAGTATCTTGTGGTGCTTGTGGGTTGAGAGAAATAGCAGCCGGGCTTTTAGTGGACTGGAGCATTCTAAGATGTAGTTGAGTGCTTAGTTGTTGAGATGGTATTTTTTGAAGAGATTCATAGGACTACCTATGCTTGTTTTTTGTAAGTTAATAAATTTTCTGTTTTCTATGTTCTTTCAAGTTTTTTTTGATATTGAGGAACATGTGAACACTCTCCTTTTCTCAATGATATTTTAATTAACCCAAAAAAACTGGTCAACTTATCTATAATGCTCTTTCTGCAGAGAAAACTGCCTTCCCCAGGATTTCAGGTTGAGGTGGTTTTAGTAGATCATAATGGCAATGTTCCTACAACACCTAACACTGAACCTACCACCAAGAAATCAGATGAAAGCTCAGGTACCAGTCCTTCCTCGAATGATGGGGGTGCAGCTGCTCCACAACAAAATAGAAATCCGGCAAATCAAGATAAAGATGATGTGTTTTCAGACGGTGAAGCAGAGGAAACCGGCTCTTCAAAGAGCCGGCAAGCAGAAGCACCTTCCCCAGCAGGTGGAACCGTCGCCAGTACCACCACCAGTTCTGAGTCTAAAACAAAATTGGATCAAATTGCTAGTTTAACACAAGCTACTAAGCAAGTTTCTATTGGAAACATAGACTCCAAACAGGTACCTGCTGCTAGTGAATCAAAAAGTGTTGCTGCTGGCGGAAGTGTCCCAGTCCTTGAGGCTCCAAATCCGGAAAGTGAATTTAAGGCAATGGCTGCTGACGCCTCCGTTTTTACGTTTGGAGATGATGAGGACTATGAAAGTGAGTAAATCAGGGAGTTGATATTGGTGCCTTGGACAAAGGCGGAACATATAGGACTAAGAGCCAGTTTGGTATTGTTGTGACTGTGCTGTGAGAATAATCAGTTGTGAAGTAAAATAGTTGTGCATTTAGTAAATCGAGCTTATAAAAATGCTGAGCATAAAAAGTAGTGTCAGATTGTTTGGTAAATTTTAATGTAGAAGGGTTGTGACCGTGTACATTGACTAAAATAGACATGATGTGCAAAGTATTTTTTAAATTTTTACATCTCTTAAATAAAATATGTACAAAATCATTTTTCACTTGTAGAAAAATATCTACTATTAAATAAATACTCTCTTGTTTCCTAATGTAAATTTTCAATAAGCATTTTTAGTAATCCAGCTAAAAAATCTTTTTTTTTTGTTACGGAAATAAACATCTTAAAGTTGTATACATTGTCATTTCAGTTTCAAGTTTGAGTAGTCCATTAGATTATATACTTAGGTTATGGGTACCTGGATAATACGGGTTGAGTCTCGATTTGAGATTCAGATAAGTTTTTATTTGAGCTCAAATCCTTATTTGATCGCTTTAGATTGATATTTCTTCAAACTTAAAGCCACCTTAGTCTTCTCAAATTCCCTTTTTAAAAAGTACACCTCCAAGTTGAGCTCAATCGGTATTGAGGTCCTCCAAATGTCCCATGGGGACTGTCTTTCTTGGTTGGAATGCCTCCTGTTAGCATGTCACTGTTTTGGTCTAATGGGGACTCTGTCATTGTACCTATTTATCAATCCCTTTTCTAACAAATGGATCTCCAACTACGAAGAACTTTAAGGTGGAGAAGAATGATTAAATTCTCAATTCTATATACCCTAATTTACAGGGTCAACTTGGATTGGACCACTTCTTGCACATTCTTTTTATCTTATTCACTTTAATTTATATGCTAAGAGTTAGCAAGTCGTTCCTGACCTAAATTCAAAAAAAAAAAATAACAAGAATTTTCAAGTTGAGTTGAAGTAGCACGTCCTACCTAGTCAAATATGCTGATTCCTAAAGATATAAATTACAAAACTAAAAATCAAATCAACAAGACAAAAATAACTTTCATATGTGAATCATTCTCCCAAATAAAAAATAAAAACAAAGATTGCAATAACTTATTAGTCAAGTTAAATACCATCCATTGTGAGTGTAAAATGCATGATCACCTATTCACCTTCACCCTTAGGGCCGTTTGGTTCACTATTTTGGAGCTTGAATATTTGTATGGGATCCCATTCCAATGTTTGGTATGTGTATCGGTGGGAATATGTTATCATCCACATGGGTTTCAGATACCAATGTAGGGGGCATTGATACCTTTCAGCCCACTTGGGTATGCAATCCCCCCTTTATAGGAAAGCATTCATTGCGTTTTTTTTATAACTAAGCTATCCTCATTATTGTTATTTCTTAGTTACTATTCATGACATTTCCAAACTAATGATAATTATTCATTCTCAGCCCCCTAAAATGAGGAAGGATATAAGATTCCTAAACAATTCATCTCGCAAACAAAAAAGGTCCTTATGGTAAGAGAANTAAAAAAATAAAAAAAAAAAAAAAAAAGTAGAAAAAGAACGCGGAATAGGATTTTATAAAAAGGAAGAGACCTTTTGGAGGAGACGGGTCAATGTGGAATCCAAGCTTGAATCCAAAAATCTCGTCTGGCTCCTCTTCCTCTATGTCGATTACTGGTATTCAAGGCCAGCTTCTTGAGGTCACTGGTATGATTCGTAATTCCCTACCAATTTTTATTTTCTTGTCAAATTATATAATTCTTCAAAAATTTCATGATAACCCATCTGCATCTTCTTCTGGTTCTCGCTTTTATTTTTTTGGATGATTTTTTCCTGTTAATTCTACGTTTTTGTGATGTGGGTTCTTATTATTTTTGTTGGTGCAGTAAGTGGTTGCAACAAATTGAAAGACACAGAATGGTTTTCAAGGCAGGATCCGTACGTCTGTCTTGAATATGCTAACACTAAGCACCGTACCAGAACATGCACAGGTATTTTATATCCTATAAACTTGATGTGAATTTGCTCTAATTCTTGTTTTTGTTTCTGGGTTTTTTTTTTTTTTTTAATCTGAACCGTTAAATCTGAAATTGGACTCAAACCCATGTTGGTGCTTTTGGTATAGATGGTGGTAAACATCCCACATTCCAAGAGAAGTTTGTGTTTCCGCTGATTGAAGGTCTTAGGGAACTGAATGTTGTGGTCTGGAACAGCAATTCTGTCACATTGGACGACTTTATCGGCGAGGGAAAGTAATTGAATCTAAACTTTGCGCTTGTATCTCAATTTTGACACTTACATTAGAGACCCATTTGGTTATTATCAAAATTCTTTAAGTTTGCTAATTGGATTATTTGGTGTGTTATTGTTATTATTTTCAGGGTTCAAATTCAGAAGGCACTTTCACAGGGTTACGATGACAGTGCTTGGCCTCTTCAGACTAAAACTGGCAGGTAACTACATTAAGTTTGAGCTCATGATTCTTTTCTTTGTAAAATCTAAATGGTTTAAAGAGGAACACTTAACAGTTTCAACATATTATGCATGGAGGTATTGTTATAATTCTATAATGTATCTTAACCCTGTCGTTCTAGTTGGATATCAGAAGCATTCATATTGCAGAACCAATGTGTTGACTCTTCATTTACTATTGCTTAAATATTCTTGTTACTCCTTGTTTCATCTCTACTTGGTCCAAATTTTCAGTGCAAGGAGGTGGTTTAGTGTATACCATGCATGTTTGAGTCAATTTTCTTTATGAATGAAATGCCTTTTTCTCCCTTCTGGATTGTTCTTGTCCTATATGTTTCTGAAGCAATGGACATTATTATGTTGCTTTAACATCACATTGTATCCCTTCTTTAGGTTTTTTATTGTTTTTGCATAATGAGATAGATTAGTTTGGGTCTGCATTGCATTAGATGGATTAGTTTTTCCAGCTGGGCATGGTGGTACTATACTTCTCAAAGTTGGATTGTGAATAGACGATTATTACTTTATTAGTTGTTTTAGGAGCAGAGCAACTTGGAGTGAATTGTGTAATCACCTTCCATGCGTACACTGTAACACTGGTGAGCATCCATTGACATAAATGAATCACCTCCAAGAAGAATAATGTCCCTAACATACAATAATATTCTTGCAACATCTGTTTCTAAGGTCCCACTGAAATACTCAGGCTCTACAAGCGAATAACTAATTTGAATGACTGTCATATGATTTTGTTTTCCATATATCTATCCTAACAACAGCTCAAGCTCAGGCTGTGTCAATTAGTCACGAGCTGTTGCTTCTGTATTAGGATGAAAGCGGAGGAGTTAAAGGAGATGACCTCAAAGGAGAGGGAACAAATTTACCTTCCTAATCTGTAGGGCAGGGCATCCCTTTTGGGACAGGAGGGATTAGGTTAGAAAATGGTGTTAAAATTGTATGATGCATATCCTTTTTATCAAAGGAAAGGGAACAAATTTACCTTCCTAATCTGTAGTGCAGGGCATCCCTTTTGGGACAGGAGGGATTAGGTTAGAATATGGTGTTAAAATTGTATGATGCATATCCCTTTTTATCAAGTATAGTAGTAGCATACAGTTCTGGCCAAAAAGAGAGTACAACTGGTGGGAATAGTTTCATTTCTAGACTTTCTTTCAATAATTACTATACTTCCTTACCTATAAGAGCCAATTATGTTGTACCTTTATAAAAAAAGCATGGAATTGGTGTTTGAATATAGAAGTTTGTCGAACTAAATTTCCCATAATACTAATCTTTTTATTATGCTTATGGGAAATATTCTTTTACATTGAAGAATTGTTGTTTTGACCCGAACTCTTTTCCACTGTAGATATGCAGGTGAAGTGCGGCTCATAATGCATTATGCAAAGACCAATGTAAGTTGCATTTTTTCCCAAAGTATAACTGGGTGATTAACAGTATTGTTTGTATATGTTCATATTAATTACCTATTGAACTGAATTACTGTCTTTGGGTCACTGCAGAAACCAGCAGCAAGCTATGCTCCATCTGCACCACCATATGCACCACCACCTGTACCACAGGCTCATCTATACTCAGCGCCCCCGCCCTCAGTCCCATCTCCTTATGCACCACCAGCATCTGCACCTTACCAACCACCACCAGCAGCCTACCCAGCTCCATCTCCCTTTCCTTCATACTCACATAATTCAGCCGGGTATCCACCACCCCCGTATGGTCCCCCTCAGCCAGGTGCCTATCCTCCCTCACCGTACCCACCAACGTCTTCTGTATATCCTCCTTCATCTACATATCCTCCATCTACATATCCTCCATCCACGTATCCTCCATCCGCATATCCACCTCCCCCACAATCGTCACCCTATTATCCTCCAGGTAACTTCATTGTTTTTGTTTCATACTTCTTGCTGCTAATATTCCTGCCTCATCAAATACTGACTTTCTGTTTTTTGCTTATCAATTAGGTCCTTTTCCTGGAATTTATCCTCCACCACCGTACTGAGATAGAGCTCCTCCATACCCAAGTGAATAAGCAATTGATTAGATGTAGTGATAGCCAGGGCGAACGTAGAAGGGAAGGGACTAATAGGGCCATGGCCCCTGCAAACTTGTGAAAAAAAAGGGGATAAATATAAGCTGTAGAATACCAATGTGTTGAGCAAGTGTCACTTGATCTTTTTGGTTATGGGTAATACAAGTTTGTAATTTCGGATTTAATTGGTTAATATTGCTTTTGTTTTTTTGTTAAGTGCGGATTCCAATTATTTTGTATCTTATTTTTTATTCAATATCTTTTTTCTCATATTTACACTTTCAAAAAAACTGCAAGTGTTGGTGATTTATTCTTGTATATTATATTGTTTTAAGAACCGGACTTCTTCCGCAGCCAAAAAAGAATCAGACTTCTTCAAAGCCCAATTTTTTAGTTAAAAAGACTCTTAGAACATTTAAGTATACAATTAGAATCATTTTTCAGTTGGATAGGTAATTAATCATTTTCCACTCTTAAACATTTAATTGGAAAGAATCATTTTTCACTTAGATACAATGAGGTTTGATGATTTGAAGAGCAGCATAGACTTGATTTGTCTTGATTTCTGTTTTTTACCTTCAGGGTGAACATAAATTGCTTGTCCATGCACTGATGATCGCACATTCACACTGGAACTAATGTTTTCAAAAAGCAAATTGATAGTCATGTAAAGTTCTCCATTATGAAGGTGATGATGAATATCTGGAAAACATGGGGTTGGAAGGATTATTACAACCTGTCAAGTACTGGTTTCATCAATATGTTTCTCTTGAAATCGATCACTTAAGGTGGGAACCAAATGCTCCACTTTCACCATTTTTCACAGGACCTTTTCAATTCAACATAGTGGTTGAGCCTAATGCTAGGTGAGTCAACTTAAGGACTAGTCTAGCTCAAACTTGTCACTTCATCTAGTTGTGAAGGGGTTAATTCTTTGATTTTGGTCAAGCCCATATGAGCTATCATTTGGGAATTTGAAAAGGTTGCTGTGCAATGGATGGCATGATACACACTCTCAAGTGCTTCCTGTTTTGAACCTCTCAAACAAAATTTAGTCTAGTCTACAAAAAGCTGGGTAGTTAGAGGAGCTTTGAAAGTTTTGCACCATCATTGTTAATTCTGTCATTGACTCATGTAGCCATGCATGTAGGAAGGAGAAGAAGACACTCCTGTTTTATTTATTAGTTGATAATTAGACCATGCATGCTTATTAAACAAACTTTGTGTGAAAATAAACATAAAACTTATACAGAGACAGTTTTCAATAGATTTACACATGTACTTAATTAAGTAAATACAGGAACTAAATTCTAGCTAATACTTCTGAAATTAGTTTTCAACATCATTATCCTGATCGATATTGAGATTATAGAATCTCACATCAGTTATTTTAAATCTTACATCACAATGTGTGATATATATATGAATTAATTACTCTAGGGTACATGACAAGTATTTTATTTAACCTCTACTATACCTATTGTTCAAATTTAACAATAAGGTCACATTTGTAAGTTATGATATTAAAAAAATATGTTATTTCTCTCTCTCTCTCTCTCTCTCTCTCTCTCTCTCTCTCTCTCTCTCTCTCTCTCTCTCTCTCTCTCTCTCTCTCTCTCTCTCTCTCTCTCTCTCTCTCTCTCTCTCTCTCTCTCTCTCTCTCTCTCTCTCTCTCTCTCGCGATCCACACTGTTCCACAACGAAGCTTCTTGCTCCTGCTTTCTCCCAACAAATGGCGACCACTGGTGTACTCCCTACACCAGCGCCGACTCAACCTACCCTCCTCGCTACCGGCTGGCCACCACTTGCAGCAAATCGATGCGAGAAAGGGGAATAATGTCGCCGGCTTCCTCTCTCTCTCTTTCTTTCTTTCTTTCTTTCTCTCTCTCTCTCTCTCTCTGTGCTTGATCGAAGCCTGCTCGAAGCCTTCTAATGGATCTGCTCCGAGCTTGATCGAAGCCTTCTAAATCTGCTTTGACCACTCCGACTTCTCCTCGATTGGGCATGATCACAGCTTGTGGTACGTAGACTACTACTTTGATTTTTTATCAGTAGAAGGTTCTTGATTCTGAAACTGCAATTTCTGGAACATTGGAAGTAAACTGAAACTGCAGTTTATTGGAGTTGTAGTTACTAACTGCAGTTTCTGAAACTGCAAATGAACTGAAACTGCAGTTTATTTGAGTTGTAAGCTTGCAGTTGTAGTGTAAGTGAAACTGAAACTGCAAAGTAAACTGAAACTGCAGTTTTTTTGGAGTTGCAGGTTTGCAATTGCAGAACGATGCTTGTGAGTGAAGATGAACAATTGTCGATTTGGTAAGTTGAAGAA